>CM046430.1:12943738-13378738 GCA_025506505.1 Flaveria sonorensis | reverse complement strand
TGTGTTCTTTACTACTTTGATTATTATTACTGTTCTCGTGTGATTGTGCATGTGTTTTCTGCTGAGAACAGCAGCATTACTGTTGCTACCTTCTGCCGCCGCCAATAGCCTTCTGAAGGGCTGCTGTATGCAGGCGATAAACCACTAGCAGCCACCATCACAGCCGCCACAAATAGGCTGTGTTTGCTGCTATGAACAGGCTGCTGTTCTGTTCTATTTGTGTTGTAGTTTTTTGTCTTGTTTCGATCAAAGAACAGCCTTCAAAACAGGTTTTGTTTTGTGTTTACTCTGTTCAGTTTTATTAGTTCAAGTTATTGGTTGTTTGGTGAATCTATTTCCGCTGCATAGTTACTTTTGTAATTACCATTATTGCTATCGTTATCTCATCACTAGTTTTAGAAATCAATTAGAATTACTGACAAGTTCTTAAAGTCCGAACCGTAGTATTGTACTGATTTCATTGCCCTATCCAAATCCTCAGGTCAGCCGCGTACACGTAATACCTAGGATGCTCTCATCCTTTGATGTCAGGTATTATGGCCGATGAGGGTAAAATGAGAATCAAGAAGTTTGATGGCGTCAATTTTGGATGGTGGAAGATGCAGATCGAGGACTTACTTGTTCAGAAAGATTTGAGTGCAACGCTGCTGGGTGATAAACCTAAAAGCATGAAAGATGCTGATTGGGCTGCACTAGATGGGAAAAATGTTGTTGTGATTAGACTCTCGCTATCAAAGAATGTTGTCTTTAACATTATGAAGGAAACAATAGCCAAAGGCATCATGGATGCACTGTCTAACTTGTACGAGAAGCCGTCCGCAGCCAACAAGGTCTTTCTAGTTCGGGAACTTTAAACACGAGATTGAAGGAAGGTGGTTCTGCTAACACTCACAAACAACTTTAACTCTATTATCTCTCGCCTAGTGTCTGTCGATATCAAATTCGATGATGAAGTCCTAGCCTTACTATTGTTATCCTCGTTACCTGAAAGCTGGTTAGGAACCGTTACAGTAGTTAGTAGTTCGTCTAGGAACACTAAGCTTAAACTTGATGGAGTTCGTGACCTGATTATGAGTGAGGACATTAGAAGGAGGAGCACTTGTGAGTCTTCTAGTTCCCTGTTAAGTATAGAAGGCAGAGGAAGGAAGAATGAACGAGGAGGTAATAGGGGCTGATCTAAATCAATGAGAAGAAGTAAATCAAGACCAAGAAAAGATATTACTTGCTGGAATTGTAAAGAGACTGGGCACTTCAGAAGTCAATGTCCTAAACCATCAACATCTAAAGAAAAGAAAGAGTTTAATGCTGCTATAGATGATACTCATGATGATACTCTTATCTGTTGCGTTGAGAATACCACTGAGTTATGGATCATGAATTTTGGCACTTCTTTTCATGCTACCTTTAGCTCAAAGAAGATGAAGAATTTGAGAATAGGAAACTTTGGCAAGGTTTGTTTGGCTAATACATGGACACTAAAATATGTTAGGGTAATTCCTAAGTTGAAGAAGATGCTAATCTATATTGGGCAGCTAGATAACCAAGGTTATGATGTGTTGTTCGAGAGTGGACACTGGAAAGTCATCAAAGGAAACTTGGTAGTTGCTCGTGGGAAAAAGAAAGGTACTTTATACATGGTTGAGGTACTAGCAGGTGACGTGAATGAAGTAACCAGTGGACCAAGTCAATCCAATCTGTGGCATCAACGACTTGGTCATATAAGTAAGAAAGGCATAAAGATACTACCAGAGGAAGTTAAATTCCCAGACTTAAAGAAACTAGAACTTGAAACCGGAATTTACGAACCATGTGTGCTTGGTAAGAAGAAACGTGTTACTTTTGTGAAGACGGGAATGACACCTAAGGTTGAAAAACTTGAACTTGTCCACATTGATGTGTTTGAACCAACTCCTGTGACATCATTAGGAAGCTCCAGCTATTATGTTACCTTCATTGATGATGCGACGCGCAAGGTATGGGTTTATTTTCTCAAGAAAAAGTATGATGTGTTTGATGTTTTCAAGAGACGAAAAGAAGTTGTTGAGATGGAAACCAATCTGAAGGTGAAGTGCATTAAGTCAGATAATGGAGGGGAATATATCAGCAATGAATTTGTGAATTACTGTACTGAAAGAGGAATCAAGATGATCAAGACGGTTCTCGGTACTCCCCAACAAAACGAAGTAGCTAAGAGAATGAACAGGGCGTTGAATGAACAAGCCAAGAGGATGAGACTGAATGCGAGGCTTCCAAAATCCTTTTGGGCTGATACAGTTAACACAGCTGCATATCTGATAAACAGAGGACCCTCGGTTCCTCTTGATTTCAAAATACCAGAAGAGGAATGGCTTGGAAGAGAGGTTAGTTACAAACATCTGAAGGTATTTGGTTGTGATGCCTACACTGGTATGAAAGACTTTAAGAAGGATAAGCTTGATCGCAAGGCAAATAAATGCACCTTCATTGGCTATGGATCTGAATCAATAGGATATAGGCTTTGGGATTTTGTAGCCAGGAAAAACTATCAGGAGTCGAGATCCAGTCTTTAATGAAGCTAAACTCAACAAAGACAAGTATTCAACCATACAAGAAATTCGTAAAGATCAGGTGGTGTTTGAAGATGACAACCAGAGTTTAGAAAGCCATGGGTTAGAGACATAAAGTCAAAATACAGAAGAAGAAAGTTCAGAAACTGAAGATATTGATCAGGAACAATTTGGTTAACAAGATCCCTTTGATAGTGGGAGTTTAGATCCTGTGGATGAACAACCCCCACCAACAAATGATTCAGAAAATCAAAATACTTCACATTGGGTTAGGAGTTCTATTCTAACATCTGTACCTCCTCAACGATATTCTCCATCAGTTAACTACCTTCTTCTCACTGAAAATGGTGAACCATAATGCTACTCAGAGGCTGTCAGTATGAAAGATTCATATCAGTAGGAGCGGGCAATGAAAGAAGAAATGGGTTCACTTGAATAGAACCAAACTTGGGTTCATACTAAACTTCTCACAGGGAAGAAGGTGCTTCAAAATAGATGGGTATACAGAATCAAGGATGAAAGTGATGGAACTAAGAGATACAAGGCATGATTGGTAGTTAAGGGGTTCCAACAAAAGCACAGGGTTGATTACAATGAAATATTTTCCCCTATGGTTAAAATGACTAAGATCAGGCTGGTGCTTAGTATCGTGGCTGTAGAACACTTACATCTAGAGCAGCTAGATGTAAAGATAGCTTTTCTGCATGGCGACCTTGAGGAGGATATCTACATGGCACAACCAAATGGTTTTCAGACAGTTGGTAAGGAAAACATGGTGTGCAAACTAAAGAAGAGTCTTTACGGTTTGAAGTAGGCTCCCAGGTAGTGGTATATCAAGTTTGATGATTTTATGGGCAGAAATGGGTATAGGAGATACAAGATGGATCACTGCTGCTATCTAAAGAAATTCAAGGATTCTTATATCATTCTTCTCCTTTATGTGGATGATATGCTAATAGCTGGTTAAGACATGTCAGACATCAACAGATTAAAACGAAAGATGTCTTAAGAGTTTGAAATGAAAGATCTATGTCTAGCTAAACAGATACTCGGCATGAGCATCACCAGGAATCAGAAAAATGGTCTTTAATATTGTCTCAAGAGAAGTAGATTATGAAAATATTAGGGAAGTTTAAGATGAATCATGAGAAGACAACTACCCGAAATACACCAATGGGTAGTCATATTAAACTTTCTAAAGATTATTCTCTAAAGACAAATGAAGACAAGGCCTATATGGAAAAGGTTCTTTATGCATCAGCTATGGGCAGTCTTATGTATGCAATGGCATGCATAAGGCTCGATAATGTTCATGCAGTGGGAGTTGTTAGTAGGTTTATGTGCAATCTGGGGAGAGAACACTAGGAAGCAGTTAAATGGCTGCTTAGATACTTGAAAGGAACTTCAAAGATGGCTTTATGTTTTAGGGGTAGAGATGCAATTCTCAAGGGTTATTCTAATGTAGATATTGGGTGGATGTAAAGAAACCTACAAGAGTATAACAGGGTATGTGTTTACTATAGGGGATACTACAATATGTTGGATGTCTAGGCTTCAAAAGAGCATGGCACTTTCAATTACAGAAGCTAAGTATATGGCAGCCGTTGAAGCTAGTAAAGAGCTTGTTTAGTTGAACAATTTTCTGGGTGAATTAGACAGAAAACATGTAGAGTATCCATTGTACTGTGATAATGAAAGTGCTGTGAAACTTGAAAAGAATCCAGTTTATCATAGGAAGACTAAGCACATTCATATGAGGTATCATTTCATCCGATGGCTAATCAATGATGGTGCTATCCAGTTAAATAACATCCAAGGGGACAGGAATCCAGCTGACAAGTTCACTAAAGTTGTCACGTTGGATAAACTAAAGCTTTGTGTAGCTTCAGTTGGCCTTCAGGGTTAATTGTAGATGAAGGCGGCTATGGATCAGGTGGTATGAAAGGTTCTTTTCATAAAGGGTCAAGAATACAGAACTACGAGACAAGTGCAGGTGCAAATATTTCATGCATCTAGGTGGAAGTAGGTTGAAGTGTTTGACGCATTGATGTGGACGGCTAGTACTGATATTTCGAAGCCCAAGTGGGAGATAGTTGTGTTGTGAGCTTTGATCTATCTTGGGACGGGCCCTGAAACAGCCCCCAGACAAGCTACAAAAAGGGGTTAGGGGACTCTGATTGAGGGCTTATAGCTTGGGTTTGGGTCAGCTCAAAAGAATAAAGTGAAAACTTTTTCTTTATGCTTTGTTTAGGTATGGCTGATACCTTTGACTTGACTAGGACCCATGTTTTAGTCTTGCCTTTTTGAGAGAAGGTGATTTGGGGGCCTGCATCCTCTTGGTAGAAGATGCAGGGATTCACTTATGTTTATGTGTTTTTAGCTTTAAGGTGGAGGGTGTTGGATCAATAATGGTGGGTGTTGCTATCTACCACCCTTAGGCTCATTGACCTCAAGCATGTGTGTACAGGGGAGTTACCTTCCCAGAAAAAGCTTTTGGAGTGGGCTTAAACTTTAAAAATATAGCTTTGTTTAAAGTTCCTAAGGCATGAACAACTACTTCAAATTCAAGTTTATTACCCAATCTTCCTGTAAAATCAGTTGAATAAATCTAGGATACAGTAGAAACTTAAATTTAGCAGCAACAGTTATGTTTTTGCAAAGATTTTGAAAAATCATAACTTTGTGTTTGACAAGACCATGGATAGCCCCTCCCAACTTGTGAGATAAGTAGTGTAGAAAGATATGAAGGATGATTCTCTAATTGTGATATTCTTGTGATTTGGAGAAGGTTGATGTTGTGAGGGGTCCTTCATATCTCATCTCCTTGAAAGTGGCATTTACCAATTCTTTGAAGAAAGAAGATTCACCATTTGCATCATTCAACTTCAGATGTCTTCGAATTTTTGCACAGGAGACGGTGATCTTCAGTCCTTACTCCATTGCAGTAAGGATCTTTTTCCCATGTTCCCTTTGAATGGAACATGTATTCCAGAATTCCCGAATACATTTCTCACATATCATCGGGTCTGCAGAGATCATAAAAGCTTAATTGCTATTGCGTAGGAATTGAAAAACTAGATTATAGACAGGACCACCAATGGGTTGATATGATGCGATGATGTTATGATTTGGTCAGAATTCTAGGGTTTGAGCAGCCATGGAAAGAAGATTGATTGTTGGTAGGGCTAAATAGATTGAAGGGTTTGAAAGGGTTTTCTTTGTGACGAATATTGAAGATGACAACGGTGGGAAAACCTTAGATTTAATAGTTGTGGATAATATATAAAAATGTTAATTTTAAAATGTTTTACCACCACAACTATAAAATTGACGGCGTGTGATAATGGAACAGTCTTTTCAGACATACTACTCCAGCGCCACTACGTATTGGAAAATTGCCCCATTTGGCAGATGCCCAGTTTTACCCAATTTGTCAATAAAAGCATTTCTTTACAATTTTATCAGATATCATTATGTAAATCATTTAATTATTCATAGTTCATCATCCTAATAGCATATACAAGATGTTTAAACCTTATTTCATCAAAAGCTTTTGTGAGGAGATCTGCATATTGTTCATTTGTAAGGACATTAATTATTAATGATTTTTTTCTGTACAATCTATAATGAAATGATACATGGTGTCAATGTGCTTTATCTTTGAATGCCGAACAGGATTGTTGGTGATTGAGATGGCACTATTGTTGTCTATGTGAATTGGAATACCCCCCCCCCCCTTCCAAAAGACACATGTCATGCCCTAGTGACTTTGTATGCTTCGTATGATTTTTGCAATTTGTATAGTAACATTCTGTTGGATTGAAGGTTTTAGACTAACAAGACTTCTTCTTTGATCAAAAGTTAACAAATATGAAATCTAAGTTAACTATTTACTAACAAACACAAATACTTTAAGTAAAGATAAATGCACAGGATGTTCTTTCAAAATATTCACTTGATTAATCATTTGAGTACAAATGATACAATTTGCAGATAAAACAAAGTGGATTGAAAAGCTTGCCTCTACTATACAAGTGTGAGGACTTTATATTATGAAATCTAAACAATAAGAATAAACTATTCTATGTTCATAATTTATAATAAGACAGACAACCGGCACGTTAGAGTTAGGTAGCTTCAGTACTATGTTGTCTCCAAAAGACATAACACAGCAACCGTCAGTACACACAGTCTTGTCTTGTGTAATAGTTTCTCAGCAGCTCATGGAGTTTAGTGCTGATCAGCAGTAGTTGGTTAGCAGCTCATCTGTTGAATGCTGAATAGCAGTAGTTGGTCAGCAACTCATCTATTGAATGCAGATCGAATAGTTGTTCTGCATATGCTGATCGGCTGTTGATTAGCATAAGCTGATTGGCAGTTGTTTAGCATATGTGATTCGGTAGTTGATTCAGCACTTGGCACAATTCGGCAGTTAGTAGCAAGTGCTGAATTCTTAAGTTTTCGATAGCTTCATTCTCTTCATAGATCAACACATTCCCCTATGTATATGTATATGTATACGTATACGTATACATATAGGTATATGTATGTGTATGTGTATGTGTATGTGTATATGTATATGTATGTATATGTGTATGTGTATGTGTATGTGTATGTGTATGTGTATGTGTATGTGTATGTGTATGTGTATGTGTATGTGTATGTGTATGTGTATGTGTATGTATATATGTATGTTTATGTGTAAGTGTAAGTGTAAGTGTATGTGTATGTGTATGTGTATATGTATATGTATGTGTATGTGTATATGTATGTGTATGTGTATATGTATGTATGTGTATGTGTATGTGTATGTGTATGTGTATGTGTATGTGTATGTGTATGTGTATGTGTATGTGTATGTGTATGTGTATGTGTATGTGTATGTGTATGTCTATGTGTATGTGTATGTGTATGTGTATGTGTATGTGTATGTGTATGTGTATGTGTATGTGTATGTGTATGTGTATGTGTATGTGTATGTGTATGTGTATGTGTATGTGTATGTGTATGTGTATGTGTATGTGTATGTGTATGTGTATGTGTATGTGTATGTGTATGTGTATGTGTATGTGTATGTGTATATGTATATGTATATGTATATGTATATGTATATGTATATGTATATGTATATGTATATGTATATGTATATGTATATGTATATGTATATGTATATGTATATGTATATGTGTATGTATATGTGTATGTATATGTATATGTATATGTATATGTATATGTATATGTATATGTATATGTATTTGTATATGTATATGTATATGAATATGTATATGTATATGCGCATGACCGTGTAAAAGGGTGGTCAATACAATCAGTCACATAATGAGGAGAGTTTTAGAACACTTAATAGATCAAATGGAGAACCAGGTTTGTGTGAGATGATAGTAAGAACACAAGTAAGTAATGAGACAGAACTAAGAACAAGAACAGAGAAGTATGGTTTTCAAGGATGTTGTATATTGCTCTCAAGTTCTATTACAAGTGTTACAAAGCATAAAAGAAATACAAGGACCTGAGATAATTTATACTACATCCAACAACCGTTAATACTTTGAAAGCCAGCTGGAAACACTAATCTAGACAACAAGATCAATGTAGAGTCGATTGCCTTTTGACTAGTGACTATGACATGCCATAGCTCACACCCTTTCCAATTATAAAAAGGTTAACAGGTACAAAGTAGGAAGTTACAGACCAAAGACCATAATCTATAGTTTACAAAAGTATGGACTTTTCACCAACTTGTATAAGTTGGTGAGTCTTCAGAGTTGCAGCGGAAAGTGTGTCAGCTTTATGAAAAAGTAGATCAAATAAAGCATGTCTTCTCTGTCTTCGGAAGAAATCAGTCTTCATAACATTTGGCTTCGGAAGACTTTGTCTCTGAAGATTCAAAAGACTTCATCTTTGGCTTCGAAAGATTTGGACTTTGGCTTCGGAAGATTTTACACTTAGAATATTTTATGTGGAGAGTGTAAAACTTCTGAAGCAACTTCTACCTTGTACATCAGTGCATGCATGCAGGAAGCTTCTTGGTTGTTTTGGCTTCTTTGGTTGTATCAGCCTTCTAATCTTCTAATATAACCTTACAAACTCCCCCTAGGCTGATGCTACCAAAATAGAGAAGTTATTCAGATGTTGACAGTCCTTATTAGGATCAAGACCATACCTTTCTTCATCATCTGGTCAGGATCCCTCAGACTCTCATAATATCTTCTCATGTCATGGAGATCATGTAGAGGAAGATCAAGCATGTCTTGCCAGAAATAGACATCTTGACCTCCTTGATCTCTGATGACATACCATCTGTCTGGATTAGCAGCAAAAGTCCAGGACAAGATGGGTCTTCCAGTTGCAAGAGGCTCTACTTGAATTGGAGTTGGTTGAGAAGCCTCTTCTTGCATTATCTCAGGATGCTCTGACTCATCCTGAGGTGTAGTGGTAGATGCCTTGGTCTTCTTCTTGGAAACACTCTTCATGGCCATCCTTTTCCTCCTCTTTGAAGTCTTTAACTGAGAGGTCTAGTCTTCAGCACCAGGTTGTTCTACTGTGTCTCTCTCAGTTGGGTTCTCTTCTCTCATAGGTTTAGAAGGAGAGTGAAGAGGACCCTGCTATGGATCAAAAAATGAAGTTGGCTGAGATGCAGCTCTAGGTCCAGGTTGTGTTGTCTCAAGGGGTTCAACCTTTACCTCAACTTCAGGTTGAGCTGGACTTGGTGGAGAATGCAAGTCAACAAGCTCTCCCTTCTAATCTTCTGCTTGATCACTCTAATATGCTCATCTATAGTGGATAGAGATATTAGACCAAGCCTTCTTCCAGAGAATCCATACAGCTTCCACAAGCTCATCATCCTTTGTCTATCAGCAGACTTCTTTTGGCTCTTTTGGATGATGGCTCTTGACTTGGCAGCTTCTTCCCTTAGTTTTCTCTTAGCAACCTTTCTTTTTTTGGTAATTTGTTGCTCCAGCTGCTTGAGATACTCAAATTCAACATACTCATATGATAAGGGAAGAAGTGCAGATGCCTGATAGAGTCCTGTGGCACTCAGGTAGTTGATCATGTTCAGTCTATCAACTTCCTTGTCTACCTGAGGTTGTGCAGTTGCCACAGCCTCTTTCTCAGGACTTTCCTGAACTGGGGAGAGGATAGGAACATGCTTGTAGAGCCTTTTCTGTCTCCTTTCTTCCTTGATTTTGAGGAGCAATGCTGCATCCTTTGCCTCCTTCCTCTCCTTGGACAATTACTTGTCAGCCAGTTCATTCGGTTCATCTAAGGGAAGAAATATGAGTTCATTAATGTTGTAGTTCCTGGTCCCTAGATAGTTTAGCCTGGCTGCCCTCAACTCATCATTCTGAGTATTTGGCCTAGGGGCAGCCCTGATGGAAGCTTCCATGAAGCCCGGAGACCCTCTTGAACTCTCTCCCCTTAGCTTCCTCTTCCTCTTTCTCTCTCCTCCTCGATCTCCTCAGAGGTTATCTTCCTCTTCCCTTCGTCACTCACAGGCCTTGGTGACTCAGGGTGAAGAGAGCTTTGGCCTTCATTGTTTGGTTCAGCAGTCAAGCTCTGGCCAGAGAGAGGTTGTGAAGCACCTTTACCAGTTGGTGCCTTACTGAGAGTAATGGGTGCTAAAGAAGTTCATGTCTCAAGGTTCACAGGTTCAACTTCTGGGCCTTCAGTCAAGGCTTCCCCTTCGAAGCTAATCTTAGGGTCCACCTCAACATCCAGTTGACCAAAAATCTCACCTGCTAGCCTTTGTCTATATAGTCTTGATCTCAACTTGAATTCTTCTAGCACCCTTTCTTGAATCCTATCTGCTAGTCTTGCAGCTTGTCAGTTTTGACTTGGGTTGAAAAGTGGAAGATCAATAAGATGGATGCACTCATAGAAACTCAAGTTAAAAAAGTTGAAAATTTCATGTTGACCCTGAGAGAGATGACAAGAGCTCTTCTATCAGTATCATATCTCCATCCCATGATTGGATTCTCAAAGTGATGAGATGGGGTAGGCATAGCTCTAGGGATACCCTCCTCAAACAAAATTTGTATGAGTGAGTCCGCATCCATATGGACTTGGGCAAGTGAGTCCACATTCATGTAGACTAGAGGAGGTGGCTGAGTATGGACCATTACAAGTGAGGGTGGTGAATCCTCAAAGTCCATACTCTATAAAGAACTCCCAGGTTCTGTGATTGTTTGGACTTTCTCCCCCGTTTTGGTAGCATCACCTTCTTGCATAAGTGAACTAGGGGTTGGGTCTGTCACATCCACAGGTTCTTGTGGACCTGGTTGAGTTGTCCTGAGTAGTCTCTCAGCTAACTTGCCCTTGAGATCAGTGATCTCAATTGCTGGTCATTGACCCTCCTTTGTAAGACAGTAACCTAAGATTCTAGGTGACTTATCTTTGAGACTAAATAGTTGCATGTTTTTCTTAGTTGTTGCACCTTTAGTTTCAGACTCCCCTCGTTTTCATTAGAATAATCATGAAGGGATGAAAGAATAGGACCAAGGTCTTCTTCCTTATCATCAGCACTTTGTTCTTGGCTATTGGATTTCCCCTGCATCATGACAACTTCAAGAGAAGTGTCAAGAGGATGGGTTGCCATGGTTGAGGTCTGAATGATGTAATCACTTGCTGAAGTGAGAGCCTCTTCCATATGGACCTCCTGAACAGGTTCAGGGAGATCCACCTCAGTGGTAGGTGGATGATGTAGGCTAGACATGGGAGAAACAGGAGTACTCATCTCTCCTTAAGTAGGGGTGGAGAAGAGAGACTCATGATACTCACTAAAGCCCATGTCTTTATCATCATAGAATTCAAGGCTTGGGATTGGTTGGTTTAGATCAAGAGGCTGAGGATGGTAACTGTCCCCTGAAGGTTGTTCACTAGAGTGTTGAGACTCTGAGTGAAGGCTTAAGGTTGTGGGGGTTGTGAGCTCATCAAGCTGAACATGAGGAACCTCAGCTCTGATTATTTATGAGATGGGAGTGGTTTGCTACTTAGGAGAAGTGGGAGCTCTAGTGTCCACTTCCTCCTGTATGGGTGATGCTATAAGGGCCTGCACAAACTAAGTAGCATGTGCAGGGGTTTGTTTGGATTTTCTTTGGTAGGTGATGGTTATTTCTAGCTGTATTGGTGGTTGGGAAGTAGAAGGTGTGGGTTCAACACTAGCTGGTGCTGCTAGGTTGTCAACTTGAGCAATGAGCTCTAACATTTTTAGGACAAGGGCTGTTTCTACCCCTGAGAAGCCAACAGTTGGCTTCCTCATAGTCTTGAAGATGCTGGGCTTCATCTGTCCCAATTTTAGAATATTACCTGTTCCCCTTAACTGTGAGCTCAGTTCACAGTTGAGAATGTGTTGGACATATCTAGGAAACATATAATACTCTAAGGAGTCTAAGTTTGCAAGTAAATTGGTATAAATAAATTGTGAATACCTAAACATGACCCCCTGACCCATTCCATGGACTATAAAGGAAAGGTCTTCTGGAATCAAGTCCCAACCTCCATGCTTGTTGGATAAGCTGTGAATGACGACATAGAAAAGGTACTTCCACTGAGAGGAGACCTTTCCCTTTCTGAAGGTCTTGACTGAGAATTCACCTTCATAGCTCATCTGCTCAAAGGAGTGGTTAACAGTAGATTTTGGAAAGGACAAATCACCTTCTACATCATCCAGCTAAAGATGAGTTTTTATGGATGCCGAAGTGATGAAGATTGTCCTCCCCTTCACTGTGGCAGACAGTGCCTTCTCCCCATCCATGGTGACCTCTTGGCAGATCCTCCAGAATTCCAACAACTGATCCTTATAAAGAGGAGGATCAATGGTGAGGGAGGTGAAGTAGTTCGACAAAGAAAGGTAACGGCAAACCTCTGAGAAACCAAGATCTTTCTCAGAGTCTAACAGAGCAACTTGACTATGTTTGCTGTGAAGATGCATGGAGAAATTGGGTTGGTTTCTGCGGTTGGGGTTGGCCATTTGAGGTAGCTTTATAGAGAAGGAAGATAAGAACAAAGGCGGTTTGTGGGTGAATTATGTTAGAGTAAAATTCAGATGAAGAGGATAGTGAGAAGAGGGGGAACCGTTAAGAGAATATATATGAAATGGATTTGAGACAAAGTTAAAGCAAAAGAATAAACTTTGAAATCCTAATGTCAGTCCCACCTCTAAAAAAGTGCCCAAAAAGGAAGTTTTCTTGGAAGTTGAAAATCTTCAGAAGGTAATTTTGCTTTGGAAGTTTTTATATGAAAAAGCTTCCAAAGCCAATTTGGCTTCGGAAGATATTCTTAAGATTTATTAAAATTTTGCTTCAGAAGAAAAATAGTTAGAGAATTTTTCTTCCAAGACATGTTTGGTTTCGGAAGAGATTAAGACTTGAGAGTTTTATTCTAAAGAGAATAAATTTTCCGAGACTTAATTTCTTTCAAAAGAAAATTGTCCTTCAAATACATGCAAGTACTTAGAAGCATATTTAAGCTTCGGAAGATATTCTCAGAATTTCCTCCGAAGATAAATTTCTTATAAATAGTTCGATTTGAAGACATAATTTTCTTCCGAAGACAACTTGAAATCTTTTGAAAGAAAATATGTTTGGAAAAATTTTCAAAAAAATAAGGAATATCATTTTAAATATTTTCTTTCAAAATAAACTGAGCTTATTAAGGTGATAAAATAGACAACTTAGGACACACTGGTTTTAGAAATAAAGTTGATTTAAGTTTAAGAAAAATCTGCTCAAAGTTAATCCTCCTAATAGCTGATACAAGATATTTGAATCTCTTTTCATCAAAAGCTTTAGTGAACAGATCAGCATATTGTTCATTTGTGTTAACTTTGACTAGTTTGATTAATCCCTTTTCAAAATTATCTCTAATCAAATGATACCTGATGTTGATGTGTTTTGTCCTTGAGTGCTGCATAGGATTCTCTGTAATAGAGATAGCACTATTGTTGTCTATGTGGATGGGAGTCTCTTTGAAGTTGAATCCATAGTCCAGCATCTGATTCTAAATCCAAAGCACTTGAGCATAGCAGCTTGCAGCTGTAATGTATTCAGCTTCAGCAGTTGATGCAGACACATAGGATTGTTTCTTGTAATGCCATGAGACTATCCTTCCACCAAGGAATTAACACCCCCCAGATATAGACTTTGCAGTCATGTTGTAGCCACCTATCTATATAGGCATACAGATTGAGGTCAGAATTCTTTGGATACCAAATGCCAAGCTTGGGAGCACCTTTGAGATATCTAAGAATCCTCTTGACAGCAACCAGGTGTGACATCTTGGGGTTGGCTTGTTATCTTGCACAGATGCATGTGGCAAACATGATATCAGTTCTAATGGCTATGATATACATAAGAGACCCAATCATATCCCTGTAGAGATGTTCATCCATACACTCCCTCTTAAGATCAGGTCCAAGGGATTGGTTTCTAGCTATTGGTGTCTTTGTAACCTTACAATCAGTCATGTTGAATCTTGTAAGTATGTCTTGTACATACTTTGACTAACTAATGAAGATGCCATTGTCAACTTTCTTCACTTGAATTCTTAGAAAGAAATTGAGTTCCCCCATGGCACTCATTTCAAACCTATTCTTAATCAGCTTCTTTAAGTCTTTGTAGCATTTTGGAATAGTTGACCAAAAGATAATGTCATCCACATATACTTGAACCAACATTAAGTCATTCCCTGTTCATTTGATGAACAGAGTTCCATCTATAGTATCCCTCTTGTATCCATGTTGACAGAGATACTGAGATAATGTATCATACCACTTTCTTGGAACTTGTTACAGCCCATAAAGAGAATTCAAGCTTGCAGACATAATTAGGATGATCTGGTTCTACAAAGCCAGGTGGTTGTTTGACCTACACTTCTTCATCAATCACCCCAGATAGAAAAGCACACTTGACATCAAGTTGGCAGACCTTGAAATCCTTGGATACAGCAAAAGCCAGGAATATTCTTACAGCTTCAAGTCTTGTCACAGGAGCAAAACCATCTGTGTAGTCAATTCCCTTTCTTATGTGTATCCTTGAACAACTAGTCTGGCCTTGTTCTTGATGACAAGTCCTCTATCATCCTTGTTTCTAAAAACCCACTTGGTTCCTTTGGTAGTCTTTCCATGAGAAAGAGGACATAGGTTCCAAACCTTTTGTCTTTTAAATTAAAGCAGCTCCTCTTACATTGCTTCAACCCAACTTCCATCCTTCAAAGCCTCATCAACTTTCTTTGGGTCTATCTGGGATAAGAAGCAAGAGTATAGACAAATATTTTTGTCATGGGTTTGTCCTCTTGTTCTCACCCATGTATTAACATTTCCAATGATGTTTGGGGTGGGGTGTGACTTTTGGATCCTGATTTGAGGGATCACAGTAAGTTGATTGGAAAGATCTAAATTAGAGAAATTCAGATCTGGCAATGGAGTATCACCCACCATATCAGCACACTTATCAAGAGAGGCTTGATCCAATGAGTGTGTGACATCATTTATGTTGTCTTCTATGGAGTGGTTATCAGCATCAAGAAATTCTTGATCACTCTCACCACCTCCATTTCCTCTTACATTTGAAGCTCCTTCACCTGAGTTTTGAACCTCTGAGCTGGAATTTGTAGGCATCTCAGATGTATCAGCTGAATTTGTCATTTTTGTGCTGATAGGATCTTAACTTGCAGAGTTAGTTACCACTGGTGCTGAAGTAGTATTCTTGCTTGGTCTTCTCAGCTCAAATCTTGGGTTAGGATCTCCTGTTGAAAAGTTTCCTGTAGATCCTGAAACATTCTCATAAGATTTGTTAAAACAGTTGGTAACTAAATCAAGATCAAATAGCCAATCAGGACCAGATCCTTTCACACTAGGAGTATGCTCATTGAAGGTCATATTGGCTAACTCCTCAACTACTCTAGTTCTGAGATTGTATACTCTATAAGCCTTAGCTTGGGAAGAGTATCCAATTAAGTGCCCATCATCTGATTTCTTAGCAAATTTGGCTACCTGATCTTTGGTATTCAAGATGGTGCAAGGATCTCCAAATGACCTGAGAAAACCAATGAATGGTCTCCTTTTGTGCCATAGATCATAAGGAGTCTTATCATGAGTCTTAACCACTAAAACTCTGTTCTATACATAGCAGGTTGTGTTGACTGCCTCTGCCCAGAAACTGATAGACAGTTTAGAGTCAGACAGCATGGTTCTTGCAGCCTCAATAAGTGTCATGTTTCTCCTGTTGGTAACACTATGTTGTTAAGGAGTCCTAGGAGCACTATATTGTCTTCTAATACCCTTTTCATCACAAAATGAATCAAGGATTTGGTTCTTAAATTTTGTTCCTTGATCACATCTCATGGTCTTGACCTTGTGTTCACATTGATTCTCAATTTTTAGAATGAAGTTCTTCAAGATCTCAGGAGTCTCATCGTTAGTTCTAAAGAAAAATATCCAAGTGAATCTTGTGTAGTTATCTATGATCACCAAACAGTATGAGGTCCTTCCAAAACTCATTGCACTGGTGGGGCCAAAGAGATCCATATGTAATAACTGTAGGGGATAGAGTTCCTTTCCTTTGGCTTGTGAGACACTTTGTGTTGCTACCCTTTCAGGCATGCAACACAGTCGTCATCACTTGTAAACTTTTTCTTTGGCATTCCAGTTATCAAATCATTCTTAATTAATTTATTCATGTTTTTAAAGTTTACATGGCACAATCTTTTATGCTAGAGGAAATACTCATTACTATTTTCTTTAGATAGAAAGCAAGAAACGTCTCCGGAAGGAGATGTTACCTGCAAGTCCATCTTGAAAATGTTCCCTTTTTGGGGGCTCTGAGCAGGATATGCTCTTGAGGAATGACCACCCCGGGCTTGAGAACAATGCACTCATGCTTAGTAAAGAGCATGTTATGTCTCTGATCACAAACTTAGGATATACTCAGTAGATTGTACCCAAGCTCTTTGAAAAAATTTACCTTTTCAATGCTGAGTTTACCATTTATGACCATGCCCCTTCCTGTAACGTAACCTCCAACATCTCCTCCAAAAGCAACTGGCCCTCCATCAATTTTCTCAAAATTTTGAAATATAGAACCATTGCCAGTCATGTGCCTGGAACAGCCACTATCAATGATCCATACATTTCCCTTAGTCTTTAGCTGTTCCTGCACAAAAAAGAAGTGATTAGTAACATTTGGAAACCCAAGCCTCATTGGTCTTGGGCTTTTCAAAGTGATATGAAGACAATTTAATAGTAATTGATCCTATGTTCAAGCATTGAGGATCATTAGCTGTTGTTGATGAAGAACTTTCAGTCACTTGGTCTTTTTTTCATCTTCCACACCATCTTTGAAAGATTGGACTTGACCATCAACACCTCGGAAGTTTTAACAACTTCTGAAGTTTCGAAGACTGGACCTTCGAAAGATCTTGCTTTCATTGCAGCAGGCTTCAGTACTTTGGAAGCATTCCTTTCTTCCAAAACCAAATTTTCTTCTGAAGGCAAGTTTTCACTTGTCTTCTTTTTCACCTTGGAGCTTTCGAAGGAAAAATATTTTCCTTCTGAAGCTAGTTTTTCTTTCTTCTTCTTAGAAGTTTTCTCTTTGATCATGTGAATAGTACTTTTAGGATTGTAGACGCAATCCTTAGCAAGATGAGAAGTACTACCACACATGATGCAATCCATTTGATTCCTTCTGAGAGTCTTCTTTTGAGAGAAAGACTGAACTTGATCATCGTCCACCTCCATCTTCATCTTCATAGATGATGCACCAAGCTTCTTAGGGTGAGGCTTGCTCTTGGAACTAGATGGTTCAGGCTGTGTAGCAGTGGTACATAACTGATCAGCCTTCTTCTCTTCGCTGGAATGAGTTGGACATGAACTAGAACTCCTGGTATTAAAGTTCATAGTTGAGTCTTCAGCCTTCACCACTTCAAATCATACAGAGATAAACACTTGTTTCTGTTTAGAGTTGAAAGTGGCCTTGATCTCTTGAGCCTTCTTTGACTTTATCTTTGCTCTCCTAATCAAGTTCTTCCTCTTAGACTTGGTCATCCCAGATTCTTTTCTCTCCACAGGAGAATAGTGACCCTTCTTAGGATGATCTTCTTCACTCTTCTCAGAGCCATCCTTCACTATCTACTCTTCATCCTCTTCATCAATGGGGGCTATGAGGGGAAGCTCATCTACACAAGTTCCATACCTTGGAGATCTTACGGACAATAGAGTGTGTGGATGAGCTATCTCAGTAGATCCCAGTCCCTGCTTATTCGGATAACAAACTTTTGCATGCAAGGATGAGGATATCATGTTCTTGAAGGTCTCTTCTTCAAGAACACATTTTTATGCCCTGGCTTTGCTGATCACAAGCTCAGCCTGGCATTCAGTTAGCTTAGTGATGAGATCTTTTATCTGAGTCCTGTAGTTGGTATGTTCATGCTTAAGATTTGAAATGGTTTTCTCTAAATCTTCTATTTTAAGTTTGTAATCATTTTCAGCTCTTTTGAAATCAGCTTTTAAGATGTTTAAGGACTCAAGATCAGATCTCATCTCTACGTTATAGGACCTATATTTGTTAACTTTAGCAATACATTTAGGTGTACAAAGATGTTCCAATACCTTGGCTTCTTCATGATCTGCCATCAGTGCTTGGTTTGGAGATGCATCCTCAACCTGAAAGCTCCAGTCAAAGCCTCCTTCTTCAACAGCAACTGCAGCTTGCTGCTTCGGCTTCTTATTCTTATGAGCTCCATCAGTATAGTTTGGTCTGGTTTGTGCTTGCCACTATTTGTCTTTGGTGCCTTGCACTCTCTAGCAAAGTGTCATATTTGGTTATAGTTGTAATACTTTACTTTGTTTTTGTCCATCCTAAACTTTTCACTGGCTGCATTGCTAGGAAACTTCCTCCCTATCCTCTTGTAAAACTTCTTGGCTCTATGAGTGAGAAGAGCCATCTACTGGACTATTTCCATGTACTCCAGATCATCTGGATGGATACAGTCCAGGTCTTCAAGGGTAAAGAGAAAGTTGCCTGTGCTTTCATTAGTAGACACAAAGGCTTGTGAAGAGCTTGTCTCTTGGAATGGGCTTCCATGGATGTAGCTCTCTCTTGGTGTCTCCGGAAAGGTGATGAAAGGACCTTTTTGTGAGTTGTCAGCGTAGCAGATGAGATGATGCTGTGGTTCTCTGCAATCCCTTTCAACCACATGAATGGCTAAACTTTGCTGATTGTTGGAGTTACCAGATGGATTTTGAATGTTCATCTCCGTCTGGTAGCCACTGAGGATACCATACAACTCAGTGAGAGTAAGAGCCTTAAGGTTCTCAGTCCTCTTAATGACCACACAATAGTGTATCTATTGTCTGGGAAGAGAGGACATGAACTTCCTCACAATGTCCCTGTTCTCAAGAGTTATTCCAATATCCATTAGAGTATAGTCATGGTTTCACCTATCTTGAAGGTGAAGTTCTCAAACTGCTGCTTCAAAAGGTCCTTCTTGTTCTCTTTTGCTTTATTTGACCCCTCATACATCAGCTTTAATGCAACCCATAGTTGCTTAGCAGTCTTGCACTTCTTAAAGCCTCTGTAGATAGAGTTTGGAAGAGCAGTTTGAAGAGCGGTTATGGCCTTCTGATCTATGTCAATCTTCTTCCAGTCTTCATCAGAATAATTAGCCACTTTCTTTGGTATCATACCACCACCACCAGCAGCTGAAGGGGTTGATGGTACTTGAGGTCCATAGACAACAAATCCCCACATCCTGGAGTCTTGAGACTTGATGAAGCCTTCCATTTTTTGACACCAAGTGTCAAAGTCATCAGGAGTGATCAGTGGAGACTTTGTCATAATACCAGTTTCCATATCAGCCTTTGTGATAGTTGTCATTTGAGATGTTAAGTATTTTGTGAAACTAAAGGGATTTAAGATGGTAAGATCTTACAATCAAGAGTCTAAAAAGCTCTGATGCCAATTGCAAGACCATGTAAAAGGGTGGTTAATACAATCAGTCTCACAATAAGGAGAGTTTTAGAACACTTAACAGATCAGATGGAGAACCGAGTTTGTGTGAGATGATACTAAGAACACAAGTAACTAATGAGATAGAACTAAGAACAAGAACAGAGAAGTATGGTTTTCAAGGATGTTGTATATTGCTCTCAAGTTCTATTACAAGTGTTACAAAGCATTAAAGAAATACAAGGACCTGAGATATTTTATACTACATCCTACAGCCATTAATACTTTGAAAGCCAGCTGGAAACACTAATCTAGACAACAAGATCAATATAGAGTCAAAAGGCAGATTGTCTTTTGACTAGTGACTATGACATGCTATAGCTGACATCCTTTCCTATTATAAAAAGGTTAACAGGTATAAAGTAGGAAGTTACAGACCAAAGACTATAATCTACAGTTTACAAAAGCATAGACTTTTCACCAACTTGTATAAGTTGGTAAGTCTTCAAAGTTGTAGCAGAAAGTGTGTCAGCTTTATGAAAAAATAGATCAGAGAAAGTATGTCTTCTCTGTCTTCGGAAGAAATCAGTCTTCACAACATTTGGCTTCGGAAGACTTTGTCTCTGAAGCTTCGAAAGACTTAATCTTTGGCTTCGGAAGATTTGGACTTTGGCTTTGAAAGATTTTACACTTAGAATATTTTCTATTGAGAGTGTAAAACTTCTGAAACAACTTCTACATTGTACATCAGTGCATGCATGCAGGAAGCTCCTTGGTTGTTTTGACTTCTTTGGTTACATCAGCCTTCTAATCTTCTAATATAACCTTACAATATGTATACGTATATGTATACGTATATGTATACGTATATGGGTAGAGTTCAATTGCAAACTAAAGAAAATTATGTAAATCATTAAACTACATCCTGAGTTTTCATTTGTTTTTATCAAAGGTTCTTATTTTTATAATAAACAAATAATAGAGATATACTTTTGTGGGTCCCGACTCACTTTTTAGCCATAAATGGCATTTTGCTTCTTTAAATAAATTAGTGACATTTTATATTTTGTAGTTTTGTGTGTCCTAAAGCATTTTTATCTTGAAATATCAATTCTAATTTTTCAAAAAATATAAACATGTAATTTGATCATCCTATATATTATCATTAATATATCAAAAGTTAGTTAGTTGTATTTTATTTTTTAAAAACTAATAACTTATAGTTTATTTTAAAATAAAAAGAGAGATAAATTCATCAAAATGATTAAATATGTCAAAGTTTTATGCACTCAACCTAATAAATTATTTAATATAAAAACAATTACAATCTTATTTAAGATAGTTTATCAGTTATATTTAATAAAAAAGTGCTTATCAAAATGAAAAAATTAAATAAATTATCAATCAATCAAACCTGTTCTGTGACATGCAAAAAATCTATCTATTTGGATTATTACCCATCTCATTAAATTCATCTATTATGTCACGTCTAAATGTATCATACAAATAGACTATTTTTTATACATTGTCATAATTAATACTTTTCACATTATTTTCAAATATTATATCAAAACGATTTGGATCGTTAAAAATAGTTAAAGATGGATACTCTTATTATATTAAAAATTACCCATCAAAAAGCCAACAAACCCCTCTGGACTCTCACATATTTAATAACTAAAAAAGCTAAATTGAATATTTTTAGTCTAATTATTATATAGTTTGATCCAATATTGATAAATATAACAAAAAATACACATTTATAACTGAAAGTAACACATTGTTAATGCTCCAAATTATGTTTGTAAACGTCAATTTACAAATGCCTAAATGTAACATTACACATGTGTAAATGTAACTTTACATATATGTAAATGTAGTGTTATACATGTGTAGAAATGACTTAATATATGTGTAAAAGTGAACATATGTTTTAAGTTACCCTAATAAACTAAGTTCTTATTTACTTCTATAGACAACTCACTTTACACACTTTAGACATGTGTATATTATAAGTTGTACATATATTTAAATGTTAACTACATTTAAATGTTTGTTTTGATAAATGATAAATAACTATTTTAAATGCTTTTTCTGGTTTTAGTAATATATTCTTTTTGTTAATGTATCTGCATCGAATGAGAAATGCAAGGAAATTTTGAAAATGTTTATGATATAGAGATTTGTTTATATTTCATATGTGTAACTGTTTGTTCATATATAAAACATCTTTGATATATTTTTTAAATGTTTATAGTATGTGATTATATATAAATTTTGAAATTTTGTTAACTTTAGAATTATATACAAGTTTGAATTAAAAAAAGAAGAAAAGTTGGTTTACAACGTGTCTAGTTACAAATGTGTAAAATTGGTTGTAACAAAATTACACAAGTGTAAAAAAAGTTGTAACAAATTTTTAAAAATACGTTTTTCCAAAATTTTTTAAGTTTCAAGACTATGCTCTAATTAAAAATAACAAAAATCCATTTTTATGATATATTTCTATATAAGAAGCTGAACTAATAAAAAAAGATTATTGTAGTTTTAAAAAGTAGGAGAAAATTGTTTTAAATATATTATACAATAATAAATAAGGTTAAAATATATTTTTACCCTTTTGAATTTACAAAAAGGTTAAATAGGCCAAATGTGATTGGTTGAAAAAGTTTATAAGTTTGCATAGGTTGCTGTAGGACTCTACCCGATACATGATGGACATTTTGACTCAAATCCATTTTAATAGATTTAATATATACAATTTTTAATTTTAACGAGTCAAAATAACCCAAACCAATCTTAATTTCGAAAACAGACATTTTAGTTTACTAAAGTAGCTTCGGGTCATTTCAACTCATTTAAACTAAAATTCTGACATATTATGTGTACCAAAATGGGTTCTTGTAATTTTGACATATAAACTATAAGTTAGATATATTAAGTTTGTTTGACCCATACCACTTTAATAGTTTTAACCAATTTAACTTTTAGATTAAATGGTTCAAAGTGACCTAAAATCACTTTAATAATCCTGCATTACCTTACCTACAATTTAAAAGGGTCAAACTGACTCATACACTTTAGTATACTAAAAATGGTATATTATTACTAGTATTGTTGATATTTTAAATTTATTGAAATTTGGCTTTTATCGATATTATTTATATTTAAACAGGTTGGTTATCCATTTTATAGCAATTTTACTACCAAATTTTAGTAAACAAAATTAATGTACGTTTAATGTATTGTGTTGTTTAGTGCATTCAAAGTTTCAACATGAGAGGGCCCAAATGAAAGTTAATGAGATAGTGTTTCTCAAACATGTTTTAGGTGAAAGACATGGTCATACTCGAGGTGTTGTCGAAAAAAAAAAATATCCCTTGACATGACCGGTACTACATATATGCCCCCTCATAATACAATGAAGTACGATAATAGCTACAAGAACCACAACAAATGATCACCATATGCAACAAACCGAAGAACATATGCAAAAAAAAGACAAGAAAAGATGCAATAAATGATGAGGGAACTACTTGGGAAAATGGGCAAGAAGATTATTATCTTTGTGAAAATATATATAAAAAAATTAAGAATTAATTAAAAAACAAAATTAAAGATAACACCTTTACAGATAACATATATAATATATAAATAAAAATTTATAAAAATTAAAGATAAAAATTTAAAATCACCTATCTTTGTGACATGTAGTTATTATTAAGTGAAAATTACTAAATTAAACATTTTCTTCGGTATTAGAAATGTGTATGTAACGTGCCTTTAGCGATGAAATGTCACCGGTAAAGATGAGTCTGACAATGTCTACGCGATGACGTTTTCAACCTATTGTGGACCAATAGGAGGCGATGAAATCTGTGCCAATAATTTGTTGTCACCATAGCATATACCAAGGACATTAAGGGTCTACAACGACCACATTCGTCATCGTCATATGTCAATTTTCTTGTAGTGTGTATGTATTGGATATGGTTCATAAAAAAACTCTTTTTATGCAAAAACCAAAACACTCTCCCTCTTTTATTTTAAAATGTATGTAACTTTTTTTCATACTTTTTAATTTTTTAAAAAAATTGCACAATAGAATCATTTATTTTTTATCTTAAATTTGAGAATAATATTGCTTTATAAAAAATACCAACATGTCATAAGTTTTTTTAATATATATATATATATATATATATATATATATATATATATATATATGTGTGTGTGTGTGTGTGTGTGTGTGTGTGTGTGTGTGTGTGTGTATTATGATATTGCTAACATATAATGTGCTATATTACATATATGTAGTATTCATACTACATAAATATAGTATATCATATTACATATACATAGTAGCACTAGTATCATATTCAGAATAAAAAAATAATCAAACCTAATGAAATCCTTTTTAGTAATGATAAAACATCTTTATAGTACTATTATATATGCATTTTTATTTTTAAAGTTGATAAAAGAAAAGACCGGTTACTACAGACGAGTTGCAGAAGGTCTTGGGTAAATTGAGAGAAGAGTGCATCGTAGGGGGTGTCTAAAGATGTTGCTAGCATTGATCAAGATTGTGATAGTATGATCAGCTTTGATGTAATGCCCGAAATTTTGTCACATAAAATAAAAAGAAAAGAAAGTATCTTGAAGGAAACTAAAGGAAACCAAAGATGAGGGGAGTTTTGTGTAAAAGTACACAAAAGTCAAAAAGTACACTTTATATGGGCATGGCCGCCCATATCACCCTTGCTGCTGCTGTGTTCAACTGAAACAGAAGAAGAAGAAGAAGAAGAAATCAAAGTTCTCTCGGTTCTAGAGAGAGATTGAGGCTGTTTTTGATCTTGGTATGTGTTTCTATGCATAATTGGCTCGGTTTATGTTGAGTTTTGACCATGAAACCGATTTATATGTGTTTATGTGTTTTGTTGTTTGTTTTTGCTTGTTTTAGGCATTTGACCTCTTGTGCAAACGAGTTTGGAGGAGTTTTGCTTGTTTGCTGCACTAGGTGAGTTCTAGACCCCGGTTTTTATGTGTTTTAAACTTCTTTGGGGCTGAAAATGCATGTTTAAAAGGTTTTTCAGTTGTTTTATGCTTTACCGTATGTATATGGCTGATTATGTTTATGCTTTATGGTGGTTTATGTGCTGTTGATGCTTAGGATGTTAGGTATAAGCTTCGAACAGATGGATAAGCATGATTGGTTAGGAATTGTTGGTGTTTTCATGGTTGTATGCCTTCTCTAGATGTTAAGCATGTTAGATCGATGATAAGGATGTGTTAGACCGAGGATTGGGGACTGAATAATTGCATAAGTGCATTTTCAGGTCGGTTAGTTCATCCGCATTTAAGAGCTGAACATACACTTAAAGTATTTTGCTCATGCGCATTTGTTGTTTGTTCATCCACATTTGTAGCTGCTCATGCGCCCAAGTGTTCTTCCGCATTTCTTTTGTTCATGCGCATTTGCTACAGTGTTCATGCGCATTTGTTTCAGTCATTTGCATTTGTTCTACCAGCATTTAGTTGGACACTTGGAATAATCTGAAGGCATTCATCCGCATTAGTTATTGTTCATCCGCATTAGTTATTGTTCATCCGCATTAGTTACTGTTCATCTGCATTAGTCTCTGTTCATCCGCATTTGTCTAAGGACTTAGGATTTTTCCGAAGCTTGGGAAGTAGAATGTAGCAGGTAAGTTCTGGAATGTTTTGCTGTTTTATGTCTGTTGTGGTGATGCATGTTGTGGGCTGTTGTTGATGCTTTATACTATGTATAATATGACTTTACGTGGTGTGTTTATATTCGTATGCGTAAAGTATTATCGTAAAGAAAGTGAAAGATTAATGTTAATAAAGAAGAGGAACATAAGAAATGTATGAAAAGTCTTGCAAGCAATGAAAGGAGGTGCGCAACCATGTTGTCGTTACAGACTCGGATGGAGTGCAATCATTGAGATTGACTCGAAGGGGGTCTGATCCTTGAGATCTACTCGAAAGATGTTGTGATGCTCGCCCCGGTACTATGTCGGTATTCGGACATGAGTCGGGGGTGTTGAAAACAGAGACGGGGTCCTTGTCGCATACCCCGACACAGTATCAATCTTCGGACATGAGTCGGGGGTATTGCATGAGACAGGATCCAGATAGAAAGTGAAAGATAATGAAAATGTACGAAATGAACGAATATGTGAGTTAATGAAAGATAATTAAGTTTATACAGTGATGTATGTATGATGAATGCTCACGTGCGAAAGTAAAGGAAGTATTTTATTGAAAAGGGTTTTTTCATATATAAATCCTAGAAGGTATTTTAAACGTTTTAAAACTAGAACTCACTCAGCAACGCTGACCTTTATGCATTTTCAGTTGGCAGGTAATTGTTGCTGAGGATGGCACGCGGGGGAAGCTACTCGGCAGGGCAAGACCGGCATCCATTCATCTTTAATGATATTGTTGTTTTGTAATGCAACGAAACATGGTCTTTTGTAATTCAAGAAGACAATAATGTATTGCTTAACAACGTTAATTATTAATAGAATAAATGGTTTTTATTAACTTAATTCCGCTGCAATGTTTTATGAAATGTGAGTTGTTTAATGTTTTATGCTATGATTGACCAACTGTGAGGTCTCCGGGAACGGGGCCTTACATTTGATGAATTCAAGTTGATGATTATGGATGAATCATAATTTAATGGATTGATTTTTTCATTATTATTTGATTTGTTTTAACAAATAATTATATCTATGACTACTACATATAATATTTTAGTATATGATACTGCAATATGTTGTATGGAATCAATTTGACATATCAATGTTTTTAATATAATATTGTTATACTCAAATTAAAGATAGAAATTTTTTTAATAATATGGTGCAATTGTTTTTAAAAGAAATAACTTATGAAAAAGTGTTTAATGTTTTAACTTTCAAGGAAAAAAATGTAAGTTTTCTAGTTTTCTCACAGAAGAGGAGTTATCTTTTGATCACCCTTAAACAAACACAAACATATATATATATATATATATATATATATATATATATATATATATATATATATATATATATATGTGTGTGTGTGTGTGTGTGTGTGTGTGTATGTGTGTATATATATGTGCGTGTGTAATAATATAGACACAGGTATATATATAGAAATGTTATCTTGAGAACTATAAATATTGCGAGAACTACAAAAAGGAGCGAGAACCAATCAAAATCATTATTTTATATAAATATTATTATTATTAAAATTCAAAATTATTATATTATTTATATATGTTAATTGACATGTATACGTATAATTTAGAAATTTACACACATGTAAGTTTACCATTAACACATTTGTAAGTTTATATTATTTACATATGTCTAAAATTCTAAAATATACTTATAAATATAAATTAACACATCTAGTAATTTTTAAGGCAGGGATAATATTTTTTTTTTTGGAGGTACTACTCTTAAAAACATCGCTTCAAAAACAATCTATTTTTGCAACGATTTGAAACATATCCAATTCGAGAAAAAAAAAAGAGAAAAATCACTTTGAAACATATCTAATTCGAGAAAAAAAGAGAAAGATCACAAAAAAAAAAAAATATGTAGAACTGCTTCAATAGTTGTGTTATCGGAAAAAATAAATCAAAACCATCAATGAATTTGGTGATTATTCTTTAAGATCTACCCATTTCCACATAACGAGATTTGGTGAATTCTTCGAGATCTGCCCAACCACCTCCACCTTTTGTATATTGTCGGCCTCCGACGATGATAAAGATGTTGATGGTTGTTTGGCTTTCTAGCATTGGTGCCCTAACAGCAATACCCGACTTTGCCAAAGAAAACCCTAGCTCCTCTTAATCTGGTTTAACCAATAAGATGAAATTAGAATAAACCCTAGACAGTCAACAAACAAATGCTTGGTGTCCCACCTCCACTTTCAGCACACAACGGAAGCAACGGGAATACGATTACACTAAATATCAAGAACAACATTGTTTACAAGAGAATATCAAAATCTAAATACATTGAAATTATACTTATATGCTTTGTAATCTAGGCTTCTAAAACTTAATACAACTGCTACATAAGATCCAATTAAATATGTCCACAACCGAACCTATACCCGATTATCCGATCCCTATCTAGTATGGATTGAATTCCCGAATATGGACGCTCGAACTGTCAAAGAATAAGCATGTGCAGATAATATGTCGTAGTGACCCTACAGATTCAGCGACACTGCATGTGTCGGTGTTTTGTTTGCCTATTAATAGGAAACACTATGCGTGGGGGTTTTTCCCAAGTAGTACTACCCAACGATCCGTCGGTTCATACAGAATTAATGGTTGTGTATATTCATAGTTGGTGCAAGGGCATAATAGCAAAAAAAAAGTATTAAATAATTGCACATCATATAAAAACGAGTACGATTTCCACCCCAAAAGTAAATAAAAAGGGGGGCTGCGAAAACTCAACTGGTTTCTTATAAAGGTATAACTATGTAACAAAGTTCTTATCATGCTACTGGGTACCTGTGATCAACCAAATTCCCAAGTAAAATAATATTAGTATACGGTATTAGGGTAATGCTTTCGCATGTGTTGTTTGTTTTATTGATCGTTTTACGTGTTGCATTAAGTTGTAAAATACTAGGATTTTCAAACTTAGTATTGTTCTAACAACCATACTCTAACGTGTTATCTTTGTATGATTATATATGTAACTATACTTATTATGTTATAGTATTAGACTGTGTATGACCGATTAATACATATAACTTGCAAATTAAATATGTTATGTCTATTTATGAACATACAAAGATAAATTTAGGTAAATTAATCTAATAATTTATAAAAATTATTAAATGCATTCTAATGATTATAGAAAATTATTTCCAGTATTCCTTGGAGTATTTTAATGTTTCTTAATAACAGAATAATATGGATCAATTTTTATTATAACTTTGAATATAAATTCTTTAAAAGTAATAAAATTAAGTTTTATTTAATTTAACACCAAAATTTATGGAGTAAACTTATTATTATAAAAATGATTTGTACCCATTGTTGAATCATGAAGTATGAAATTACCAAACACTCAGGATTTCAGCACAGGTCATCAACTGCCGAAACAGGCAAAGTGCTGAACTTAGGATTTCAGCATTGGCTATCACCTGCCAAATCAAGCCAAGTGCGGAATCCACTGCCAAAGGTATATGCTGAATGACTGATGATCAGTATATATCAAAGTAACTGTTGATCTAAATATGGTGAATATATATTGATCAGCATATGCAGATTAGCTGTCGATCAGCAGTGAACTACATGAGCTGCCGATCGACTACTACATAGAACAAGCATGTCTGTGCCGATGGCTACTGTGTTCCACCTTTTGCCGACAACATAGTATAATAGCTAGCATCTCCGATACACATATTACATATTCTACTCTAGTATCTAAACATAGAATAGTTTATTCTTTTTCTTTAGTATAAAAGTTCTCACACTTGTATAGTAGAGGCAAGCTTTCTAAGCCATTTGATTGCATCTGCCGAATTGTAAACTTTGTACAAAGCAGATTAATCAAGTGAATACTTTGAAAGAACTTATTGTGTATTTATCTTTAGTCAAAGTATTTGTGATGTGATAGTAAGTAACTAACTTAAATTCCGCATTTGTTAGTTACTGATCTAAGAAGAAGTTCTTATTTGTGTAAACCAACCCCATCCAACAGGTGGTATTAGAGCTTTGGCTCTTGATTTGCTTGAAATCATTTTTCAAAAATCACTTGTTTCTTCTTTTGATAACATTATCAAACACCACCTTGCCTCATATCTCCCTACCCTCTCAATATGATTGTTGTAGCCATTTCTAGTAATCATGATATAGAGAATGGGTGTAACACCCCAAATTTTATTAAAAAGAAAACGAAAAGAAAAGAATTCAGAAAGAAAAGTAAATGGGCACAAGATGAGGGGTGTAAGGTGTAAAAGTGCCAAAACTTATTATTTTAATATAAATGAGGGTATGGCCGCCCCATAAAGCAGCAGATCTGCTTTTTGGCCTCGGCTGAAGAAAAAGAAGAGCAAGAAATCAGGTTTTTGGAGAAGAAGAAGGAAAAAGAAGCTGCAAAAAGGTTAGTTCTCGGGTTTATGTTCGGTTTTAGCTTAGTTTGCAGCTTGTAACTGAAGCTCTCGATGTTTTAGAAGGTTGTTCTCGGGATTCTGAAGCTGAAATCGCAGGTGGAGGTGTTTAGTTTGAAGAGCTGCTTCAAGGTGAGTTTCTAGAACCCCTCTTTTACAGATTTTAAAGTGTTTTGGGGCTATTATGCATACCGGGTAAAAGGTTTTTTAAGATAACCGTATGTTTTAGCCTTTGTTTGATGTATGTGCTGTGGTTGTATGTTCTAGGCTTGTTTATGGTTTAGTATGGTGCTTGGTAAGTTTTAGATGCCCTTAGCATGTTAGATCTATGTTTGGATGGTGTTGGAATGATGTTCGGGTGAATTTGGCAGTGTTAGAAATGTTTTAGAATGTTCTCAGGTGCCCAAGTGTTATGTACCTAAGTGTTCTCATACGCCCAAGGGTGGTGCGCCCGAACAGGGCTGGTGCGCCCAGGTCATGCGCTTGAATAGTGGCTGTCCGCCCAGAAAGTATAAAAAATTTTCTAAGTGTGGGTCATGCGCCTACATAGTGCTGATGCGCCCAGAATTGTTTCTGTGGCTAAGTGTTGGGACTCCCGAACAGGGGTCATGCGCCCAAATAGTGCTGATGCGCCTAGGAGCTTTTATACTTAGAATTTTCTGCTGATGCGCCTAGAATGACTTGTTATGCCTAGTTTTGGACTTACGGCTTTCATAGGGGCTTTAAGAGGTGATGTTTGAGATAGGTCCCGTTGGGATATGTTGGCTTATGTTTGATGTGGGCATGATGGTGTGATGATGTTTATGATGTATGGGTGTATGTGTTGTCTTTCTTCGTTTAACGGTTTTCAAACGTTTGTATTATATTTTATAATACGTTATGTATGATGTATGACTTTACGTGGTATGGCTATGAATGAACGTTAAGTATTATGTAATGAAGTGAAAGATAACAATAATGAAAAGTGGAACGTAATAATAGTCTTGCAAGCAAGACTGAGGTGAGTGACTGTGTGTCACAAAAGACTCGTAAGCCAAGGTTGGGGTGAGTGACTGTGTTGTCACAACAGACTTGTATGCCAGGCTGAGGTGAGTGACTGTGTGTCACAATAGACTCATAAGGGATTTAATCCATGAGATTGACCCAAAGGGAGTCCTTGTGGCTTGAAGGGAGTCTTTGTGGCTTGAAGGGAGTCTTTATGACTCGAAGGGAGTCCTTGTAGCTCGAAGGGAGTCCTTGTGACTCGAAGGGAGTCTTTGTGACTCGAAGGGAGTCCTTGTGGCTCGAAGGGAGTCTTTGTGACTCGAATGGAGTCTTTGTGCCTCGAAGGGAGTCTTTGTGGCTCGAAGGGAGTCTTTGTGGCTCGAAGGGAGTCTTTGTGACTCGAAGGGGATCCTTGTCGCGTACCCCGGTACTGTCGATCATCGGACATGAGTCGGGTATTGCATGAGACAGGATCCATATTGAAGTGAAAGATAATGATGAATGTACGAAATGTACGAATTGAACAATGATGAAGATAATAATAATATTATCAATGTGTACGTATGATGTGTGATCGCATACGATTACGAAGGTTATGTTTTAACGAAAGTAAAGTATTTTATTTATAAAACTAGAACTCACTCAGCATCGCTGACTTTTTGTATGCATAATAGTTAGCATGTATTTTGTTGATGCTGAGGAGTTGCAGGCATGGATGCGTACGCTACAGGGAGTGTTTCGAAGACTGGCATCCACATTTTGGACATGTTATTGTATTTTGAAATGTAAATGATTTATGTAATGCGATAACATGTTCTAATTATAAATGAAAGTTATTAATTTCCGCTGCAAAGAAATGAGTATTTTAAATAATTTATGCGATGACGATCCAGCTGTAAGCGTCCCGGGAACGGGACCTTACAAGTTGGTATCAGAGCTAAAGTTTAAGAGAATTGGGTAAATATTTTCAAAAGAACCTAATCTTAAATTGAGAATGGAACAAAAAGGAAAGGGATACCAGTCCTAGTAGCTACGTGCCTGCAGGTAAAAGTTTTATGTAAAAGGGTTTTATGTAAGTTAATGTTAACCGGTATTATGTGCGCATGTTATGTGGCTTGTGTGCTTTGGTGTAGATTTAGATACTGATGTAGTCAGGATAGGAAATGCTTGGGGAATGAAGAGTAATGTAAGTGGATAAACACAACTGGCCACTGTGATTAGGGACTTACTATACTTGACATATCTTGAGCTATTACCTTGATTGACCGTGTTAATGTTTGAATCTTGTAGTGTTTAGATGGCTGGCGGTAAGTCTTCTGAGGCTTCGTGAGGTGGAGGTCATAGTGGACGTGGGGTTAGACCGCGTGTCACGAGGAGCAGAGCTAAGACTGCTGAGACGGCTCCTGATGAGCCAGCGCTTCGTCACCAAGACGGTGAGGACGGGAGTGCTAATCTGCGAGCCTCAATGAAGGAGGCAGTAGCAGAGGAAGTCCAACATGTCATGAAGACTATTCTGCCGACTGTAGTGACCGATGTCATTAGAGCTATGAAGGAGGATGAGAAGAAAGAGAGTGAGAAGAGGAGAACTGCACGACGAGGAGGTGAAGTCGGAGGTTCTAGGGATATGGAGCAACCCGATGCTGGCATGGTTGTCTCAAGTCACGATGAGAAGGATGAGGAAGCTGTGCAGGAAACTACGAAGGCATGCAGCTATGGAGCATTCCAAAGGTGTAGGCCTCTTGTGTTTGATGGAAATTAGAGTGCTGCTGCTACACAATGTTGGGTGAGAGAGATGGAAGCGGTACTTGATATCAGCGAGTGCCGCGAGGATCACAAGGTGAAGTTTGCTACCCACTCATTTATGGATTCAGCCTTATGCTGGTAGGACAACATTGTCCAGACTGAGGGCACCAGAGCAATCGGGGAGGAAGAGGTGGAAGGAGCTGAAAAGGTTGGTGATCGAGGAGTTTTGCCCTCATAGAGAACTTGACAAAGTTGAGAGGGAGTTCTTGCAGCTGGAGGCGGGGATGATGACTCACCAACAATACACCACAAAGTTCAACGAGATGGCAAGACTGGTGCCAGATCAGGTGACGCCAGTGTCACGAAAGATTAAAAGGAATATTCAAGGTCTGCCAGTAGATATCCGCAGACATCTGGTCGTTGCCCGGCCAAGCACGTTTAGGTCGGCGGTCGATTTGGCGAGGAGGCTGTATGAGGAGCGAGAGGCGATGGCGATGATGGATGAGGAGGAAGAGTAGAGTTATGTTAAGAATGGGAACGGAAGGCGGGATGATGATGATGGTGAATTTGTGGCTGGAGGTAAGATGATGAGGTTCGATAATCGGAAGAGGATGTCTGAGAGGGAAGAGGTATGAAAGAAATGTGGGAAGGAGCATGCAGGAGTATGTAAGCGGGGATCGAATCTCTGTTTTTAGTGTGGAAAGGAGGGCCACTTGGCGAGGGATTGTCATGCAATAAGATGTTACAGGTGTGGTGAGAGTTGACACAGGAGCAGAGACTGCATGAAGTCAAGGGCTGGAAGCTCCGGTGAAAGGAAGGAGAGCAGAAGATGAAGGTTAGAGCATTCGCTACGACCAGGAGGAGGCTAGAGCGGACTTTGACGTGACGCGAGGTACGTTTCTGGTAAGTTAAATTTGTGCCTTGTGCTTTGATTGTGGTGCTAGTAGTAGTCTCATTTCTGCTGCCTTTGTGTTATGTTGCACATTAGGAGTAGGAAGATCGATGCATCCTTCGATGTAGAAATTGCTATTGGTAAGTCCACTGGGTTACGTAATGTCCTAGAGAATTGCACGATAGTATTGAAAGAGCGCGTGTTTCCTGCTAGACTATTCAGGACAGACATGGATGGATAGACGTGCGCCTTCGAAAGGATTGGCTAGCAGCTTATGAGGCAAACACCGAGTGTTGCAACAAGTTGGTTTGAACAGCCGCGCCCGACAAGAGTTTGGTGCTGACCTACGGCGATGGAGTAATGATGAAGGCCTCGTTTTGTGAGAGAAAATCACCCGATTTCGAAAGTCAGTGAAGCTAATACTGAGGTGTAAATAACTACTCTGAACTGTTGCTCAGGAAAGAGAAGTGGCATGTCAACTGGAGCTACTCGACGTGTTAAGTGAAGTGTTCGACATTTCATGTATCTCGTCTAAGAAAGTGCTCAATCAGTGAGGATACGATCGTGCCACTTGAGAATGCCTAGATGGATGAGGGATTCAACTACGTGGAGCAACTGAGGGTCATTCATGGTAGAAAGAAAAGAAGGGCTAAGGAGAATGGTGGTTCCACCTGTGCGAGTACAGTGGAGCCGAAAAGGGGACTAAGCCTACGTGTAAGATCAAGGAAGAGGTGAGATAGCATTACCCATGACTGTTCGAGAAGCGACAGGTTTCGGGGACGAAACCTATATAAGGGGGTGGACTTGTAACACCCCGAATTTTATTAAAAAGAAAACGAAAAGAAAAGAATTCAGAAAGAAAAGTAAATGGGCACAAGATGAGGGGTGTAAGGTGTAAAAGTGCCAAAACTTATTATTTTAATATAAATGAGGGTATGGCCGCCCCATAAAGCAGTAGACCTGCTTTTTGGCCTCGGCTGAAGAAGAAGAAGAGCAAGAAATCGGGTTTTTGGAGAAGAAGAAGGAAGAAGAAGCTGCAAAAAGGTTAGTTCTCGGGTTTAGCTTAGTTTGCAGCTTGTAACCGAAGCTCTCGATGTTTTAGAAGGTTGTTCTTTGGATTCTGAAGCTGAAATCGTAGGTGGAAGTGTTTAGTTTGAAGAGCTGCTTCAAGGTGAGTTTCTAGAACCCCTCTTTTACAGATTTTAAAGTTTTTTGGGGCTATTATGCATACCAGGTAAAAGGTTTTTTAAGATAACAGTATGTTTCAGCCTTTGTTCGATGTATGTGCTGTGGTTGTATGTTCTAGGCTTGTTTATGGTTTAGTATGGTGCTTGGTAAGTTTTAGAATGGTGTTGGAATGATGTTCGGGTGAATTTGGCAGTGTTAGATATGTTTCTGAATGTTCTCAGGTGCCCAAGTGTTATGTGCCTAAGTGTTCTCATGCGCCCAAGGGTGGTGCGCCCGAACCGGGCTGATGCGCCCAGGTCATGCGCCTGAATAGTAGCTGTGCACCCAGAAAGTATAAAAAATTTGCTAAGTGTGGGTCATGCGCCTGCATAGTGCTGATGCGCCCAGAATTGTTTCTGTGGCTAAGTGTTGGGACGCCCGAACAGGGCTCATGTGCCCAAATAGTGCTGATGCGCCCAGGAGCTTTTATACTTAGAATTTTCTGCTGATGCGCCTAGAATGACTTGTTGTGCCTAGTTTTGGACTTAGGGCTTTCTTAGGGGCTTTAAGAGGTGATGTTTGAGATAGGTCCCGTAGGGATGTGTTGGCTTATGTTTGATGTGTGCATGATGGTGTGATTATGTTTATGATGTATGGGTGTATGTGTTGTCTTTCTTCGTTTAACGGTTTTCAAACGTATGCATTATGTTTTATAATATGTTATGTATGATGTATGACTTTATGTGGTATGGCTATGAATGAACGTTAAGTATTATGTAACGAAGTAAAAGATAACAATAATGAAAAGTGGAACGTAATAATAGTCTTGCAAGCAAGACTGAGGTGAGTGACTGTGTGTCACAAAAGACTCGTAAGCCAAGGTTGGGGTGAGTGACTGTGTTGTCACAACAGACTTGTATGCCACGCTGAGGTGAGTGACTGTGTGTCATAACAGACTCGTAAGGGGTTTAATCCATGAGATTGACCCGAAGGGAGTCCTTGTAGCTCGAAGGGAGTCTTTGTGACTCGAAGGGAGTCCTTGTGGCTCGAAGGGAGTCCTTGTGACTCGAAGGGAGTCTTTGTGACTCGAAGGGAGTCCTTGTGGCTCGAAGGGAGTCTTTGTGACTCGAAGGGAGTCTTTGTGGCTCGAAGGGAGTCTTTGTGGCTCGAAGGGAGTCTTTGTGACTCGAAGGGAGTCTTTGTGACTCGAAGGGGATCCTTGTCGCGTACCCCGGTACTGTTGGTCTTCGGACATGAGTAGGGTATTGCATGAGACAGGATCTATATTGAAGTGAAAGATAATGATGAATGTATGAAATGTACGAATTGAACAATGATGAAGATAATAATAATATTATCATTGTGTACGTATGATGTGTGATCGCATACGATTACGAAGGTTATGTTTTAACGAAAGTAAAGTGTTTTATTTATAAAACTAGAACTCACTCAGCGTCGCTGACTTTTTGTATGCATAATAGTTGGCAGGTATTTTGTTGATGCTGAGGAGTTGCAAGCATGGATGCATACGCTACTGGGAGTGTTTCGAAGACTGGCATCCACATTTTGGACATGTTATTGTATTTTGAAATGTAAATGATTTATGTAATGAGATAACATGTTCTAATTATAAATGAAAGTTATTAATTTCCTCTGCATAGAAATGAGTATTTTAAATAATTTATGCGATGACGGTCCAGCTATAAGCGTCCCGGGAACAGGGCCTTACAATGGGACTCAAACCAAACTTCCCATGTTTACTCCAAATGATTACGATACCTGGAAAATCCGAATGGAGGATTTTATAAGGAATCAAGACATAAGACTTTGGCTTTCTATTTTGAATGGACCATACGTTCCCATGGTCCAAGCTGCTTGTGAAGGTAGAGCCATGATTCCCTAGAGATCCTATAAAGTACTCAAATAAAGATCTGAAGAATATGAATATGCATTCAAAGTCTTTGTGGCTGATCAGAATGAGTATACCTAACAACATCATACATGGCTTCAAGAAATTCACAACTGCTTAAAAGTTATGGGAAGCTTTGAAAGCCAGATTTGAAGGAACGAAGGACATGAAGAAAAACAAAAGAGATTTCTTGAAAAAGAAGTTCGAAAATTTTGGTTTCATAAGGGGGGAAACCATGACTGCTTCATATTTTAGAAATGTTGAACTTTGTAGACTCTCTAAATGAAGCTAGAGTAAAGATGGAGAATAATGATATTCTTATAAAGTTCTTAAGATCCATACAAAAGACATGGACAGTCTATACTGTGTCCATTAGAAGAACTGAGAATTTAAAGATGATGAGTATTAAGGAGTTATATGGCATCCTTAGTGCTTATCAAATAGAGATGGATGTAGATGAAGAATCCCTAGGCAGATCTTCAAACTCCTCAAAGTCAACAACTCTCACGGCCCCTATACATGAGCCAGTTCATTATCACTCCCACTCTTAAATCCATCAAACTCTTATGGTGACTCATCAAGCCCCTATGATCACCTACCCTAAATCTCCAACTGTTGAATCTCAATCATCACGATCACTCAGTAGAAGGAATTAGCCAGCCTTATCATCGTTTTCACAATCATATCCCACAAACTCTACTTTCATCGGTGACCAAGCCAACTTCTTTCAACTTTTTGAAGAAGATCTAGAGTGTATTCATCCAGATGACCTTGAAGAAATAGATATCAACTACCATATAGTAATGATATCCTTCAGGGCCAAGCAGTTTCAGCAGAGAACTGGAAGAAAATTCCTGAAGCAGAGAAGATTAGGATTCAGGGTTGAAAAAAGCAAGGTGAAGTGTTTTAATTGCAACCAACTTAGACACTTTGCCAAGGAATACAAAGCACCAAAGTCTAACCCATCTCCTTCAAGCTCATCAGACCATCAACAACACTCAACTCATCAAGGCTCTTCCTCCTCATTCAGCCAGAGAAATATTACAATTGTAGCCTCAGGAGAAGAGGTGATTGACTAGAGCTTCTAAGTAGAAGATATCACTCCCATCAACAATGCATTGATGGCTGGAAGCCCAACCTCCATACCTCAGGTAACATCATAACCCTATTGTACCCTTAAATGTATAGCTAAGGTCAATTTGTATAGAAATCACAATTTGGATCTCATGAAAGATGTAGAATCAATCAATCTTCTTAAAACAGATTTTAAGAAAACTAACCGTGGTTAAAAAAATAAAATAATGAAGTTGGAAAGGATTGTTTCATAAATAAAACATGAACAACCCAACTTAGAGACCCAAATTGATGATCTCCTGAACAGATTAAAATCAGCATAAGGTGATTTATCCATAGCTAAAACCTATGCTAATAAATACAATATTCAAACTAAAAAGTTTGAAAAATTACTTGAATTTACTGAAAACACCCAAAAGTTGTATCAGACCAAGACAGGTTTAGGGTAAAATTTTATGGAACCTCCAACGACATACACTCCCACATATACCCTTAAGTGCAGCCTTGAGGTAAAGAAGCAAGTATCTACCAAACCTATCTGTACAAAGACATCTGCTGAAAGGATTAAGAAAGTAGAGAAGGAGGAGAAGGATGGAAGAGTTGAAGATGTAGATGAAGAGGATGAGAAGAAAGAAAAGGAGAAGGAGGAGAAGGATAGAAGAAAAGAAGATCAGAAGGCAAAATCAAAGAAGGATGTAATGAAGAAGATAAAATTTGTAAAAGAAAAGCCATCTTCTGAATAACTTCAACTATCAGCCAAGTCAGATTCTCCTGCCAAAACAAAGCTTTAATCAAAGCATGGCTGCAATAAGAAAAACCACACCCAAAGTTGTTGTGTAGGAACCTCAGACTCTTTAGAAGTTTGACCCTAACCATACATTCAAAAGTCCATTCCTGAAGCACTTGAAATTCATAACAAGAGGTTTCCAATTAAGAAGATAGACTTGTCCACTCATGTTGATCAAAAGAAAAACAAAAATATGAGTAGAACAAAGGGAGGGAAGACTGAGAAGATGAAAAAGGAGCAACAAGAGATTAGGTAGATGCTAAAGTTAACAAAGCAGAAGATAAAAATCACATGCCTAAAGATAGTCAGTTTGCAGAAGACTCACAATACCCTAACCTACTCCTTCAAACATTCCAAACCCTCAAAGAAGTCTACAGCTGCCAAACGACCATCAAACGAAGATATTCAGCAAAAAACCACCCAAGTTCCAAAGTCAACAGTTGTAGATCAAAAGAAAACAAAGAAGTTGGAGAACCCTTCACTATCTCTAAAAGTTTCAAAGGGTCTCAACAAAAGGGAAGATGTTAAAGAATCATTCAAAGCCAAACAAGAAGCCTGGAATCCAAAGACATCAGCCTAATCCTTAGTTGACCCAAAACCATCTCACACCCGCTCAGCAGTTACGATTGACTTAAAACTACTGAAAACCGAAAGTCCCAAGACTAAATATGCTTGGGTCCCCATTCATCACTAACCAAATTGTTTATGTGCTAGATCATCAACAGGCCAAAACTAACTTATGGATTGTGGATAGTGGATGCTCCCGGCACATGATAGGTGACAGATCATGCCTGCTGAATCTAGAACCATATGATGGTGGATCTGTTTCCTTTGGAAGTGATACAAAAGGAGGATATATTACTGGTAGGGGAACAATCTGCAATGGCAAGGTAAGTTTTGATAAGGTGAACTATGTGAAAGAGTTAAATTATAATCTACTGAGTGTGTCTTAGTTGTGTGACTATAAACATAACACTCTTTTCACATAGCATGAATGTATTGTCTTATCCTCTGGGTTTGAAATTCCAAATGATAAAATACTTTTAAAAGCTCCTAGAAAAGACAATATGTACATGCTCAACATGTAGAATGCATCACCTTTAGGAAATGTACCTTGATTCATTTCCAAATCTTCCTTGAATGAATCCTCTCTTTGGCACAGAAGATTGGCACATGTGAATCTTAAAAACATGAACAAACTAGTTTGGAATGGGTTAGTCACTAGACTACCGAACAAGGAGTTTGCATGTACTGACCACTGTGTTGCTTGTCAAAAGGGAAAGCAACATAAATCTTCTCATAAGTCCAAAGAAATGAATTTAGTCGTAACTCCTTTACACCTTCATATGGACTTGTTTGGACCAATAAGTGTAAAGAGTTTAGGTAGAAAATCATATTACTTGGTGATAATAGATGATTTTACAAGATTCACTTGGGTTTTTTTTTTAGAAACTAAAGATGAAACTACTAAGATTTTAAAATCATTTATTATCAAAGTTGAGAATCAAATTGATCAAAAAGTTAAAATAATTAGATGTGATAAAGCAAATGAATTCAAAACCACATCCTTGATTCTTTTTGTGAATCCAAAGATATTGTAGGCAATATAGTGCTCCTAGAACTCCTCAGCAAAATAGAGTTGCTGAGAGAAGGAATTTGACACTTATTGAAGCTGCAAAGACCATATTGTCTGACTCCAAACTTCCTATAACATTTTGGGTTGAAGCATTCAGCACTGCGTGCAATGTTCAGAACAAGTGTTGATAGTCAAGACACATGGAAAAACCTCTTATGAATTGTTGTAGAGAAGACCATTCAGAGGGTTTCTTAGACCTTTTGGATGTCAATGCACCCTACGTAATACTAAAGATCATCTATCCAAATTTTTTGAGAAATCAGTAGATGGATTCTTTGTTGGATGTTTTTCACTAGCTAAGGCTTACAGAGTATATAACAATGTTGACCATACTATTAAGGAATCTGAAAATATCATATTTAATGAAAATTCCTCAAAACAGTGTTGGAAACACTCCAAGTTAGATGTTTGATGTAAATGGATTCACAAATGCATTTGATTTTTTGATTGAGAATGTTTCAAGAAATTATCATAACAGGTTAGCAGATATACAAGCCCCAAGTACTGAAGATCACAGAGTAGATCTACCACAAAGACCAAATCACATCAGGTCATCTGCTAACACAGTCCAACCATATTCAAAAGAGGTAGATGCTAGTACCACAACCAACATGGGTTATCTATCACATGCTTAATATGACTCCTCAGATGAAGAGTCTCATGATCATTGTGGTATTAGACAATCTCCTAAAAATGATCCAAGTATGCCAAGTGCTGAAGATAGAGTTAATTCGGTAGAAGAACCAATAAATACATCTGTCTAACTTCCTGAAACAAACTTCTCCAATTTGGATCTCTCTCAAGAACTCCAAATAATCCTAAGACTAAGAATTCATAAAGAGCATCCAGTTGATAATGTCATTGGCAATGTAGAAGTGGGTGTCAAGATAAGAAGCAGGGTGAATGAAGCAAACATTTGTTTGTTTTCATGCTTCCTCTCTCAACTGGAGCCAAAGAAAGTTTATAAGGCTTTAAGAGATACCAAGTGGGTAGAAGCAATGCATGAAGAGATTCTTCAATTCGCTAGGCAAAAGGTTTGGAAACTATGTGCACTTCCAAAAGGGAAGACTTCAATAGGAACCAAATGGGTTGTTAGGAACTAGAAAGATGACAGAGGCATTGTTATCATGAATAAAGCCAGACTTGTTATGCAAGGGTACACACAAAAAGAAGGGATTGATATGATGAAGTCTTTGCTCCTATGGCCAGACTTGAAGCAATCAGAATTTTCTAGCATTTGTAGCCTTTAAAGACTTAAAGGTGTTCCAGATAGATGTCAAGAGTGTATTTCTCTATGGTGAGATTGATGAAAAAGTTCATGTCTGCCAACCTACAGGCTTTGAAGACCCTAAGTATCCAGATCATGTATGAAAACTTGATAAAGCTCTTTATGATCTTCATCAAGCACCAAAGAAATAATATGAGACACTCTCTACCTTTCTCCTAAAAAAAGAATACACAAGGGAATCATAGATAAAACTCTCTTCATTAAGAAAGTTGATTGGGATATTATCTTAGTGCAAGTTTATGTTGATGATATCATCTTTAGGTCTATAAATGAGAGCTTGTGCAAAGCCTTTCAAAGTCTCATGAAGTCAAAATTTGAGATGAGTTCAATGGGAGAACTCACTTTCTTTCTAGGGCTTCAAGTGAAACAAACCTCTCATGGCATTTTCATAAATCAATCTAAGTCAGAGGTGGTCATAAAATAGGGTTCGGACCCGACCCAAACCCAGGTACCGGTAGTACCCGATGGGAGGTGTACCCAGGTTAGACCCGTTTAAAGCCATAGGGTTGGAACCGGTTTTAGATTTTGAGTTTTTTAGCAAACCCGACCTGAACCCGAACCGGACCTGACCCGGTTTGAACCCAATTTGAACCCAGTATAGGACCCGGTATTGAACCCAGTGTTGGAGACACACAAAAAAAATAAAAGAAGAAACAAAAGAGAAAAAAAAATAAACCCGGTATTGGACCAGGTTTCGGACCCGACCCGGACCCAACCCTACCCTACCCGTGTATACCTGTTAGGGTTTTGACAATGGTGAACTCGATCCGGGTTCGTACTCGGGTTCACCAATGCCCGGGTACAAAAAAACCAAATTTGGCCCAACCCGGTTTTAGGTAAGGCCTAATACCCAGTTTGTGCTCCTCTAATGTAAGTATGTTCAGGACATCTTAGTAAGATTTCAAGCTACTGATGCTAAGGCTATTAAAACCCTAATATCAAGGACTTGCTCATTATCTCTTGATCTTGAGGGGGAAGAAGTTGATCAGCAGCTGTATAGAGCTATCACTTGATCTCTCATGTATCCCACAGCCAGCTGACCAGATATCATATTTTCCACATCCCTATGTTCAAGATTACAAGTGGTCCAAAGGTGTCACATCTAATGGCTACCAAGTGAAATCTGAAGTACCTCAAAAGGGAACCTAACTTGGGATTATGGAACCCTAAGAGTGTTGGCTTTAATATCTATGCATATACAGATAGTGACTATGGGGGATACAACATCAACAAAAAGTCCATATCAGGAGGATGTTAATTTCTAGGGGGAAGACTGGTTTCATGGCAATGCAAGAAGAAAACTTGTGTCTCCGCATCAACTACTGAAGTAGAATACATTACTACATCAAGTTGTTATGCTCAAGTGTTGTGGAACCAAACTCAACTTAGAGATTTTGGAGTAACTTTCATGAAAACTCCAATTCACGTTGACAACATAGTGTGTTCTCCATCACCAACAATCCTATTCAGCATTCAAAGATAAAACACATTGACATCAAGTTTCATTTCATTAGAGATCGTGCAGAAAAGAAAATCATTAAATTAATTACAGTCCATACAAATAAACAATATACAGATTTATTCATAAAAGCTTTTGATAAATCTAGAATTAAATATCTTCTATCTACTATTGGGATGATAAACTTTGAATAGTTAAATGATTTAAATTAATGATATTTGAAAAACTTGTAAAGAAAAGATGTTCTTGATAAAATAGGAAAAACTACATATCTGCTGAAAATTGCAAATCAATAGATAAAAAAGAATTTGCCGAATTTCAGCAGATATTTGGGTATTTGCCGAATTAAGCAATTCAAGTGATAACTACGCAAAGCAGGTATCTACCGAATGGGAAGATTTGGCAGATAAGATGAATTCAGCAAATGTTTTTGTAAAAGATCTGGTAGGTCCCACTTTCATATTTTGATACGTAGTGGTGCCGGGTTAGTTACCTGAAAAGACTGTATCATCATCTCACGCTGTCGAAGTTAAAAATTACGACGGTAAAATATTTTTAAATTCACATTTTTATATTATCCGTAACTGTTAAAATTGGAGGTTTCCCACCATTGTCATCTTCAATCTTCCTCACAAAGAAAACTCTCAAACCTTCAATCTCTCAAAGTCTACCCAAAATCAATCAACTTTCAATGGCCACCCAAACCTTAGACGTCTGTCCATATCACGACATCAACGCATCACTTGAACCCATAAGTGATGAAGTCTACGATCCACTTCTTAAATTTCTAAAGTATAGAAATTATTCCTTTGCTATCACCGTAGACCTAGTGATTCGTGAATCGCACATAAAGGAATTCTAGACCACCTGCTCCATACAAAGAGAATATGGAGATAAGATCCTCATGGCAACAGTGCAAGGGATGAAGATCACCATTTCCTGCGTCAAATTCGTCACATTTGATGTTGAACGAAGCATATGGTGCATCTTCTTTCTCTAAAGAAGTGGTCAGTGCCACCTTCAAGGAGATGGGATATGAAGGACCCCTACCGATGTCACCTTCTCCAAATCTTTGGTATATCACAACTGGAGAATTATCCTACATATCTTCCTGCATTATCTGTTCAATAAATTGAGAGGATGAGACCAAGTACCATTGGATCTTGTAGGGACTATCCATGGTCTAGTAAAACAATAGAGTTATGATTTCTCAAACTTCATTTTCCAATATATGTGCAAAAAAGTAACTGCTACAAAGTTTAAGTTTTTGTTAGATCTAGGAATAATAGGTCTAGATCATTTTGTATAGGCTTAGAACTTTAATCAATACATGTAATAAATATTTGTAATTCATTATGTATATAGGTTAACCCATATGTGCGTTGATTTATGTGTATGATTACAGGTACAAACATTATACTTGGTCAATTTCTGAAATTGACTAAGTGTAAGAAACATCTACGGATGAACATTTTTGTTCTTCCGTAGATATCTTTTTTACAAGACATTCATCAGAAGATCTTCTACGGATTAATATGGGTATTCACTGATGAACAAACACCACACATGAAGAAACTGAAGTACCTTCGGAAGAACAAAGTTCCTTCGGAAGAACAAGTAGCTGCGGAAGAACAAAGTAGCTGCGGAAGAACCAAACACATACTTATATCATACAAGTGTTTCAAGTCAACAAGTTAATCACAGACTCCAAGAGATTCGTTGTTTCCTTAACAGAAACACGTGTGTCTATAAATATGAGTCCTAGGTTTCACATCAATTAATAGAGGAAGATACGGCGACAAAAATACCATCACATCGTTTCATACGATCAACACAAACCCTAGCAGCCGTCATATCAACACACCAAAAATCATAAACACAATCATAGCATAGAATTTTGTTAGCAATTATTATTTGATTCTTTGTAATCATTAATCAGTTTTAATGAATTACGTTTGATTCAAAACATTATTCTTTGCATATTGTTGATATCGTTTGAGCATTTATTGTTTATTTTCTCTGACATCGATATTTATTAATTAATCAATTAAACAACGATTAATGGTAATTCCGCGATCATTAATTCGAAACCAATCTAACACTGATAATTCCTGATTGCGATCCTTGGATTCACAGTTTTTAATGTACCCTAGATTCTTAAAAGTAATATTACAAGAAGAATTAGGGGACAAACTAAAACTTAGTGGAGTTATTCATGCTCTAGGAATTTTAAACAAAGCAATATTTTCAAGGTTTAGAGCAACTCCAAAATCCTTTTCAAGGAAGGTGACCCCCTTATTTGAGCATATGCTTGAGGTCACTAAGCCTTAGGGTGACAGCAAGGTTGCACCAACCATTGCTGATCCCACACCCTCCACTTCAATGACAAAATCTCTGAAACACAAGCGAACCCCTGCACCTTCTACTGAGAATATACAGGCCCCCAAATCATCCTCTCTCAACAAGGCAAGACTGGAAACCATGGTCCAGTCAAGTCAGAGGTTTCGGTCACACCTAAGAAAAGCTTAAAGAAGAAGGTTTCTCTTCTTTCAACTAAGCAGACCCATACCCAACGTGCAAGCCCTTAATTGGAGTCCCAACACTTTATTAAGAAAACCAAAAGGGATACCCACATAACTAAGACAACTTCTGAGGAAGAAGTCTTATTAGGATTTGGTTCACATCTCGGGCCAATAGACACAGCTCTATTGTCTCCATTACACATGTCTACCACCTAGGATGATGATGTTCCTGTTTTATATCAGCATGAACCATTGTCTTCCCCTTCCCATATAACACAGATAATGGAGATTGATGTGTTTAAAGCAACATCTGACCCACATCCTTTATCCCAAGAGACTGATCCTAGGGACGAATGGATCAATGTGGATGAGGTTGTCTCTATTGCTGATCCATCAATTGATCATCAAGACAGAGACAACATAACTAAGACCTCAACCATGGCAACTCATATTGCAGATGTCTCCTTGGAGTCATTCCTTGAGCAGAGGAATCCAGGGCACCAAGAAACCATATCTGGTGGTGAAGGTATAGAGGCTAGGCCTAGTACCTCATCTCCTAAGGATTGCACAATTATCGATGAGGGAAGAATACAACACATAGATGAATTGACAGCCATAACCTTGATCTTGCATAGAGACTAGCACTCTTACAAGAAGAAAATGCAAAACTTCAAGGCTATGCTGAAGAAGCAAAAAGTCTTGATTAAGAACAATCTGCTGAATGCTTTAGTAGATAGAGTATCTGATTTGGAAACTCAACTCAGAACTCTACAGTAACAAACTGCAAGAGTTGTAACCCTTGAAGAACAACTCATAATTCTTCAACAAGCTGCTACAAAGGCAATGGATCTTGAGAACAAAGTTGAACACCTACTAGTGACCATTGACCTTCAAAAATCCATCATCCTGAGCCTTTAACTTTCAGCTCCATAAGAACCTTTGAATGTGCCTTTTCTATCAGTCTGGTGTTATCTGGAATCCAAGATAATGCTACCAGAAAAAGGGAAGATTAGCCCAAATAATCTAAAGATATTCTTTAGAGATTAACTACTCAAGTCATTCAAGCAACAAAACCATTCTCCTTCTCTTCACAATGGGCAGCCCAGTATGAGCTTCTATTAGAAATTAAAGTCAACTGGAGTAAGCTTCTTGATAAGTACGGCTATGATAGTGAAGAGGAAAAAAAATTAAGGCCAGAAGGGTAATAAAGAGGATGAACCAAAAGGTTCTACTGGGAAAGAGGAGGATGGCCATGATAAAGAAATCCAGCACTTCTTCTTTACTCTCTCTAAAATGAAAGAGAACTAATAAGGAATCATCTAATAGAGAGATAGTGCTTGGACTTGAAGCCTCTCATAAGTCATCTACTGAAGAAGAAGCACCACTTCTGAAAGTACTCTTAAAAGCTGCTGAAGCACTGAACAAATCAGGTGATGATGCAACTGCTAAAAGTCTATACAAGAGACTCCTTTGGTAGATGAGTACACAGAAAAGATGGTGGTTTACACAAGAGGCACCCAGATAATGGATGATGATATTGAAAGACATGGGGTGACCCTTGAGGATGAGCCTACCCAACTTTATAAGGATGCACTTGAGTCTTAACTCAAAAAAAAAAAAAAGCTAAGGTGATATTTGGTCAACCGGAAGTTGAAACTGAAGCCCCAATTAACTCTTAGGTAAATGTGGATACTGATGGTCTAGAAGTCATTCATGATTTTGAGAGAGCTTAGACAACTACTGATGATCCCAAGTCAGCTGGTGAGGCATCGGGTGTAATCTCCATACCTTCGGAAGTCAAACTTACTAAAGTCTCTACCTCTGACAAAGGTAAGAGACCTATGACTGTTGAAGAGGAAATAGAGCTTGAATCATAGAAATCAAATGCCAGATTTCTGATCACCAAAAAGGTGGAGTTATTCCCATAAAAGGCTAAAGAAGATGTGATAGTTCTGAAGGTAGGCAGATCTCAAGAATCCTCAGTGAAAAAGAATATCATTGCACTAATCAAGAGTCTGAAGATTCAAGAACTGCATCTAGGGAATTCAACGATGGTGGTGAACCCAGCAGAACAATCTCAAAAGCTCCACCTAGATCAAAGACTAAACCTGTCTGGAAGGTGTTATCTAAGTCATCCAGGCCATCTGTCGAAAGCACCCAGAGAACAACACCTCAAAAGGCTTCAATAGCTACAACTGCCAAACCTAGTCCTGTGATCTCATCTGTGAAGAAAGAAAAGAAAGATGATGTTAAAATGTCTTCTAGCAATGCAGGAACATTGAAGGGTGGTCAATGCAATAGTTTCATAAAGTGGAAAGGTTTAGAACACTTAGCAGATCAAATAGGGAACCAGTTAGAGATGAAACAATGAACACAAGTAAAAGAACAATAACAATAACACTCAAATATGGTTTTCAAGAATGACGTATATTGCTCTCAAGTTCTTACAAGTGTTACAAAGCTTAATATGAAGATACAAGTACTTGAGATACTTTATACTACATCCTACAGCCAGCCAAACTTAGAAGGCCAGGTGTAAACAGTAATCTAGACAACAAGATCAATATAGAGTCAAAAGGCAAATTGTCAAGTTAGAGCATGAGGAACCTCAGCACTGATCATAGAAATAATAGGAGTGGTCTGCTCCGTAAGAGTAGTGGGAGCTCTAGTGTCCACTTCTTCCTGCATGGTTGGTGATTTGGGGACCTGCTCAATGTGAGCAGATTGAATAGGGGTTCGTTTGGTTTTTCTTTGATAGGTTATGGTAATTTGTGGCTATGTGGGGGTTGCAAATGTAGAAGGTGTGGGTTCCATATTGGTTGGTACTACCAAGTTGTCACCTTAAGTAATGAGCTATAACATTTTTAGGACTAGGGCTGTTTCTACCCCTGAGAAGCCAACAGTTGGCTTTCTCATTGTCTTGAAGAAGTCAGGCTTCATCTATCCCAGTTTAAGAATATTACAAATTCCCCTTAACTGTGACCCTAGTTCACAGTTAAGAATGTATTAAACATATCTAGGGAACATATAATATTCTAAGAAGTCCAAGTTAGCAAGCAGATTTGTATAAACAAATTGAGAATACCTGAACGTGACCCCTTGTACCATTCCATGGACTATGTAGGAAAGGTCTTTAGGAATTTGGTCCCAACCTCTATGTTTGTTTGATAGGGAGTGGATGACCACATCGAGGAGGTACTTCCATTTGGACGAGACCTTACCCTTTCTGAAGGTTCTTACAGAGTAGTCACCTTCATAGCCCATCTGCCGAATTCATAGAAGACTTGGGGAAGGACAAGTCACCTTCTTTATCATCCAGCCTTAGATGAAAGTTGATGGTGGCTAGAGTGATGAATATTATCCCCCCTGTACTGTGGTAGACAGTGCCTTCCCATCGTCCAAGATAACCTCTTGGCAGGTACTCCAGAACTCCAAAAGTTGATCTTCATATAATGGAGGGTCGATTGTGAGTGCGGTGAGGTAGTTGGTTAGAGACAAGAAGCGGGAAACATTTGAGAAACCAAGATCTTTCTCAGTCGACAATAGAGCAACTTGATTATGTTGCCTGTGTAAGTGCATGGCAAAATCCGGTTGGTTTCGGGGATCAGGGTTGGCCTTTTTGAGTAGCTTTAAAGTGAAGAAAGGTAAGAACAAGGTCGGTTTGTGGGTGAATTTAAGGTTTGAATTTTGCAGATGTAGGAGAAAGAGAAAGAGGGAGAACCATTGTATGAATATATATATATATATATATATATATATATATATATATATATATATATATATATATATATATATATATATATATGATATGGATTTGAGACAAAGTTCATGCAAATGGATAAACTTTGATATCGGATGTCAGTCCAACCTCTGAAAAAGCGCCCAAAAAGGTAGTTTTCCTCGAAGTGGAAAATCTTCCGAAGTTAATTTGTCTTTGGAAGTATTTTGAGGAAACTTTTGAAGCCAAATTTGGCTTCGGAAGATATTCCTTAGTTTTCCAAGAACTTCGCTTCGGAAGAAAAATACTTAGAGTATTTTTCTTCCTATGTAAATTTTGCTTTGGAAGATATCAAGTATCCAAAATTTTTATTCAATGAGAGAATAAAGCTTCTGAGACTTAATTGCTTTATGAAGAAAATAGTCCCTCAATTCATATAAGTACTTAATGAAAAATATAAACTTCAAAAGATATATCAAAATTTCTTTCAAAGGTTAATTTCTCAAAAGTAGTTATTTGTTTTAAAGACATAATTTTCTTCCAAAGACAACATGATGTCTTCCAAAGGAAAACATATCTGAAATTCTCAAAAGTCTAAGGGATATCATTTTGAAAAATTTCTTCCAAAGTAAACTGGGCTTATATGATGATGATATAGACAACTTAAGACATATATATTATTGAAAATAATCTTAAATTTAGTTTTAAGAAAATATATTCAAAGTTAATCATCCCAATAACAGATACTAGAAACGTAAATCTCTTTTCATTAAAAGCTTTTATGAACATATCAGCATATTGTTCATTTGTGTTAACTTTGACTAGTTTTATCAATTCTTTTTCAAAATTATCTCTAATCAAATGATATCTGATGTTGATGTGCTTTGTCTTTGAGTGTTGGACAGGATTCTTTGTAATAAAGAGAGCATTGTTGTTGTATGTAGATGGGAGTCTCCTTGAGGTTGAATCCATAGTCTAGCATCTGATCCTGAATCCAAAGCACTTGAGCACAGCAGATCTACCAAGAAATTGGCATACCCCAGATGTAGACTTTCCAGCCATATTGTAGCCACCATAGTCACTATTTCTATAAGCATACAGATTGAATTCAAAATTCTTTGGATACAAAATGCCTAGTTTGAGAGCACCTTTGAGATATCTGAGAATTCTCTTGACAGCAACCAGGTTTGATATCTTGGGGTTGGCTTGATATCTTGCATAAATTCATGTAGGAAACATGATATTAGGCCTACTGGCTGTGAGGTACATAAGAGATCTAATCATAGCCTTGTATAGATGTTCATCAACACACTCCCCCTCAAGATCTAGTCCTATAGAGTGGTTTGTGGCTATGGGTGTCTTAGAAATGTTACACTTAGTCATATGAAATCTGGTGAGTATGTCCTGCACATACTTTGACTGATTTATGAAGATGCCATTAGCAACCTGCTTCAGTTGAATTCCTAGAAAGAAATCGAGTTCCCTCATGGCACTCATTTCAAATCTATTCTTCATCAGCTTCTCAAAGTCCTTGTAGAGCTTCGGATTAGTTGACCCAAAGATAATGTCATCTACATAAACTTGAACCAGCATCAAGTCATTTCATGTTCCTTTGATGAAGAGTGTTCTATCAATAGTACCTCTCTTGTATCCATGCTGATAAAGATACTGTATTAGTGTCTCATACCACTTCCTTGGAGCCTGATACAGCCTATAAAGAGCTTTCTCAAGCTTCTAGACATAATCAGGATGATCTGGGTCTGTAAATCCAGGTGGTTGTTTGATGTACACCTCGTCATTAATCACCCCATATAAAAAGGCACACTTGATATCAAGTTGGTAGACCTTGAAATCCTTGGATGTAGCACAAGCCAAGAATATCCTAACAGCTTCAAGTCTTGCTACAGGAGCAAAAACATCTATGTAGTCAATCCCTTCTTCGTATGTGTACCCTTGAACAACTAGTCCTGCCTTGTTCTTGATGACAAGTCCTCTATCATCCTTCTTGTTCCTCTAACCCACTTGGTACCTATAGTAGTCTTCCCTTGAGGAAGAGGACATAGATTCCAAACCTTTTGTTTCTTAAATTGAAGCAGCTCCTCCTGCATTACTTCAACCCAACTTTCATCCTTCAAAGCCTCATCAATCTTCTTAGGCTCTATCTGGTACAAGAAACAAGAGTGAAGAAAAACATTTTTGTGATGGGTTTGTCCTCTTGTTCTCATCCCAGTCTTAACATCTCTAGTGATGTTTATGGTGGGATGGGACTTGTGGATTCTTAGTTGAGGAATCACATCAAGTTGATTGGACATATCTAAATTAGTGAAATTTAGATCTGTTGCTTGAGAGTCATTCACCACATCAACACACTTATCAAGTGAGACTTGATCCATTGAGTGTGTTACATCATTAATGTTGTCTTTCTATGGAGTGGTTATCAGCATCAAGGAACTCTTGATCACTATCACCACCTCCATCTCATCCTACATTGGAAATTCCTTCATCTGAGTTCTGTGCATCTATGCTAGAATTTATAGGCACCACAGATGTATCAGCTAAAGAATTTATCATGGTTATGCTGATAGGATTTCTAACTGCAGGGCTAGTTACCACTGGAGCTGAAGTAGTTTCAACACTTAGTCTTCTCAGCTCAAATCGTGGATCAGAATCCCCTATTGATAAGGTATCTTTAGATCCTAAAACATCTTCACAAGATTTGTTAAAATAGTTGGTAACTAAATCAAGATCAAACAGCCAATCATGACCATAACCTTTCACACTAGGTGTGTGCTCATTGAAAGTCACATTAGCTGGCTCCTCAACTACTCTGGTTCTAAGATTGTATACTCTATAAGCCTTAGCTTAGGAAGAGTATTCAATGAAATTGTCCATCATTTGATTTTTGGCTATTTGATCCTTGGTATTCAAGATAGTGCAAGGACATCCAAATGATCTGAGGAAACCAATAAAAGGTCTCCTTTTGTGCCAAAGTTCATAAAGAGTCTTACCATGAGTCTTGACTACTAAAACTCTATTCTGCACATAACATACAGTGTTGACTGCCTCTACCTAGAAGGTGATGGGTAGTTTAGTGTCAAATAACATGGTTCTTGCAGCTTCAATAAGTGTCTTGTTTCTCTTATTAGCAACTCCGTTTTGTTGAGAAGTCCTAGGAGCACTATATTGTCTTGAAATACCCTTTTCATTACAAAATGCATTATGGATTTGGTTTTTGAATTCGGTTCCTTGATCACATCTTATGATCTTAACCTTGTGATCACATTGATTCTTAATTTTTAGAATGAAACTCTTCAAGATCTCAAGAGTCTTATCCTTAGTTCTAACTAAAAAGACCAAAATATATCTTGTGAAGTCATCTATGATCACCAAGCAATAAGTGATCCTTCCTAGACTTATTACACTGGTGGGCTAAAGAGATCCGTATGTAATAACTGTTGGGGAGTAGTGATGGAGTTCATTTTCTTTGGCTTGTGAGACGCCTTGTGTTGCTTCCTTTTCAGGCATGCAACACAATGGTCATCACTTGTAAACTCTTTCTTTGGCATTCCAGTTACCAAATCATTCTTAATTAATTTATTCATGTTTTTAAATTTTACATGGCATATTTTTTTATGCAAGAATAAAGACTCATCACTATTGGCTTCAGATAGAAAGCTTGAAACTTCTCCTGAAGGGGATGTTTCCTGCAAATCCATCTTGTACATGTTCCCTTTCCTAGGGGCTCTAAGTAGGATATGCTCTTGAGGAATGACCACCCGGGCTTGAGAACAATGCACTCATGCTCAGTGAAGAGCATGTTGTGTCTCTAATCACAAAATTAGGATACACTCAAAAGATTGTACCCAAGCTCCTTGACAAAGTTTACCTTCTTAATGCTAAGCTTACCATTATGACCCTACCCCTTCTAGTGATGTAACCTCCTGATTCTCCTCTAAAAGCAACTGGCCCTCCATCAATTTTCGTAAAGTTTTGAAGCAAAGCGCCATTGCATGTCATGTGCCTGGAACAACCACTGTCAATGACCCATACATTCCCTTTGGTCTTTAGATGTTCCTGCATAGAAAGAGATGGTTAGTTACATTTGGAAACCTAAGTCTCATTGGTATTGGGCTTGTCAAAGTGGACAGAAGATAATGCAATATTAATTGATCCTATATGCAAGGTATGAGGATTAGTTGCTATTTTTGATGAAGAACTTTCAGTCACATGGCCTTCCTTCATCTTCCACACCATCTTTGGAAGATTAGACTTGGCCTTCAATGCTTCGAAAGCTTTACAGACTTTGAAAGTTTTATAGACTGGACATTTGGAAGCTTTTGCATCCACTGTAGCAGACTTCAATACTTCGGAAGCATTTCTTTCTTCCGAGACCAAATTTTCTTTCGAAGGTAAGTTTTCACTTATCTTATTCTTCACTTTGGAGCTTCCGAAAGGAGAGATTTTCCTTCTGAACCTATTTTCTTCTTCTTCTTCTCAGAAGTTTTCTTTTTGTTCATGTGGATAGTACTTTTGGGATCGTAGATGCAATCCTTGGCAAAGTGAGAATTACTACCACACATGATACAATCTGTTGACTTGCTTCTGGGAATCTTCTTTTGAGTGGGAGGTTGAGTTTGATCATTTTCCACTTCCTTCTTCATCTTCTTAGATGATGCAGTAGGCTTCTTGGGTTGAGGCTTGCTCTTGGAACTGGATGGTTCAAGCTGTGCAGTAGTGGTGCATATTTTATCAGGCTTCTTCTCCTGACCAGGATGATTTGGACATGGACTAGGACTCCTAGTACTAGAGTCTATAGTTGAGTCTTCAGTCTTTACCAGTTGAAATCCAGCAGAAACAAAAACTTGCTTTTGCTTGGAGTTGAAGGTGGCCTTGATCTCTTGGGCATTCTTGGATTTTCTTTTGGCTGCCCCGATCAAGTTCTTCCTTGCAGACTTCGTCATCCTTGGTTCTTTCATCTCTCCAGGAGAATAGTGTCCCTTCTTAGGATAACCCTTGTCACTCACCTCAGGTTCATCCTTCACTATCTCATTTTTATCTTCATCCTTTTCTTGAGTGGGATCTATGGAGTGCAGCTTATCTTGACAAGTATGACACCTTGGAGATCTTACAGATAACAATGTGTGTGGAGGAGCTATCTCACTTGAACCCAATCCTTGCCTGTTATGATAAAAAATCTTCACATGCATGGATGAAAATATTATGTTCTTGAAGGTTTCCTCTTCAAGAACACATTATTCTGCCTTAGCTTTGCTGATCACAAGCTCAGCTTGGCATTCAGTTAACTTGATAATGAGATCCTTTATTTGAGTCCTGTAATTTGTGTGCTCATGCTTAAGAGTTGAAATGGTTTTCTCTAAATCTTCTATTATAAGTTTATAATCATTTTCAGCTCTTTTAAAATCAGCTTTTAAGATGTTCAAGGACACAAGGTCAGATCTTATTTCCAAGTTATAGGACCTGTACATATCAACTTTAGCAATGCATTCTGGAGTACAAAGATGTTCTAATACCTTGGCTTCTTCATGATCAGCCATCAGTGCTTGGTTTGGAGAAGCATCTTCTACCTGAAAGCTCCAGTCAAAGCCTCCTTCTTCAACAACAACAACATCATGTTGTTTTGGTTGGCTTGGTTTCTCAGTTTTTGGAACTGCATCAGTGTAGTTTGGTCTGGATTGTGCTTGGCCACCATTATTCCTTGGTGCCTTGCACTCTCTAGCAAAGTGTCCTATTTGGTTACAGTTGTAACACTTCACCTTGCTTTTATCCACGCCAAACTTTCCACTGGCCACATTGCTAGGAAACTTTCTTCCTGTCCTCTTGTAGAACATCTTGCCTCTATGAGTGAGAAGAGCCGTCATTTGAACTATGTCCATGTACTCCAAATTATCTGGATGGATGCAGTCCAAGTCTTCAAGAGTGAAAATAAAGTTGCCACAACTTTTATCAGTAGACACAAAGGCTTGAGCAGAGCTTGTCTCTTGGAATAGGCTTTCTTGGATGTAGCTCTCCCTTGGTGTCTCAGGGAAGGTGATGAAAGGACCCTTTTTTGACTTTTCATGGAAGCATATGAGATGATGTTGTGGTTCTGTGCTATCCCTTTCAACCACATGTAGGGCTGAACTCTGGTGATTGTTGGAAGAGCTGCTTGATGGATTTTGCAAGTTTATTTCCATCAGGTAACCACTAAGGATACCATACAGCTCTATGAGAGTAAGAGTAGAGAGGTTCTTAGTTCTCTTGATGGCTACAAAGTAGTGGGTCCATTGTCTGGAAAGAGAGAACATGAACTTCCTTACTATATCCCTATTCTCAAGTTTTACTCAAACATCCATTAGAGTATCCACAATCTCAACATACTTGAAGTATTGTTGAGTCATGGTTTCACCTGTCTTGTAGGTTAAGTTTTCAAACTGGTGCTTCTTGGTGTATTTTTTGTTCTCCTTGGCTTCCTCATACCCCTCATACATGAGCTTCAGTGCATCCCAGAGCTGCTTAGCGGTTTTACACTTCTTGAAGCCTCTGTAAATGGAGTTAGGAAGAGCAGTTTGAAGTGCAGTCATGGCTTTTCGATCTACATCTATTTTCTTCCGGTCTTCCTCTAAGTAGTCAACCATTTCCTTTGGTATCAACCCACCTCCAGTAGTGGCTAAAGTGGTGCTTGAGATGTGAGGTCCTTCAACAATAGATCTCCACATCCTGCTGTCTTGAGTCTTGATGAACCCTTCCATATGTTGGGAAAAAGTATCAAAGTCATCAGGAGTGATCAGTGGAGACTTTGTCATAGTACCGGTTTCCATATCAACCTTAGAAAGAGCTGCCATTTGAGTTGATAAATGTTTTGTGAAACTGAAGTGATCTAAGATGATGAGATCTTACAATCAAGAGCTTGAAAAGCTCTGATACCAATTAAAGGACTGTTGAAGGGTGGTCAATGCAATAGTTTCACAAAGATGAGAGGTTTAGAACACTTAGCAGATCAAATAAGGAACCGGTTAGAGATGAAACAATGAACACAAGTAAAAGAACAGTAAAAAGAACACTCAAATATAGTTTTCAAGAATGATGTATATTGCTCTCAAGTTCTTACAAGTGTTATAAAGCATAATCTGAAGAGACAAGTACTTGAGATACTTTATACTATATCCTACAGCCGGTCATACTTTGAAGGCTAGTTGGAAACACTAATCTAGACAACAAGATCAATGTAGAGTCAAAAGGCAGATTGCCTTTTGACTAGTGACTATGACATGCCATAGCTCACATCCTAATATATTACAAAAAGGATAAAAAGTACATAGTTGGAAAGTTACACAAAAGACCTTAATCTACAGTTGATAAAAGAATGGACTTTTCACCAACTCATATAAGTTGGTGAGTCATTAGAAGTGGTAGTGGAAAGTGATTTAGCTTTTGTCAAATGGTGATTCAAAGAAAGCATGTCTTCTCTATCTTTAGAAGAAATCAGTCTTTGGCTTAGAAAGACTTTGTCCTTGAAACTTCAGAAGACTTCATCTTTGGTTTCGGCAGATATGGTCTTTTGGATTTGGAATATTTGATACTTAGCATAATTCACTGAGTTATATCAAATCTTTCAAGTAACTTCCTTGTACTTCACATGTGCATGCTAAGAGCTCTTTGTTTGTTTTTTGGTTGCATCAGCCTTTAAGTGTATTCCTTACAAGCAGCTCAACTTGAGTTGAAAGGATACTATTTTGATGAGATCATGGAATAAAGCACTACTTAGATCAAGTCTAAGCTGATAGCTGCAACTCATGCTGAAATGGAGAAAGTAGCTAAGTCAGCTAGAAGAAAGAGGGCTGAATCAAAGAAAAAGAAAGTTGAAAGAGTTCAGCAAGAGTTCAGGGATAAGCAGTAAATGAAGCAGTTCCTCAAATACTATGTTTTCTCTACTAGACAAGTAGGACCAATGAGTATGTCAACTCTTAATCTAAACATCAGAGGAATCAAGAAGAAAGTTGCTGTTGGAGAGCTCCCAAAGTTTGAACAGGCAAGGGAGCAATAGGAGAGACAACAGGGCAAGTCAAAGAAAGTTACTCAGAAGTCCTCCCATCTGCCGACTAGGCCTCCAGCATCCCCTGACTCTTCATCAACTGTCTCTGATGATAAGAAGCCCATCTCGTCAGTCCTTGCAAAGAAGACAAAAGCTCCAAAGAAAGTAATAAAAGCAAGGATTGTTGATTCGAAAGTAGAGGAGAAGATACTCAAAGGAACCTAAGTGTTGGCAGCTGGGTATCCTACTCAGCTGGGTATCCTACTACGATCATGAGAATGAGGTACTTGATCTGCCACTTGACATTTTATAGAAAATTATTGAGTACTTTAGTATATTTGGATACAAGAATGACAACCAAGATGCTAATGCATAAGGTACTCACCTTAGTCAAATTTGATACTTGTGAAGAAGTTCCTGAAACTCCACTATCAGCACATAATCCTATAGTGGAGTGGGAATATGATCAAAAGAAAAATAACTACTTCATAACTAGATCAGCAGCAGGAAGAGTAGCATACTCAAGGAACCAACTGGTTTGCTTCAACCGGTTTGAGATAGCTGACATAACCAGGATAAGACTAAGGAACCCAAGCAATGACTCTAAGGCAAGGGAGGTGGAAAAGGTTTTGATAAGGATCAACAACTCCCACCTGGAAAGACCAAGGCAGGCTTTAGAGAAAAGAAAGAAGAAAGTAGAATCTAAACCTGCCAAAACCTCTCTATCTATCGAACCCAGCAGCCAACCAATCTCACCTACTCATACTACACCACCTACTCAAACCACTAAGAATGGCTCTCCACAAGTCCAACAAGCTCTTGAACCAGCCAAATCCCCTATCTAGAGCCAATATGAAAAGTCAACAAATGAAGTGATCATCACTAATGTCGCTGACAGAATGAGACATGGGTTGGAGCATCCAGAAGAAGAAGAAGATCTCTCAGAATCTGAGGAAGAAGAAGACTTAGAGAATAATGATAAAATCATCAAATGGGATTATGATTTTAAAACTAAGAGGTTCTCTATTAAAAGAAAGAATAAGGAAAAATATTTCTTCTTAACTGAATTAGATGTTCTAAAGCTCAGCTTTAAAGATTTGAAGACTATGCATAAGTTGATATCTGAAAATGAAGACCTACCAAACAAGTACAAGTCCATGGCTGCTATTCTAAAGATCAAGTTTGGCAACAAGGCTAAGCAAAGGGAAGAAGAAGCTCTGCATGTAACTCTACTAAGTATTCATGATCCTATCACTCATTGGAGTTATAATTCATCAACACCTTCAGTCTCATATATGTTGGTGCCAGCAAAGTTAAAGTTAAAGAGTATGACTGTTTAGACTCTCTCGCCACAACTTGAAGGACTTGGTGAATCTACCTCTTAATAAACCACTCAAGAGATAGAAGAGGATACATGTATGAGCTTCTACTTATCAGAATGCTTGAAGGTTAAAGATAGAGTTTTGGTAGCATCATCCTAGGGGGAATTTGTTAAATCATGGAGGATGAAACTACCAAAAACTCAATATTTCAGCACTGGCCACCAACTGCTGAAACATGCCAAGTGCTAAACTTAGGATTTCAGCATTGGCTGTCAACTACCGAAACAAACTAAGTGTTGAATCCACTGCTAAAGTGCATATGCTGAATGACTGATGATCAACATATATCATAGCAATTGTTGATCTACATATGCTGAATGTCTGCTGATCAGCATATACAGATCAACTGACGATTAGCAGTGAACTCCATGAGCTGCCGATCGACTACTACATAGAGCAAGCATGTCTGTGGCGACGGGTGATGTGTTCCACCTATTGTCGACAACACAGTACATCAGCTGCCAACTTCGATACATATATTACCTGTTCTTTTATAGTATCAGAACATAGAATAGCTTATTCTCTTTGTTTAGTATAAAGGTCCTCACATTTTTATTGTAGAGGCAAGCTTTCTAAGCCATTTGATTGTATCTGCTGAATTGTAAATTTTATATAACAGATTAATCAAGTGAATAATGTGAAAGAACTTATTGTGCATCTATCTTTAGTCAAAGTATTTGAATTGTGATATAAGTGACTAGCTTAGATTCTACATATGTTAGTTACTGATCTAAGAAGAAGTTCTTGTTTGTGTAAACCAACCCGATCCAACACACATATTTCAATAATACTAACAAATATTATAAAACATAGTGTTTTAAATAAAAATTGATACAAACATGAGAATGGTGATAAAACTCGGTAAGTCATTATATTATCTTAAATCTTCTTCAATTGATTACTAATCTTCAATTCTCGTATCCTTGAGTTCTACGTAACCAAAGTTTAGAGAGAGAGAGAGAGAGTTTGAGTTTTAGAGAGACTAAAGGTGGCAGAGGGTTTGTATGCCAAAACAGTGGTCCGGGGTGGTACCGCGGTGGTCTAGGGTGGTTGTAGAAAGCAAGTGAGGGGCTGGAAGGTGGTGATTTGATGGTGGCTTGGGTAAGGTGGTAAAATTTTATAGAGAGAGATGTGTATGCTAGTATGTACATGTGTAGATGCATGTGATCAATGGGCTTTAAGGTGGTGAGTTACGAGTTCTTATGGGAGACCGAGAAGGTGGAGTAGCTTTGCTATGGTGATCTAACAGTGGTGTTGATGGTGGTAGGGAGGTGGCAAAAGGATGAATTGATAGTGGTTATCATGGGTATGGATGTATGTATATATGTATGTTTGTATGGGATGTATGCATGGTGTGTGTGTGGTTTTAAATGGGTAGCCGAGGGTGATGTTTGGCTATTTGGCAGCAGGAGCATGGCCTTGGGCGGTGGTGATGATGGCATCCGGTGAAGTGGCGTTCAAAGAAACGATTTTGGGTTTAGGATCATGCTATGTTGGATTGGTGGCATGCATGAAATTTTTATCTTGATTTATTAACTGTGTTTTAGTGGGTGTTTAAGGTGGTGGCCGATTGAAGTGTATGTAAATTAATGTGTGGCTTCAAGTTGTAATGTGCATTCTTTTTAATTCTTGTCCTAATGGATAAGTGTAAGTTTACTTAATTAGGATATTTATTTAATAGTTAGTTTATAGTTTAACCTATTAGGTTAGTAAATTTGTTTTAATTTAGTTCAATGTTAATTAGTAGGAGTTGGTTAGTTAATAAGGTATTAAGGGTAAGCTTAAAAGAGTTTTAGATTAAAAGTAGGGTTGGTTTACATCTATCATGGCCAAAGCCGTCGCTGAAAGCACCAACTTTGCCATCATAGACCACCAATAGAAACCAATAATCACCCAATTGAACACAACATCACCATTAGAGCAGCCATAAAAACATCCAAACCCAGCATCAAAGGTCGTCCCCTCTACCCCTCTCTCTATAACTTCTGGTCTCTCTCCTTTTTTAAAATAACCAATCGTTAAAATCTAAGACTTTAAATACAATACAAGCATTTCACAATAACCATCATGTAATTAACTTAACTAAATCACTTCACCAAAAGATATATATCAAAAGTTGGTTAATTTTTTAACTCATCATCAACCAAACTACACAAATAAAAAAGGTATAATTTCATATATATTCTTACAAAACCTATAAAATATCACATATATCCAACCTAAATTTTAAATTTCTTACATATCCTTACCTAATAATATTTCACTAAATACCGACTTTACCCTTTAAAAATATATCGTTCAGAAAATTTATTAGGTCTATGATAACATCTTCAATAATCATCGCAAAAAGTTTGAAACTCTTCGATGCCCATAAAATATCTTCATCCGGTGCTTAAGTATTCTCACATCTCCTTTATTATTGTTGCTCTTTCGATTACTATTACTCCAAACGCTTCAGTTCTTTAGCCTCCTCTGTGTGTTACTGTATTCTTCAAGTGCTCATTAGGTCAATCTTCTTTATGTTTGTTACTTTAACTCAAGTTTTAACAGTTCTTCATCAACTATTGACTTTAAATTCTCATGGGAAAAAAGTATATCTTAGCTATTGATTACTCAAAAATATAGAAATGGTTTTTCCGATGTACCTATTTTCAGGTTTTATTTCTCATGTTCAGTTATTAGTAGTTTATTTTAAATGGGTTGACGTCTTTTCTTTCCGCTTAACTATCCAACAAAATTGAGTATTACCTACTTCGTTTTTTATTGTGAAAGTTCATACTTTTGATTCATTATTTATTATATGATGATTTATTGTTTAGATTACTTAGAAAAACAGCAAGAACAAGCATCGTAACAAATGTTAAATAAATGTAAAAAATGAAGTAGAAGATAGGTAAAAATAAAAGCTTAAAGTTTATAAAAAATTTTAAGATTAAAATAATCATATTACGAGTTAAATATATTAAATGAATATATATGATATTTTAACTATTTTAGAAAGATATATATAATATATAAAATTTAATTTAAAATATATAATATTTATCAAGTTTGCATATATATATATATATATATTTAAAATCTTAGTTGAAACTATCATTAGTTCATCATCACCCAACAACAAAAGCAACAAACACAAGAGTCGGTCAGAGGTCTCGTCGGAACCGAAGTGATGAAGGCGACTCATCCTCCGGCGACCGTCGCAATCGCCACCACACCGGAGGACGACGCTTACGACACCGTACGCACACAGTTGAACGTCGGCCACCGGAAAAAGGCCACCGGAGTGCGGCCGTGGCTCCTCCTCGACTCCACCGGCCATGCTCAGATCATCGAGGCCGGAAAACACGCTATCATGCGCCGCACCGGCCTACCTGCTCGCGATCTGCGCATCCTTGATCCGATATTATCGTATCCGTCCACTGTTCTCGGTAGAGAACGGGCCATTGTGATTAATCTGGAGCATATTAAGGCTATCATTACTGCACAAGAGGTGCTGTTGCTGAATTCGAAGGATCCGTCTGTTGCTCCGTTTGTTGATGAGCTTCAGCGGCGTATTTTGCGTCATCATCACGCGAATTCTCAGGTTATCTGGTTGTTTGATTGTTTGGATTGGTGATCTAGGGCTTGTTTGCTAGCAATGAGAACTGCTATGTCGTGATGGTTGCAGATTTGAGGAATCTGTTGGATTAATGACTTCTAATGAGGGAACCTCAGTTATGTATGTAGAAGCATAAACTATTTGTAGTATAAACAGTCGAGCGCAATTTTAGCATTCACAATCTATGGTTGAATTTCACTGCCATTTGTTTCGATTGAAATCAGCCTATATTTGTTGTGTGCAAATGTTTTAACTTCTAATTTTGGTGGAGATTTTGAAATTTTCTGAATTAAGGATTACCATGGAGTGATGGTTGCAAATTTGAAGAATCTGTTGGCTATATGATGCCCTAATTTGAATGGAAATATTTGTTAATATATTAATATGAGTGATTGATTTCTAATGGAGGGAGCCTCAGTTATGTATGTAGAAACATTAACCATGTGTTGGATAACCCATATCAAGCACAACTGTAGCATTCACAATTCTATGGCTGAATTTCACTGCCATTTGTTTTTTTTTGGAATTAGGCATATGTTGAAAGCTTGAAGCTAGTTTTTGTGGACGGAATACTTGCTGATATTGATGTTCTTGTAACTTCTTTGTAGGAAATGGTTGGTGCTGATGGTAACTGGACGCATTTGTATGATTTGGGCGAGCCACGGTCAAGAGAAGTAAGCCCTCCAAGAGTAGCCCCTGGTATCGGTACCACTGAGGGTGCTAACGAGGTCAAAGCTGATGGAAAACATTCTTTTGATAAGCTAGATGGCCCGAAGCTTCTTCCATTTGAGTTTGTTGCACTGGAAGCGTGTCTAGAGGCCGCCTGTAGTTCTTTAGATAGTGAGGTGAGAGGTGTTTTATCAGCTTATGTCTACCTTCTTGCTTCTTGTGAATTGTTTCTATATTTGTTAAATTGATGTTGTTTTTAGAAACTTTCTTTTTTGTCATCTTATTGTAAACTAGGCTAGGACATTGGAGCAAGAAGCACATCCAGCTCTGGATAAATTGACCTCAAAGATTAGTACTCTCAATTTGGAACGTGTCCGTCAAATTAAAAGTCGGTTGGTTGCTATTACAGGACGTGTTCAGAAGGTTTGTGGATTGCATCTTCACAGGTCATGTTGAAATCTAAAATAATAATGTTTGTTTTCAGAGCATTGTTTACGCTCGATTCATATTGATTCAGGTTAGGGATGAATTAGAGCAATTGCTAGATGATGATGGAGATATGGCTGAAATGTATCTAACTGACAAGCTGGAGCAACAAATCGAAAATTCTTCGTCTTCATCTTCCTTCATCAATGAGGAAGATGACATTAACGAAGGGATTCTTCAAACAGAAGTTGATGACAGGTTTGGGTTGTCATTAATAGTTTTCTTGTGCAGTTCCTATAATTTGAGCAATGACAAATTACTGTCATGTTTATTATACTAGAGTCCACAGTGAGGGTTTAATGGATGGGAATGGGAATACAAACTCACATGAACGTGACATTCAACAAATAGATAGTCAGCCTGAACATCTTTTACGAGCTAATACGCTCGGCAGAGAGAGCCGAGGGACTCGCACTAGTACAACACGGAGTGGTAATAGCAAGCAGCTTGATGTTGAGGAACTTGAAATGCTCTTGGAGGCTTACTTTGTTCAGACTGATGGTACTCTGAATAAACTATCCACGGTACGTGTTTGTGATGCTAATTTTATTATGTGGTTGGTGTAATAAACTGACAGGGTATTATATCTTTTCAACCTGACATGAACATAAAATTTGTGCTAGACACAAGAACCCAAAACAAAAATTGTATATGCCGGTCGATATGAATATGTCCCGTTCAACCTGAATTTTTTTCTATATTATCTTTCTAGCATATTAATAAATACTCTTAAGATTAGTCGATTACAAATCTACAACCAAAAATGTGTATAAACAATTACGTTTAAAGTATAAAATGTGATGCTTTTTTTTGTTTTATCTTTTAAGGTTTTTGCATAAAATACCCCATTAATTTATATTATGACATATAATACATTTATGTAAAATAATGCGTTTAGCTAAACGTGTTTGTAAGTTCCACCTGAAACTGACCCAAACCTATTTGGACTATAAACCAAAATCCACAAGTTCCATGTTACGTTAGAAATTTACATCCCTAATAAAGCGTGACTTAATTCCCGTTTTCGTGTGCAGCTGAGGGAGTATGTGGATGACACAGAAGACTACATCAACATTATGCTGGATGACAAGCAGAATCATCTTCTGCAAATGGGTGTCATGTTGACCACAGCAACTCTGGTGGTGGGTGCATTTGTGGTGGTTGCTGGAGTGTTTGGAATGAATATTGGTATCGAGCTGTTTAATGATGAGACTCAGGAACTGAAGGACGTTGGTATGCGTAGATTTCTATGGACCGTGGGTGGCGGTACTACTGGTAGCATCTTCTTATACCTTGTCGCCATCGTTTGGTGCAAAAGCAAACGGCTTCTTGAGTGACAGACATGAATATAGTCGGAAACAATCATAATGCACCTGCAGCTTTCTATATGCGCAGAAGCACCTGAGGTTTTTGTGTTGCGAAAGTTCATGCAGGGCCTATTTTTTCGGTTGTGGTTTTAACTGCCTCAAACTGCATCTTTTGATGTCAATAGAATGATAAATTATTCTTTGTTTCCACTAAAACACACCAGACTCGCTTTATTTATGTGATATAACTGTCATTATTGAAATAAATGTAAATTAGTCCTTCATACCCAATTACCCATAGAAGCATTCAACTCCAGCTTTAAATTTCTTTACAGTCAAATACTCATATTCAGATTATTGAATTTGAATCCAAATTCTAAACGCATCCAAACAGAAATATATTGCATTCAAACCTCGCTAGATGCATATGTGCAAGTTTAGTACGTCCACAGTGTTCTTTAATTGAAGCGATGTGTTGAAGGTAAACCTTATGTTGTTTGTGTTATGATTATTTTGATGCAGGAGAAATGAGAGAATTGCATTGAAACCGCCTGAGCAAATTTGCTGGTGATCCAACAACACCCTTTGAAATTGAGGAGTACGAATGATATTAAAAGAACCCGTAATTGTATTATCTTTGATAAATTCTTTTACAGCGGAGACGATAACATTATACTATACAATTTAAAACAAAGGTCTGTGGCCAATGAGAAGCCATTGACTTTTGTTCTGCATAGGGGTGTGCAAGAAATCGTAATAACCAAACCGTAACCGAAATAACCGACGAAACCAAACCAAAAAACCCGAAACCAATAAGAAACCGACGGTTTTGGTTTGATTTTTTTTTAAACCGATTTTTTCGGTTTTGCTTGTAATAAAAACCGAAAAAACTAAACCGAAACGATACAAACCAAACTTTTAAATTTAGAGTTGTATTCATACAATTATAAACATGATTAGTCTATTACTTACTTATTTAACTTATATTATCTAATTTGTTTTTGAATTGGTAGATTAAAATGTTTTATTGAACTTTTTCTTATCGTATTTAATAAATTGCAATTCATTTTAATGTCAAGTAATTTATAAAAATATGTAGATTATATTTAAATATAAACAAAATGATGTAAGCCTAAAAATTTTAGTTTATATTCATTGGAGTAAATTATATTTTTCGTCCTTTAATTTTATAGCAAATTTTAGTTTTCGTCCTTAAAGTAAGGAAATTACAGTAAAGATCCTTAATGATTAAATTTTATAACAGTTTACGTCCTTTCCTCTAACGGACGTTAATTTTGTCCGTTAAATCAGGTCACATGCATTGCACACGAGGGTAGTTTGGTCTTTTTATCAGTATTATTTAAAACAAAATATTAAATAATATATAACCCCCAACCCACCCCACGCCACCCATCCTCAAACACAGTCACACACACACACATTCTCTCTTTACTTTCTTTTTTACTTTCTCTCTCTACTCTTTCTCTACACACAACAAACCTCCATCAACCACCGCCACTCGCCATCAACCACCGCCACTCACCACCTCCATCATCAGGCCATCACCACAAATCATCTTCGTCCTCCACCATTATCAACCACCACCACTCGCCACCACCACTCCGTCATGGCGAATCATAATGAATATGGAGGTTGTGGTAAAGGAAGTCAACGATGGAGTTGTAGATCTACAAAAACCATTGCATCACAAGAGTTGCAGATCTATGGTGGTTGTAGGGTGTTTGTCGCCGGGATGAAAAAGACGATGGTAGATAGTTGAATCAGTGTATTTACTGGTTTTATGTTGGTAGTAGTGGTGGTTTCTTGGTGGGAGAGGTGGTTTTGGTGGTGGGTTTATAGTGGTTGAGGTGGTTTTGTTGGTGTTATTATGGTGGCAGAGGTGATGGTAGTTTTATAGTGGCAAAGGTGGTTTCGATGGTGCTTTTATGATGACATAGGTGGTTTGGTGGTGACAGAGGTGGGTTTTTAAATTTGGTTTCTCAATTTTCAGAATGAAACTCTTTAAGATTTCAAGGGTCTCATCCTTAGTTCTAAAGAAGAAAACCTAAATATATCTAGTAAAGTCATCTATGATCACCTAGTAATAAGAGGTCCTTCCTAAACTCATTACACTGGTGGGGCCAAAGAGATCCATATGTAATAAGTGTAGGGGAGTAGTGGAGTTCATTTCCTTTGGCTTATGAGATACCTTGTGTTGCTTCCCTTTCAGGCATGCAACACAATGATCATCACTTGTAAACTCTTTTTTTGGCATTCTAGTTACCAAATCATTCTTAATTAATTTATTTATGTTTTTAAAGTTTACATGGCATATTCTTTTATCCCAAAGGAAAGACTCATCACTATTGGCCTTAGATAGAAAGCAAGAAACTTCTCCTGAAGGGGATGTTTCTTGCAAATCCATCTTGTACATGTTCCCTTTCCTGGGAGCTCTGAGCAGGATATGCTCTTGAGGAATGACCACCCTGGATTTGAGAATGATGCACTCATGCTTAGTAAAGATCATGTTGTGTCTCTGATTATAAAATTAGGATACGCTCAGAAGATTGTACCCCAGCTCCTTGACAAAGTTTACCTTTTCAATGTTGAGCTTACCATTTATGACCCTGCCCCTTCCAGTAATGTAACCACTAGATTCTCCTCCAAAAGCACTAGCCTTCCATCAAATCTTTCAAAATTTTGAAGCAAAGAGCCATTGCCTGTCATGTGCCTGGAATAGCCACTGTCAATGATCCATACATTTTCTTTAGTCTTTAGCTGTTCCTACACAGAAAGAGATGGTTAGTTATATTTGGAAACCTAAGCCTTATTGGTCTTGGGCTTGTCAAAGTGAAACGAAGATAATGAAACAATAATTGATCCTATATGCAAGTTCTGAGGATGCTATTGTTGATGAAGAACTTTCAGTCACATGGCCTTCCTTCATCTTCCACACCATCTTTGGAATACTAGACTTGGCCTTCAACACTTCAGAAGTTTTGATAACTTCAGAAGTTTTGGAGACTGGACCTTCAGAAGCTTTTGCATCCACTACAGCAGACTTCAGTACTTTGAAAGCATTCCTTTCTTCTGAGACCAAAATTCTTCCGAAGGTAAATTTTCACTTATCTTCTTCTTTACTTTAGAGCTTCCGAAATGAGGAGATTTTTCTTCTGAAGCTGTTTTCTTCTTCTTCTTCTCGGAAGTTTTCTTCTTGTTTATATGGATAGTACTTTTGGGATTGTAGATGCAATCCTTGGCAAAGTGTGAAGTACTACAACACATGATGCATTCAGTTGGCATACTTTTGAGAATCTTCTTTTGAGAGGGAGGCTGAGCCTGATCACTCTCTACTTCCTTCTTTATCTTCTCAAATGATGCAGCAGGCCTCTTGGGACGAGGCTTGCTCTTGGAACTAGATGGTTCAAGATGTGCAACAGTGATGCATATTTAATCAACCTTCTTCTTTGAATCAGGATGACTTGGGCATGAACTGGAACTCCTGGTACTAGAGTCCATGGTTATGTCCTTAGTCTTTACCACTTCAAATCCAGGAGAGATGAAAACCTACTTTTGTTTGGAGTTAAAAGTGGCCTTGATCTCTTAGGCTTTCTTGGACTTTCTTTTGGCTGCCCTGATCAAGCTCTTCCTTGTAGACTTTGTCATCCTAGATTCTTTCTTCTCTCCAGGAGAATAGTGTCCCTTCTCAGGATAACCCTTGTCACTCACCTCAGATTCATCCTTCACTACCTCCTATTCATCTTCATCCTCTTCTTGAATGGGATCTATGGAGGGCAGCTCATCTTGACAAGTTCCACACCTTGAAGATCTTATAAATAATAATGTTTGTGGAGGAGCTAACTCACTTGAACCCAATCTTTGCCTGTTCTGATAAAAAAACTTTGCATGTATGGATGAAGATATTATGTTCTTGAATGTTTCTCTTCAAGAACACATTTTTCTACCTTAGCTTTGTTGATCACAAGCTCAGCTTGGCATTTAGTTAATTTGATAATGAGATCCTTGATCTGAGTCTTGTAATTTGTGTGCTTATGCTTAAGAGTTGAAATGGTTTTCTTTAAATCTTCTAGTTTAAGTTTATAATTATTTTCAGCTATTTTAAAGTCATCTTTTAAGATGTTCAAGGATTCAAGATCTGATCCTACTTCCAAATTATAGGACCTATACATGTAACTTTTGCAATGCATTCAGGTGTACAAAGATGTTCCAATACCTTAGCTTCTTCATGATCAGCCATCAGTGCTTGATTTGGAGAAGCATCTTTCACCTGAAAGCTCCATTGAAAGCCTCTTTCTTCAATAGCAATAGCAGAATGTTGTTTGGGCTGGCTTGGCTTCTCGGTTCTTGGAGCTGCATCAGTGTAGTTTGGCCTGGACTGTGCTTGGCCACCGTTTGTCCTTGGTGCTTTGCACTCTCTAGCAAAGTGGCCCATCTGGTTACAGTTGTAACACTTCACTTTGCTTTTGTCCAGTCCAAACTTTCCACTGGTCATATTACTAGGAAACTTTCTTCCTGTCCTCTTCTAGAACTTCTTAGCTTTGTGAGTAAGAAGAGCCATCTGTTGGACTATCTCCATGTACTCTAGATCATCTGGATGGATACAGTCTAGGTATTCAAGAGTAAAAAAGAAAGTTGCCTTAACTTTCATCAGTAGACACAAAGGCTTGTGCAGAGCTTGTCTCTTGGAATGGGCTTCCTTGGATGTAGCTCTCCCTTGGTGTCTCGGGAAAGGTGATAAAAGGACCCTTTTGTGAGTTTTCAGAGAAGCATATAAGATGATGTTGTGGTTCTATGCTATCCCTTTCAACCATATAAAGGGCTGAACTCTGTTGATTGTTGGAAGAGCTGCTGGATGGATTTTGCAAGTTCATCTCCATCTGATACCCACTAAGGATACCATACAGCTCTGTGAGAGTAAGAGTAGAGAGATTTTTAGTTCTCTTAATGGCCATATAGTAGTGAGTCCATTGTTTGGTAAGAGAGAACATGAACTTTCTCACTATGTCCCTGTTTTCAAGCTATACTCTAACGTCAGTCAGAGTATCCACAATCTCAACATACCTGAAGTATTGTTGAGTCATGGTTTCACCTGTCTTATAGGTGAAGTTTTCAAACTGTTGCTTCATGATATCTTTCTTGTTCTCTTTGGCTTTATCAGACCCCTCATACATCAGCTTCAGTGCATCCTAGAGCTGCTTAGCAGTCTTGCACTTCTTAAAGCCTCTATATATGGAGTTAGAAAGAGCAGTTTGAAGAACGGTCATAGCCTTCTGATCTATATCTATTCTTTTCCAGTCTTCTTCAGAGTAGTCAGCCATTTCCTTTGGTATCATGCCACCTCCAACAGTGGCTGAAGAGGTGTATGGGATGTGAGGTCCTTCGACAACAGATCTCCATATCCTGTTGTCTTGAGACTTGATGAACCCTTCCATATGTTGGCACCAAGTATCAAAGTCATCAAGAGTGATTAGTGGAGACTTTGTCATAGTGCCGGTTTCCATATCAGACTTAGCAAGAGTTGTTATTTGAGTTGTTAAGTGTTCTGTGAAACTGAAGTGATCAAAGATGGTGAGATCTTACAATCAAGAGCCTGAAATGCTCTGATACCAATTTCAGGACCGAGAAGGGTGGTCAATACAATAGTTTCACAAGGTGGAGAGATATGAAACACTTAGCAGATCAAATAGGAAGCCGACTAGATGATACAAAGAACACAAGTAAAAGAATAAGAACAAGAACACTCAAATATGGTTTTCATGAATATTGTATATTGCTCTCAAGTTCTTACAAGTGTTACAAAGCATATATTAAGATACAAGTACTTGAGACACTTTATACTACATCCTACAGCCGGCCATACTTTAAAGGTCAGCTGAAAACACTAATCTAGACAACAAGATCAATGTAGAGTCAAAAGGCATATTGCCTTTTGGCTAGTGACTATGACGTGCCATACCTCACATCCTTATCTTTTACAAAATGAATAAAAGTACATAGTTGGAAAGGTACAGACAAAATACCTTAATCTACAGTTGACAAAAGCATGGACTTTTCACCATCTCATATAAGTTGGTGAGTCTTTAGAAGTGGCGGCGGAAAGTGGTTCAGCTGTTGTCAAAAGGTGATTCAGAGAAAGCATGTCTTCTCTGTCTTCGGAAGAAACCAGTCTTTGGTTTCGGAAGACTTTGTCCTTGAAGCTTCGGAAGACTTCATCTATGGCTTCGGAAGATATGGTCTTTTGGCTTCGGAAGATTTAATACTTAGCATAATTCACTGAGTTATACCAAATCTTCCAAAGTAACTTGCTTGTACTTTATTTCTGCATGCTGAGAGCTCGTCTTTAGTTGCATCAGCCTCTAAGTGTAGTATTTACATAATTTAATTTAAAGGCCATAGTTCCAATCCAAAAGGCTACATTCTTTTTGTTTTTGCTTTTCATTCTTTCCTATTTTTTCAAACATATTTTTTTGCAAATTAAAAACATAACTTGGCCTTTAGCTAATTGGCAAGTTTACGCTGGTTCACGTTTGACATAAATTTGTTTGGAAAATTATCGAGTTAAATATATTATGTTTTCATTGAACGGCATATATTCAAGTTATTCTATATTTATACGTAAATTTAGTTCAGAAACGAGTCAGGTCAATTGTATTCTATACCTTATCACGCCGTATACGATACCGCCGCCACGCACGACGGGTAATAAAGTAGTTATATATAACTTAATTTCAAACTTGAGTTTTTCTTGTCTTCGTCATATATTTTGTTTTTCTGACGATGATAACTAATTAAGCCTTTCTTTCTTTTTTTTCCGATGTTTTTTCCCTTACCTTTTTTATTTTTTACTATAAATCTATATATATTTAAAAAATTATAACGCAACATGCGTTTAAAAAATATGAAAATTCGTGAACTCGAAAACTATTTTTATAAACATATTCAACTTTATATGCTCCCCATTATGCACTTAACCACGTCGATATAACTTTCATAATCAGGTTTGTGACAATGTTTTGATGCCGGTTACGACCTTTGCCAACATACACTTTCTCACTTCTTTTATGTAATTAACCATGTTCATGTCACCGTCAGAATTCACGTAACGAAGTTCGCAAACGCTCCATCATTTTCCATGCCGCACGTGGGTAATGAATTTCACAAACGCATCGTTACGTGCGGTCACATCGTAACACGCGATCACCTTTGCTTGTATCACAAAAAATAAGAGTAACAAGTAGCTAGCAAGATCGATATTTATCTAATCAAATGAAACTATCTTTATTAGTTCTGAATTAGATCCAATTAAAGGAGGAAAGCTTGATATCCTCTACAATCTTTCAAGGCGAGCAAGTGTCCCGTCTAAAAACCTAACTAACCTAGGTAATTTGAGTACATCAGGTATCATATTCATGAGAAGTTACATGTTGTTTGATTATTTAATTACTTCTAAGTTATACTACACTTAAACTTTGATTGGTTGATGAAAATAATAAACTTGGTTATTAAAATCATAAACTTTAAATTGCAAAAGGATTAAAAGAAAAATCATCCCTAGGTTCAGGTTATGAAGCATGACCTGTAACCATATGAATTATCAATTTGAAACTTACATAGATATAACTTGTTAAACTTTGAATACATAGATTAACAGAAGGTGAAAATTTGATTGTGTTGACCTAATGATAAAAAACCAATAAAGCACACAATAAAACATTATCTTAATGAAAACTAATCTAGTGTATACAAAATCAATTAACCTTATGAATTGTTAATGAGGTATGACTAGTGACTAATGGCTTTGCCAATTGAGTCAATAACAAGTATATATGAAATAATGTATGAATGTAAAAATCTTAAATAATCATCATAGACGAATGATTATACAATATCCAGACTCAAAAATAATTGTAAACAGAAGTTGAATACATATACTAACATAAACCCTACACCTAAAGTTGACCAATGGTCAATTGATCGCTTATGGTCATGATTGGATCTTGATTCAAGTATGATTTCCTGCTTGAAATGATGGATTGTAGCATCTTCATCATCAATGATTTCCGCTTATGGTCAATTGATCGCTTATGGCGGAACCCCTAAAAAACTAGGATTTCCCTTCTTGTATCTTGTCCGAAAATACAAAATCCAGAAAATACGCTTACTGGCGTAAGTGGCGCCGTTACTAGCATAAGTGGTGTCACCAGTGCTACAAAAAATTGGTTTTCTCGGATCAGCGCTACCACCTTGTAACACCCGAAAATTTAAATAAAAAGAAAGGAAAAAGAAAAGTATCTTGAAAGAAATGAAAAGGAGCACAAGTGGAGGGGGCCAAAGTGTAAAAAGTACAAAACACTATTATTTTATGTTTAAATGGGTACCCATGTATCTGCCTTTTACACCATTTGCTTTCGGCTGGACAAGAATAAGAAAGAAGAGCAAAGTTTTCTCTCGGTTTCAAGGAAGCTGAAGCTGTATTTTGCTCTTGGTAAGTGTTTCTTTGTGTTTTTGGTTCGGTTTGTTGGGTTTTCGACCTTAGAACCGATATTTATGTGTTCTCTATGCTCGGTTGTGTGTGTTTTGTTGTGTTTTAGGTGTTTGAACTCTTTGAGCCCTCAAGTTCGGTGGAGTTTTACTTGAAGGCTGCAATTGGTGAGTTCTAGATCCCCGGTTTTGTGTTTTTAAACTTTTTGGGGTTGAAAAATGCATGTTAAAATATTTTTAATGGTTTATGTATGAACCCGTATGTATGTACGATTGAATGTTTATGTTTTATGGTTGTATGCTGGTTTTAGGGGTCTAGTATGATAGAGATAAGTTAAGAAAATGATAGAATACAGATTGGGACTGAAAATAATTTAGAGATGTGTATAACTTCTGCTCATGCGCCCCAATAGTCCCCATGCGCCTGAAATTTTACTCAGACACCTAAGTCTCTCCTCATGCGCCCAATTAGAGTTCATGCGCCTAGAAAAGTTGCCCATATGCCTAAGTCTTTACCCATGCGCCCAAGTACCCCATGCCCCTACTGCCCAAATAACTAAGTGTAGTTCATGCGCCCAAATAGTCCTCATGCGCCTAGAATTTCCCCATTCGCCTAAGTGTTCTCATGCGCCTAAGTGTTGGTGCGCCCGCATAGTGCTCATGCGCCTGCATAGTGCTCATGCGCCTAAATGCCTTAGAAAATTTCTGAAATTTTGGGAAAATAGAAATTTTAGGGTTTGACCCTAGATTGATTTGATGGTTGTATTTGTTTATTCCATGCATGTTTATGTCATGTTCTTGTGTTCCATATTACGTATTATTGTGTGGCTTATACGTGGTGTGTTTATACTCGTATGCGTAAAGTATTATCATAAATAACTGGAAAGATTAATGATAATGAAAAGTGGAACATAAAGAACGAACAAAAAGTCTTGCAAGCAAAATAAAAGGAGGTTTACAGCCACGGGTTGTCAGCTCAACTGCATGCGGGTTAGCTACCCCATGAGGATGCATGCGGGGTCAATCATTGAGATTGACTGGACCCTTGTGCTTTCCCCAGGTAACTGGGTCAGCTTCGTGCATAATGTTCAGGGTCTATTTATAGACCTCAGGTCCAGCACCAGCTTCCTGCACAATATTCGGGGTATTGCACATTGGTCTGGATGAAAGTGAAAGATAATAAAGAAAGTACGAAATGAATGATGAAGGCAATAATGAATATTATCTTGCTGTACGTATGATGTGTGATCACGTACGGAAGAAGGGTTTTTATGTTAAAGGAAGTATTTTAAGAAAAAGATATTTTATATTTTTAAACAAGGTATTTTAATATTTTAAAACTAGAATTCACTCAGCAACGCTGACTTTTATGCATTTTCAGTTGGCAGGTAATTGTTGTTGAGGATGGCACGCGGGGGAAAGCTACTTGGCGGGCAAGACTGGCATCCATTCGTGCATGTTAATTATGTTGTTTTGTAATGCAACTAAATGCTTCTTTTGTAACTCCTATTTACATTGATGTATTATTTGGCAACAGTAAATATTAATGCAATGAATGGTTTTTGGTAATCTAGATCGCTGTGATGTTTTAATTAAATGTACGTAATTTTATGTAAATAATGTTGTGGTTGACCAACTGTGAGGTTTCCGGTAACGGGGCTTACACACCTACATCCGTCGACGTAAGATGCGCTAACTGCAATGTAGGTTACGCTGATTTTAGCTACTATTGTTGTTTTCTTAGTTACTTGGTCCACCGACTTTGTACTATGATTCATATTAGCCATAACTTGAGTATTGTTTATGTTCAACTTACAAACACCACCAGAACTCAAAGTAACTCTATTTCACATTTAATTATGATTAGAGACATGTGATTATATGCAATTAGCATATAGAAATCAACTACCCATCACATTCCCTAATTTTAGGGGTGTACCTAGTCTTTAAAGACGGGGTCTTTTTTTCTAATGATTTATATACAATCAAATCCTGACCAACCCCCCATGAAATTTTGACACCGACCTTGAAATCATAGATTCCTAGATTAGATTATCTTATTTATTAGTTGAGAATTTGCTTCTACATTTGATTATTTGCATGTTACTATAAGTGTTAAATAGAGGAGCAGACATCAAGCCAAGCTTGAACTTGTCTAGGCTCTTGCTGGAATCGGTTTACCTTAAGAGAACTCAAGCTTAAGCTCGTCTTGTCTAGAGATGTATTTTTCAAAGTTGCACGAGAGGCTTTCTTAAGCTTGGCTTGTGAGAATTTTTCAAAGTTGAGCACGAGTTAGGCTTTCTTGTTTATTATTTAATTATATATAATAAGCAATTAGAGTTAATTAAATAGATAGCATTATAGTTTGTGGAACATACTAAGTAGAAGTACTAAGAGTGTAAAGTAATAATTTTAGGTTTATTTTTTAGTTTCGTAACAAGTAGGTATTAACGCTAACCTTTGTTTGTTTTTCTATTGAATTAGAATGAACTAACCAAAATTACATTGTGAGGGATTAATTATGTAAGTACCTATACCTCTGGACTATACTCGTAAATTACTTAAACTAAAGTTAGAATAAGTTCAACACGTACCATTTCTTTTCTAGTCATCACATCACATACCACCGTCATTTCACACCCCCTCCAAGGTAGAAACACGGATAATGCAATGATTTCTTGTATCATAAACACATTGTTTACAAGAGAAATACTAAGAGTTGTATTACACTGAATGTTCTCCAAATGATTCATAGTCTACATTTTTAACACATAATACAATGAAAAACTAAGTATAAGTCAAGATGCTTGACGCTCTTCCAAGGTCTAAGCCTAGTCCTGTTGCTCTTAATATCCTTGTATTGTGAAAAACATGCTTAAAGAGTGTCAACTAGAATAGTTAGTGAGCTTGCAAGTTTTTTAGTTTGAGATTGAACAAAGATTGTTTCGGAAGTCTGGGACTACCAACCCGTAGCTCAAGTCTAATGTTGTACACAGTTATATAAACATCTTGCAGGATCGTTAAGGGGTACTTAAGCTTGCACTTAGTTAACACACTTAGGAGGATCTAAAGATCACTTAACAATTCAAATAGGGAACTGTAAACTTTTACTGAGGATACAAGACAAACACAAGTAAAGCTGTTTTAGAACAACAACAAGAACACAAGATTAAGTTTTCAAGGAAGTTCTATATTGCTCTCTAGTTCTATTACAGTGTTGTACAAGTATATTCTAAGTGCAAGAACCGGAGACTATTTATACTACATTCTACAACCGTCAATATGCAAAAAGACAGTTGGAAGTGACTAATCTAGACAATAAGATCAATCTAAAGTCAAAAAGCAGATTGCCTTTTTGAGTAGTGACTATGACATGCCATAGCTCACTGACTTTTCCTATTACAAAAAGCCAAAAAGAACAAAAAGAGAAACTTGCAGGCGAAAATCTTATCTACTTTATCATAAACATGGAAGTTTCACCAACTAGTGATAGCAGGTGAACCACCAGAACATGCAGCTGAAAGTAGGTGCTTTATGATAAAGTTGATGGAAAAGAAATCTTTTCTCTCTCTTCAGAAGAAATCATCTTGTCTTATTTTCCAAGTTAAGTGTAAAGCTTCCGTAGCAGTTTCTTCTGAACTTTGGCTTCGGAAGATTTTACAACAACTATTTCTGAGTGTGTAAAAGCTTCTGAGCTAGTTCACCTTTGTTTCCAAAGTGCATGTTGGAAGACTTGGTTGTTTTGGTATCCTTTGGTTGCATCAGTTTATTTAACTTTAGAGGATCCTACAAACTCCCCCTAGGCTGACGCTACCAAAACAGAGAGGTTCTCCAGACTTGGATAGTCCACATGAGGATCTTCAGAACTCCTTTCTTCATTAGTAGATCTGGATTCTTAAGACTCATGAAGTACCTTCTCATATCATAGAGATCATACAAAGGGAGTTCAAGTATGTCATTTGTGAAGTAGACATGTTGTTCTCTCTGATCTCTAGTGACATACCATCTGTCTGGATCTTCAGCAAATGTCCAGGATAGAATTTGTCTTCCAATGGCAAGAGGCTCTACTATGATTGGAGTTGGTTGAGATGCCTCTTCATGCACTTCCTCAGGATGTTCTGACTCATCCTGAGATTGGAAGGAGGATGCCTTTCTTTTTTTCTTCTTAGAAGAGGATCTTCTTTTGGCCATCCTCTTTCTCCTCCCTGATGATTTTAACTAAAAGGGCTGGTCTTCAATGTCAGGTTGTTCAGTGGAAACTCTCTCATTGGGATCTCCTCTCTCCCAGTTTCAGAAGGAGAGGGAGGAGAACCCTGTGTGGGTCAGAAGATGAAGTTGGCTGATATGCAGCTCCAGGTGCAGGTTTGTGTTGTCTCTATAGTTCAACCTTCACTCAACTTCAGTTTGAGCTTGACTTGAAGAATGCAAGTCCACCAGTTCTCCCTTCTTTTCTTCTCTGCTTGATCACCCTTATGTGCTCATCCATTATAGTAGAGGCATGGGACCAAGCCTCCTTCTGGAGAACCCTAAACAGCTTTAAGAAGCTCATCATCCTCTGCCTATCAGCAGACTTTTTTTTGATTTCTTTGGAAGAGGCTTTTACTTTTGCAGCTTCTTCCTCTGCCTTTTCCTAGCAGCTTGCTATCTTTTGGCTTGCTCTTCTAGCTGCTTGTTGTATTCAAACAATATATCATAGGCAGGGAAAGAAGTGCATATGCCTGATAGAGACCTGTGCACTCAGGTAGTTGATCATCTTTAATCTTTCTTCTTCATCAACTATCTGAGGTTGTTCAGCAACCACAGTCTCTTGCTCAGGACTTTCTTAAACTGGTGAGAGGACAGGAGCATCTTTGTAGATTCTTTTCAGCCTCCTTTGTTCTTTGATTTTGAGGAGCAATTCTGCATCCTCTGCCTCCTTCCTTTCCTTTGACAATTCCATATCAGCCAGTTCATTCAATTCATCTAAGGGGAGAGAGATGAGTTCATCTACATTGTAAATTCTAGTTCCCAGGTAGTTTAGCCTGGCTGCTCTTAACTCATCTTCCTGAGTGTTCAGCCTGGGGGCGGCCCTTATTGCAGCTTCCATGAATCCAGGGGAACCACTTAACTCTTTCCCCTCAGCTTCCTCTTCATCTCTCTCTTTTCTTCTTTAATCTCCTCAGCAGTTAGTTTCCTTTTACCTTTGTCACCACAGGCCTTGGTGACTCAGGCTGGAGAGAGCTTTGGCCTTTATTGCTTGATTCAGCTATCATGCTCTGGCCAGAGAGAGGCTGTGAAACACCATCACCAGCTGGTGTTTTCATTGAGGAAATGGGTGTAGAGGGATCTGTGTCTCAAGGTCACAAGCTCAGCCTCTGGGCCTTCAGTCAAGGCTTTCCCTTCGAAGTTAATCTTGGGGTCTACCTCAAATCCAGTTGACTAAAGGCTTCACCTAAAGGCTTCACCTGCTAGCTCTGTCTATATAGTTTTGATCTCATCTGAACTCCTCTAAACCCTATCTTGGATCCTTTCTGCCAATCTTGCCTGCGTGTCTGTTGCTTGGGTTGACAAGGGCAGATCCACCAAGTTTATACTCTCACAAAAAACTCAGGGTGGAGATGTTAAGAATTTCTTGTTGACCCTAAGCTCTAGAGATCACAAGAGCCTTCCAGTTGCTCATACCCCCAACCCTAGATTAGTTTCTCAGAGGGGGCAGACATTGCTCTTGGTATTCCCTCCTCAAACAGTTGTTGTATGAGTAATTGTAGATCACTATCTAGAGGAGGTTGTTGAGTATGAACATCTGTAAGAGAGGATGGTGATTCCTCTATATCCATACTCTAAGAAGAACTCCCAGGTTTTGTGACTGTCAGAATTTTCTCCCCCTTTTTGGTAGCATCACCCTCTTGCACAAGGGAGCTGGGAGAGTGATCTAAGACATCCACAGGTTCTTGTGGACCTGGATGAGTTGTTCTCATGGGTCTCTCCCTTGAGATTGATGATCTCAAGTTGCTGGTCATTGACCCTCTTCTGCAAGATAGTCACCTGAGATTCCAGGTGAGCTATCTTAGACACAAAGTAAGTGCAAAGATTTGAAAGTTTGTGCACCTTGTGTTGCAGACTCCCCTCATCTTTAGATGAAGAATCATTGGGGATGAAAGAATTGGACCTAAGTCTTCTTCTTCATCACCAGCATGGGTTTCTTGGCTGTTGGATTTCCTTGCCTAATGACAGCTTCTAGAGAAGTGTCAAGAGGCTGGGTAGCCATGGTAGAGGTCCTAATGATGTTATCATTTGCAAGAGTGATAGCCTCTACCATATGGATCTTTTGAATAGAGTCAGAGGGATCCACCTCAGTTGGGGTTGCTGATGTGGGCTAGAAGTGACTGAAGCAGGAGTATTCATCTCTCCTTGAGTGTGGGAAGAAGGAGAGACTCATGGTACTCACTGAAACCCAAATCTTTATCAGAATAGAAGTCAAGGCTGGGAATGGTCGGTTAAGATCGAGAGGCTGGGGATGGTAACTTTCCCTTGAAGGTTGATCACTAGAGTGTTGAGACTTAGAGTGATGGCTTAAGGGGTTTTGTGGAGTTGTGAGCTCCTCAGGCTGAGCATGAGGAACCTCAGCACTGATTGTTTGAAATATGGGAGGGGTCTGCTCCTCAGGGGAAGTGGGAGCTCTAGATTCCACTTCCTCCTATATGGGTTCTGATATGGGGCCTGCACATGCTCAATAGCAAGTGCAGGGGTTCGTTTGGATTTTCTTTGGTAGTTTATGGTGATGGTAGGCTATGTTTGAGGTGTGTAAGAGGTGGAGGGTGTTGGTTTATCACTAGCTAGTGCTGCTAGGATGTCACCCTGAGCAATGAGCTCAAACATTTTTGGGACAAGGGCTGTTTCTACCCCTGAGAAGCCAGCAGTTGGCTTTTTCAAAATCTTGAAAATGCTGGGCCTTATGTGTGCAAGTTTAAGAATATTACATGTTCCCCTCAACCGTGGTCCTAATTCACAGTTGAGAATGTGTTGAACATACCGGGGAGACATGTAATACTCTAAGGAGTCCAAATTGGCAAGTAAGTTTGTAAATACAAATTGAGAATACCTGAATTTGACCCCTTGTACCATCCTATGGACAATGAAAGAAAGGTCTTCTGGAATCTGGTCCCATCCCCCATGCTTATTGGATAAGCTATGTATGACTACATGGAGGAGGTATTTCCATTGTAATGAGACGTTCCCCTTCCTGAAGGTTTTGACTGAAAAGTCACCTTCATAGCCCATCTGCGCAATAGGATTGGTTGACGGCAGCTTTTGGAAAGGACAGCTCACCTGCTTCATCATCCAGCTGAGAATGGGTGTTTATAATGGCTGGAGTGATGAAAACCGTCTCCCCTGCACTATGGCAGACAGTGCCTTCTCCCCGTCCATGGTGACCTCTTGACAGGTCTGCCAGAACTCAAGCAACTGATCCTCATAGAGAGGAGGATCGATTGTAAGGGAGGTGAATTAGTGAGACAAAGAAAGATACCTACACACGTCTGAAAAGCTTGGATCCTTCTCAGAGTTTAACAGGGCAACTTGATTATGTTGCCTGTGTAGGTGCATGGTGAAATCAGGGTCATTACGACGATCAGGATTGGCCATTTGAAGAAGCTATGTAGTGAAGAAAGAAAAAGAAAGAGGAAATTTGGGGGTAATTTTAGGGTAAGGAACAATGAAAGTAGAGAGATAAAATAGAACCGTTTGGAAAGATATACTCTGGATTTGAGACAAAGTTAAGACAAAAGATAAACTTTGAAATCCGTAAGTGGGTCCTACTTCTGAAAAAGGCGCCCAAAGTTAGTTTTCTTGGAAGTAGTAAAAGCTTCCGAATGCAATTTTGGTTTCGAAGCTTTGCAATCAAAGCTTCCGAAGGCAATTTTGCTTCAGAAGATATTTCAAAGAATTTTGAAAATTTTGGCTTCGGAAGAAATAAATGAGTCTTCCAAGACTAAATTGCTTTCGAAGAGATTTGTTCTTAAAATGCATTTAAGTACTTATACCAAAATTTAAGCTTCGGAAGATACTTAAGAATTTCTTCCGAAGGTAAATTCAGATAAGCTGTTAAATGATTTAAAGACATAAACTTCTTCCGAAGGAAACTTTTGCTTCTTTCGAAAGAAATTTTCATCATTCTAAGAGATATCATTTTAAAAGTTCATTTTCTTCCAAAGAGAACTGGGCTTATGAGGTGATCTAATAGACAAATTAGGACACACAGTTTTAAGAAATAAAGTTGATTAAGTTATTAAGAAAAATCTATTCAAAGTTGATCATCCCAGTAGCTGATACAAGATATTTATATCTCTGTTCATCAAAAACTTTTGTGAACAGATCAGCATATTGTTCATTTGTATTAACTTTGATTAGTTTTATCAAACCCTTTTCAAAATTATCTCTAATCAGATGATACCTGATATTGATATGTTTGGTCCTTAAGTGCTGCATAGGATTCTCTGTAATAGAGATGGCACTATTGTTGTCTATGTGGATGGGAGTCTCCTTGAAATTGAATCCATAGTCTAGCATCTGATTCTGAATCCAAAGCACTTGAGCACAGCAGCTGGCAGCAGCAATGTATTCAGCTTCAGCAGTTGATACAGACACAGGAATGCTTCTTGCATTGCCAAGAGACTATCCTTCCACCAAGGAACTGACACCCCCCCAGATGTGGACTTTGCAATCATATTGCAGCCACCATAGTCACTATCTATATAAGCATACAGATTAAAGTCTGAATTCTTTGGATACCAAAGGCCTAGATTTGGAGCACCTTAAGATATCTAAGAATCCTTTTGACAGTGATTAGGTGTGACATCTTGGGGTTGGCTTGATATCTTACACATATGCGTGTGGCAAGCATAATATCAGGCCTGCTAGCAGTAAGATACATAAGTGACCCAATCATATCCCTGTAGAGATGTTCATCAACACACTCCCTCTCAAGATTAGAACCAAGGGAGTGGTTTCTGGCTATAGGTGTCTTTGCAACCTTACAGTCAGTCATCTTGAATCTTTTAAGTATGTCCTGTACATACTTTGACTGACTGATGAAGATGCCATCTTCAACCTGCTTCACTTGAATTCCTAGAAAGAAATTGAGTTCTCCCATGACACTCATTTCAAATCTATTCTTCATCAGCACCTTAAAGTCTTTGCAGAGCTTTGGATTAGTTGAACCAATGATGATGTCATCTAGATATATCTGAACTAGCAATGGTCATTCCCTATCTCTTTGATGAAGAGAGTCCTATCAATAGTACCTCTTTTGTATTCATGTTGACATAGGTATGTTGATAGTGTTTCATACCACTTTCTTGGAGCTTGATGCAGTCCATAAAGGGCTTTATCAAGCTTGCAGAAATAATCAGGATGATCTGGGCCTGCAAAGCCAGGTGGTTGTTTAATATAAACTTCTTCATCAATCACCCGATAGAGAAAGGCACACTTCACATCAAGCTGGTAGACCTTGAAATCCTTGGATGCAGCATAAGCCAGGAATATCCTTACAGCTTCAAGTCTTGCTACAGGAGCAAAGACATCAGTATAATCAATCCCTTCTTCTTGTGTGTATCCTTGGACAACTAGTCTAGCCATGTTCTTGATGATGATCCCTCTATCATCTTTCTTGTTCCTGAATACCCACTTGGTACCTATGACAGTCTTCCCTTGAGGAAGAGGGCACAAGTTCCAAACCTTCTGTCGTCTGATTTGAAGCAACTCTTCTTGCATTGCTTCAATCCAGCTTCCATCCTTTAAAGCCTCATCAACTTTCTTAGGCTCAATTTGGGATAAGAAACAAGAATGCAGACAAACAAGGCTGTCATGAATTTGTCCTCTTGTCCTCACCCCTAAGTCAATATTTCCAATGATGTTTGTAGTGGGATGTGACTTGTGGATCCTAAGTTGAGGATTCACAGCAAGTTGGTTGGAAAGATCTAAATTAGAGAAATTTTGATCTGGCAAAGAAGAGTTCCCCACCACATCAGCACACTTATCAAGAGAAACTTGATCCAATGAGTGTGTGACATCATTCATGTTGTCTTCAATGGAGTGGTTAACAGCATCAAGAAACTTCTTGATCACTATCACCACCTCCAGTTCCTCCTGCATTGGAGGTTCCTTCTCCTGAATTCTGAGCCTCTGAGCTGGAATTTGAGGGTAATTCAGTTGAATCAACATTATTTGTCATGCTAGTGCTGATAGGAGCCTACTTAACAGGGTTAGTCATCACTGGAGGTGAAGTAGTCTTCTTGTGGGTCTTCTCAGCTCAAATCTTGGATCAGGATCTTCTATTGACTTGTTATCTATAGATCCTGAAACATTCTCATAAGATTTGTTAAAACAGTTGGTAACTAAGTCAAGATCAAATAGCCAATCCGGACCAGAACCTTTTACACAGGGTGTGTGTTCATTGAAAGTCACATTCGCTGACTCCTCAATAATTCTAGTTCTGAGATTGTATACTCTATAAGCCTTAGCTTAAGAAGAGTATCCAACAAAGTGTCCATCATCTAATTTCTCAACAGACTTAGCTATTTGATCTTTGGTATTCAAGATGGTGCAAGGACATCCAAATGTTCTGAGAAAACCAATGAATGGTCTCCTTTTATGCCATAGTTCATAAGGAGTCTTACCATGTGTCTTAACCACCAAAACTCTGTTCTGCACATAGCAGGCTGTGTTGACAGCCTCTGCCCAGAAGGTGATAGGCAGTTTAGAGTCAGACAACATGAATCTTGCAGCTTCAATAAGTGTCCTGTTTCTCCTCTTAGCAACACCATTTTGCTGAGGAGTCCTGGGAGCACTGTATTGTCTTGAAATACCCTTTTCATCACAAAATGTATCTAGTATTTGATTTTTGAATTAGGTTCCTTAATCACATATTATGATTTTGACCTTATGATCAGATTGATTCTCAATTTTTAGAATGAAATTCCTTAAGATTTCAGGGGTTTCATCCTTAGTTCTAAGAAAAAACACCCAAGTGAATCTTGTGAAATCATCTGTGATCATCAAACAGTATGAGGTCCTTCCTAAACTTATTACACTGGTGGGGCCAAAAAGATCCATATGTAACAAGTGTAGGGGAGTAGTGATGGAGTTCATCTCCTATGGCTTGTGAGACACTTTGTGTTGCTTTCCTTTCAGGCATGCAACACAGTGGTCATCACTAGTAAACTCTTTCTTGGCATTCCAGTACCAAATCATTCTTAATCAGTTTATTCATGTTCTTAAAGTTTACATGCCATTTCTTTTATGCCAAAGAAAAGACTCATCACTATTTGTTTTAGATAGAAAGCAAGAAACTTCTCCAGAGGGAGATGTTTCATGCAAGTCCATCTTGTACATGTTCCCTTTCCCCTTATCTCTGAGCTGAGATGATCAGAGCTTGTATTGAGATTGAAGTGAAAAACCCCGGGCTTGAGAACAATGCACTCATGCTCAGTAAAGAGCATGTGGTGTTTTTGGTCAAAAATTAGGACAAACTCAAAGATTGTATCCAAGCTCCTTGACAAAGTTTACCTTCTTAATGCTGAGCTTACCAGTTGTAACCTTCCCCCTGCCAGTAATGTAACCTCCCTGCATCTCCTCCAAAGCAACTGGTCCTCTATCAAATCTTCAAAGTTTTGAAGTAAGGACTCATTGCTAGTCATTGTCTGGAGCACCACATCAATGATCCAGACATTTCTGTTGGTCTTTAGCTGTCCCTGCACAAAAAGAGATGATTTGTTACATTTGAAGCCAAGCCTCATTGGTCTTGGGATTGTTAAAATAAGTTAAAGGCATGAATAGTAATGGATCCTAATGCTCAGGCTTTGGGCACATTTGTTGTTTCTGATGATGACTTTCTGCTACATGTTTCCTTTATCTTCCACACCACCTTTGGAAGATTGGGCTTGACCTTTATATCTTTGGGAATTTTGATAACTTCAAAAGATTTGGCAACTGGACCTTCAGAAGATCTTGCTTTCACTACAGCAAGCTTCAATGCTTCGAATCTTTCCTTTCTTTCGAGACCAACTTTCCTTCCGAAGGCAATTTTTCATTTGCCTTTTTCTTTATTTTGGAGCTTTCGAAGGAAACAGATTTTCCTCCAAAGCTGTTGTTTCTTCTTCTCTCAGAAGTTTTGTTCTTGATCATATGGATAGTACTCTTGGGATTGTATTGTTGACAATCCTTACCCAGATGTGAAGTACTACCCACATAACACAATCCAAATCTTTCCTTCTGAGAGCCTTTTTCCTAAGAAGACTGAGCTTAAACACCTTTCCTTTTCTTTCTTCATCTTTTCAGATGATGTAGCAGGCTTCTTAGGGTGAAGCTTGCTCTTTGAAATGGATGGTGCAGGTTGTTGTAGCAGTGACACACAGTTGATCGGTCTTCTTGTTATGCTGAGAGTTGAGTGAGTTGAAGCTGAGTAGAACTCTTGGTACTAAGTTCTTAACAAGGTCTTCAGCTTTCATCACCTTGAACCCTGCAGAGATGATACTTTTTTCTGTTTAGGGTCAAAGGTGGTCTTGATCTCTTGAGCTTTTTGGATCTTCTTTTGCTCTATTGATCAAGTTCTTTCTCTTGGTCTTGCTCAAACAGCTTCTTTTTCCTCCTTAGCATGGTGACCCTTTTTGGATTGACTCTCTTCACTCATCTCAGAGTCATCCTCACCTTCTCCTCTTCATCCTCTTCATCACTTGGTCTATGGATGGCAGCTCATCTTGACTAGTTCCACACCTTGGAGATCTAACTGATAGTAGAGTGTGTGGAGGAGCTATCTTACTAGATCACAGTCCCTGCTTATTCTGATAACCCACTTTGCATGCAGAGATGATATATTATGTTCTTGAAGGTCTCTTCTTCAAGAACACATTTTTCTGCCGGGCTTTGCTGATCACAAGCTCAGTCTGGCATTCATCAACTTGATAATGAGATTCTTAATTTGAGTCCTGTAGTTTGTTTGCTTATGTTTAAGAGTTGAAACTGTTTTTCTCTAGATCTTCTATCTCAAGTTTATAGTCATTTTTAGCTCTTTTAAATCAGCTTTTAAAATATTTAAAGACTTAATATCAGATCTCATTTCCAAGTTGTAGGACATGTATCTATTCACTTTAGCAATACATTCAGGAGAGCAAAGATGTTCAATTACCTTAGCTTCATCATGGTCAGCCATGAGTGCTTGGTTTGGAGATGCATCTTCAGCTTGAAAAGCTCCAGTCAAAGCCTCCTTCTTCAACAGCAACTGTAGCTTGCTGTCTTAGCTTCTTATTCTGGTGCCCTCTTTCAGTGTAGTTTGGCTTGGATGAAGCTTGGCCACCATTTAACTTAGGTGCCTTGCATTCTCTAGCAAAATGTCCCATCTGGTTCAGTTGCAACACTGACTTTACTCTTGTCCCGCCCAAACTTGCCACTAGCATCATTGCTAAGAAACCTTCTTCCCAGTCCTCTTGTAGAACTTCTGGGCTCTTTGATTGAGAAGAGCCATTTGCTGGACTATCTCCATGTACTCCAGATCATCTGGATGGATACAGTCCAGGTCTTCAGAGTGAAAAGATATTTGCCTGAACTTTCATCAGTAAAGCAAAAGCTTGAGAAAAACTTGTCTCTTGAAGGGACTCCTTGATGTAGCTCTCTCTGGGTCTGGTGTCTCTGGGGAGTGTGATGAAAGAACCCTTTTATGAGGTTTTAGGGTAGCAGATGAGATGATGTGTGGTTCTTTGCTATCCCTTTCAACCACATGAAGGGCTGAACTCTGGTGAGTGTTGGAGTTACCAGATGAATTTTGCATGTTCATCTCCATCTGGTATCCACTAAGTATCCCATACAACTCATAAGAGTAAGGGCCTTGAGGTTTTCAGTCCTCTTAATGACCACTCATAGTATGTCCATTGTCTTGGAGAGAGACATGAACTTCCTTACAATATCCCTGTTCTCAATAGTTCCCCAACATCAGCCAGAGTATCCATAATCTCAACACCTGAAGTATTGTCATGGTTTCACCTGTTTTAAAGGTGAAATTTTCAAACTGCTAAACTGCTGCTTCAGGGATCCTTCTTGTTCTCCTTGGCTTCATTTGAACCCTCATACATCAGTTTCAGTACATCCCATAGCTGTTTAGCGGTCTTGCACTTCTTGAAACCTCTGTAGATGGAGTTTGGAAGAGCAGTTGGAGGGCTGTCATGGCTTTCTGATCAATGTCAATTCTCTTCCATTCTTCATCATAAAAGTCAGCCTTCTCCTTTGGTATCATGCCACCCACCAGCAGCAGCTGAAGAGGTGCATGGTACATGAGGTCCATTGACAACAGACTCCCCCACATCCTGGAATCTTAAGACTTGATAAAGCCTTCCATTCTTTGACACCAAGTGTCAAATCCTCAGGAGTGATCATGGGGACTTTGTCATAGTTCCAGTTTGAGCTTTGGAGATAGCTGCCATTTGAAGAGTTAAGTGATGTGTGTAACTAAGAGGATTTGAAGATGGTGAGATCTTACAATCAAGAGCCTGGAATGCTCTGATACCAAATGCAGGATCGTTAAGGGGTACTTAAGCTTGCACTTAGTTAACAGACTTAGGAGGATCTAAAGATCACTTAACAATTCAAATAGGGAACTGTAAACTTTTACTGAGGATACAAGACAAACACAAGTAAAGCTGTTTTAGAATAAGAACAAGAACACAAGATTAAGTTTTTAAGAAAGTTGTATATTGCTCTCTAGTTTTATTACAAGTGTTGTAGAAGTATATTCTAAGTGCAAGAACCGGAGACTATTTATACTACATCCTACAACCATCATATACAAAAGATAGTTGGAAGTGACTAATCTAGACAACAAGATCAATCTAAGTAAAAAAGGCAGATTGCCTTTTTGACTAGTGACTATGACATGCCATAGCTCACTGACTTTTTCTATTACAAAAAGCCAAAAGAAACAAAAGAGAAACTTGCAGGCGAAGACCTTATCTACTTTATCATAAAGCATGGAGTTTCACCAACTAGTGATAGCAGGTGAACCACCAGAACATACAGCAAAAAGTAGGTTGCTTTATGATAAAGTTGATGAAAAATGAATCTTTTCTCTCTCTTCAGAAGAAATCAGTCTTGTCTTGTAAGCAGCTTCGGAAGACTTTGTCTTTGAAACTTCGGAAGACTTCATCTTTAACTTCGGAAGAGTTGAGTCCTTGGCTTCGGAAGACTTTACACTTAGAATATTTTCCAAGTTAAGTGTAAAGCTTCCGCAACAGTTTCTTTTGAACTTTGGCTTCGGAAGATTTTACACTTAGCATATTTCTGAGTGTGTAAAAGCTTCCGAAGCTAGTTCACCTTTGTTCCGAAGTGCATGTTGGAAGACTTGGTTGTTTTGGTATCCTTTGGTTGCATCAGCCTTTTAACTTCAGAGGTTTCTACACATCTATTGTTTAAGTATAAGGTACTTACAAAGTAAGCACGAGTCAAGTATACTATAAGTATATGATAAAGATAATGTAAGCATGTCATAAGCAAATTGTAGGCATATTGTACCAATAATGTATGATGTAAGCATAATATAATGTAAGCATGTTGTAAGCAAATTATTGGTATACTGTAAGAAAAAATAGGCTAAACTTTGTAATTCATGTTGCTTGATCTTACTAATAAGTAGCACAATAAAACTCTATGCATGTGGTTACATTAGATAGTTTGACTATGTGTGTGTCTCTATGCGTATTGTTAATTACGCCTTAATTATGCTTTCTTAATGTGTGTGTACATATATAAAGACGCATATAGACAATGTAGCTAGGGCTTAATTAACAAATGAATGGTTTTATATTACCGAATTCAAATATGGAGGGATGAGTAAGTAGGGTTGAAAACAAGTATTGGGATGTATTGATAGTCAATAATCAGAAACAAAGATAATACGCTCAGGAGTCTATTAAGAACATAAATAAATATACAATTACTTACCATTGCTAAATAACTAACCAAATATGCTCTAATTTAAAACATATTTATTTAACAAAATTTGTAGATGTTTAATGCTTTTTATACCGCCTTAAAAAAATAATAAAAAAACCCTTTTAATCAATTAGGACCAAAATAACTCTTTGATCAAATTGTTGTTTCACAAATAATTTCTGACTACTTGACAAATCCTTGAGATTTAATCGTTTGTAGGTTCTTCATAGAATATTAAGTACAAATTTTCGATAAGTTTAACCGTCATTGAATTCAGGCTTGTTAAATATTATTGTTTTTTATTTTTCTACTGTTGTAGTGCTTGATGTTGGTTATATAGTTTGACATTTTTCGGGTACATAATGGCAAACTATGCAGCAAAAGGAGCCCCTGATCTATGTATGTGTCTAATTTGCCACCTCAAGCATATAAAGATATGTTAGTTGAATTCTTTAGCATGATTAGCTTACCAAAGGTATGCGTTCTCAATGGGTATTTCTTTACTTGCGTGTTTGTTTTTGTTATTGATTTATTGCATAATACTTTTATATTTAGTTTGTTTTTATTTTTGAAAGGTTATAACTTTCACTATTTTGACAATATAGAAACATGAAAGAACAAGAAAATCAAAGATATAATGTATCATGACAAAGTAACAAAGGAGCCTAAAGGAGATGCTATAGTTGCATATGAGGTCATAAGGATCTATATGCTGCACAACTTGTTGTAGAACAGTTTAACAAGAAGGAATTTTAAGGGGATCTCATTTAAGTTCTCATGGGAGAGCAAATAGATTCATCTTGTTTGGTGCATCATTTGTTAACTCAAGTTTAGGCAATGGTGTGGGATCATGGTGATTGGATGTGTTCGAATATAGGGTATGTGGTATGGCATTGATGAGTACACTCATTCTTGCTATTTTTTATAACCCTTTTGATCAAGTTAGGTGGGGAGGGGGGGGGGGGGGGGGGGGGGGGTGGTGTGTTTACAAAATAACTCTTTGATCAATTTGTTTTTTTGAGCAATGTCTGTGATTGATTAATGATTAATTGCTAATTTTTTTGCGTGATTTGTCTATGATTGTTCGTGTTTGTTGTATGTTTTATATATTGCAGATTTTTGTTGTGTATTTTTGATATCGTAAAGTCCGTAGGTCCGAGGAAGGGAAGAAGAAGATTTGACAATGAAGATTGCCGAAGGTAATGACAATTTGTGTCAAATTGGGACATAGGAAGACAGTTATTGAGTAGCTTTGATTTTATTCTTCTCTGCATAATCATGTATGTGTATTATGTTTTTGATTTGATAACAGTTAATTTCCTGTAATGATGCACGAGGAAGCGAACCAATAACAAGTTTACTTGTATTCAAGGAGCATATATTTGATAGTGGTATCATCCATCGATCTTTGTCTTTAACTACTTCTACAAAACACAACCATTTACACCAAATACAACACAAGGTGATGTTAAATTCATTATACAAAACACGTACATCTGCATAGCTGTTTTTGTAATATGTGCATATAATTTCAAATCAATTCCCCTGGCAATGCACTAGAGGTTAAAACCTAGTTTACATTTATAATGTATTACATTATAAATTATTGTTCTCTTGTCTTTGAACAATCACCGGTCACATTTCCTTCCCACCGTTATTACCACCACCACCGGTGACAACCACCATACATCCCCCTCTCCCCCAATCTCTTTATCACTCTCTCCCTCCTACCCTCTTGCTCTCTCTCAATCAATAATTCCTTACCACTTTTTACTCTCTCTCCCCCTTTATTCACCGTCAATAGAAACAACTAAGGTCACTACCACCACCATATGTCACCATAACTGAAAAGAAGCCCTAAATTTAATTTTGGACTTTAGGAATTTTACAAAAAACAACCCCAGCATATGGAGGTATATAATAATATAAATGTAATGATTCAACTTCCCACGATAATTCATCTTCAATAATTAAAATTGTGAAGGTGTATATTGGTATCTTATACTTCAACCTTATAATTATGTAAATTGAAAGAAAAAAGTTCTTTGTAGGTTGTTTTAATGTTAGTGTTGTTGGTCGTTCTAAGAAAAGGTAAAAAATATTGTTAGTGTTGTGAAACTAGTCTAATAGCAACAACAATATACAAAAACAGATGTAGGAAAAGAGGTGTTTATATTATTTATTGATGTGTTTGATAATGAGATAAAATGGGGATAGTTATAGGAGTATGAAAACCTAAATATTCCATAACTCCAACAACCATTAAGATGGTATGATTATTTCTAATTCAAATATATAAAGTCTATCTATATAATTATTGATAACTATAATAAATAATATTTATAACACTCCTCATTGGTTATCAACTTAATATGTTTGAAAATATTGGCTCATTAAAGACCTTGCCATGAAAACCTAGTAGGACAAAACCATAGCTAAAGAAAAAAGAGTAAAACGTGTATTTACTCCCCTATTTGCATAAGCTATGTTTTCTCATTAAAAACCATACTAAGAAAACCTAATGGAATAAAACTTAGTGAAGGAAAAAAGAATGCAACTTGAATAATACACCCCTTATTTGTATATGCATCATAAAAATGATGAGTGCCAATATTCTATGAACTCGATGATTCACTAGTTGATCTTTTAATGTGCAATTGCTGAAGTAGATCAATAATATATGGTCTTTATTGAAACTGTCGTTGCATTTCTTTAAAAACAAATACCATGAGATCCACAATTATGTTGTGTTACGTTACCTGCATCTGCAATACTAACTAAACTTATTTTGCTGTGTTAGTAAATATAAACTCAGATTTTCATTCCTTAGAGATAATAAAATAGTTGAATTATCATAGTTCATTGTCTCTTCATTGGACATGATATAAATAATATATATATATATATATATATATATATATATATAACTAGAATGAAATAATTTGTAATGAACTATAACTTCTAGATTAATAATTTCTTATTTATTTGATAAGAGATGATGATTGAAAAAACTTTTCACATATTTAAAATGTCAGTTTTAATCCATATTAAATATTTCAACAGCTCGATGTAGTTTGATTGACTATAAAAACACAAATGTTATTTCAACATATCAAATGATAAATTTGTAACTTCATATTTCATTTCAAATTATTCCTTCAATAATTTGAACTATTTTAATCCATTAAAAATATACAATCATGTCATCAACATATAATATGATACTTACACATCTCATGTTGTTCTTATCATAAAAGCAGGTGAATGAACTATATCAATTGATATTTATCTTTTCAAGATAATCATCGAGTCGATACCACACTCACCTCGACTACTATTAATCAATATTCACTTATATAACATATTTTTCGAAGTTTTGATGTCAATGTTTTCTATATTTACGATCATTCACAAACTTCATTTGGTATTGACTAATTACTTATGTGCATACAATATTAAGAATTTGGCATATAAACTTTAACCTTTAACACATGATATTTGTATCATATGTAAAGGTTTCATCAAATAAATTTCCAAAATAAATATCGCACCATTCTTGTATATATATTCATTGAGATACCATCATCAATAGGTATAATTTCATTTGTATGTGTTTAATGGTGCACAAGATTTACATCTTTAAAATGCTTCCAATTACCTTTTAAAGACTCAACTTGTTTTCGACTCGGTTACGATGCAGACTATCAATTGATTTCCCATTCACAAGCAAGCACGACCATACCCAAATTACTCACGTACGCACAAAACTCAATTCCATAATTACATGAATGAACCCATGCTAGCACCTCAAATGTAAGCCCATAATTACGTACATACACACACTAAGAAAACACATACCATGCATCAACATACATACCATGCATCAACATACACACCATAAAGTAACATACACACCATACAAACTAAAACTAACCTATTAAGCCCAACTCACGGCTACCCCACTGCCAACCCACCATAACCGAGACCCATCATCAAACAAAACACACACACACCATCGTTCACAACAGTTGACATACCCTCGAATCCCTTGAACTCGAACCATCTTACAAACACCTAAACCCTCACGGTTTAACCCCATGATTAGATACATACGATCATACAAACGCACCCATACGATGAACACACACTCACACAAGGACACTCACATACGATGCCTGCACCATCTACATACCATGACACATACATGAATACATGCAATATATCTATATACACGCACACAATGAACACATACGCACACCATGCATAACAACACACCCAGCCATACACACGCACACATCAGAACACACACACAGCATACACACACAGCACCCATAACCACAACCCACCCTTCGACCGAGACCCAGATCAACATGACCCCATGCGTTCGGCCCACCATGAACATGCATACTTGACAACTTCAACACACCTACAGAACCACGCGACCCCAATTACAAAAAATACACACACATACATTAGACAATAGCACACACAACACAAATGAACCTCGCACAACAGCCCCGCATGCACAAGCATACAACACGAACAAAAACATCAGATGAACAATACACAACTCAACCCGATTACAACAGCCCGCACCCGAAACTGTAACGTAACAAACGCAAGTGAACGGTAAAGAGAAAAATCGTACCGAACAGACGATCGAAGCTGCCAAAGATGATGTCAGTGATTATTGATTACAGGTGCTGTCCGGATCGATTGGGTTATCACGCACAGTGACGACGGCCACCGAGTGACACTTAATGGCAAGTGAAAGAGTCGCCGGAGGTGGTTTATTGGCTGACGGTTGTGGTGGTTTATGGATGGGGCGTGGGCAATGGAGAAGGTGGGATTAGGTTTACGGGAGTAGAGCATGGGGGGTTATATTATAAGACAAGTTTGAGAAATAACACTTAGGCCTCTCGAGTTAATTTAATTACATTGTGTACAATTATTAATAATTTATTAGTTGGATTAAGTTAGGTTTAATAATTATTAGTTTAATCAAACTAGGTTTTATTCTAATTAAACTAGGTTAACTAAAAAAATGATGATGACAGAAAAATAACCGAATAACAGGAGATTAAGTTATGGGGGTTAACCTGAAAAACACACGTTATCATAGCATTCCTTTATTGAAGGAATTTTCATCCCCAAAATTAGCACACTAGGTTCTGTGAGAATTTCCGGATCGGATTAAGCGATCTGAAACATGCATAGAGTAGGGTTTTCTGAGAATTTCTGAAACAAACCCAAAAACAACAAACCCAAAGAAATAATCATGAGAGTTTCGCGAGGGTTACGACATCATCCCCTTCTTGAAGGGATTTTGTCTCAAAATTTTAAAGGAATGATATCTTAAGAATGATATCTTAAGAAGTGGATGCCTGATCATTGAACAGTTGTGGGTACTTATTCTTCATTTGATCTTCGCGTTCCCAGGTTAACTCTAGTCCACGCTTAGAATTCCATCTTACGCGCACCATTGGAATCTTGCTTCCCTTTAAGGTCTTGACTTCTTGATCCATAAAATCGACCGGTTACTCAATGAAACGAAGCTGTTCATCAATCTCCAGTTCCTCTAATGGAACGATAAGTGATTCAATGGTTAGACGCTTCTTTAGGTTTGACACATGGAACACATTTTGCACACCATCGAGTCCTCAGGTAAATCCAACTAATAAGCCACTTGACTGATTCTTTTGACAATCTGAAACGGTCCAATGTATCTCGGATTCAGTTTACCACGTTTCCCGAAACGTATCACACATTTCCAAGGTGAAACTTTCAGCAAGACCATGTCACCAACTTGAAATTCCAAAGGCTTTCTCCTTTGATCGGCATAACTTTTCTGGCGATCCTGAGCTGCAACCGTACGGTTATGAACAAGCTCAGAACCAGTTATTTGATTCTAACTGGCCTCTATCCTATATAGAGGCAATCTACACTTCCTACCATAGAGTGCTTCAAATGGCACAGCTTTGATGCTCGTATGATAACAGTTGTTGTAGGAGAATTCAACCAAAGGCAGATGACTTTCCCAACTATTTCCAATGTCTATAACACATGTCGTAAGCATATTTTCCAAGGTTTGAATTGTGCATTCTGTCTAACCATCTGTCTGTGGATGATAAGACGTACGCATATCTAAACAAGTACCAATAGATTTATGTAGTGATTACCAGAAGTGCGAAGTGAATCGCGCATCACGATCAGAGATGATCGAAAATGGCACGCCATGTCGAGACACAATTTCTTTCAGATAAATCTGTCCAGTTTGTCTATCTTATAGTTCTCACGAATAGCCAGGAAATATGCTGATTTGGTCAAACAATCCACTATCACCCAAATAGTATCGTTTCCACCTTGCGAATGAGGTAGCTTTGTAACAAAATTCATTGAGATATTTTTCCCTTTCCATATCGGTATATTTGGTTGTTGAAGTAACCCTAAGGGTTTCTGATATTCCACCTTTACTTTTGAACAAGTCAAACACTTTGACACGTAGGTGGCAATTTTAGTTTTCATGTTAGGCCACTAGTAAAGGACATTCAAATCATGGTACATCTTGTTAGATCCAGGAAGTATCGAATAACAGGACTTGTGATGTTCATCCATTACTAATTTCCTTAGATTTCCAAACAATGGAATCCACAACCGGTCTTTATAGTAATGGAGTCCATCTGATTTTTCCTAAAGTAATTTCACAGCTCCTTTGAGATACTCTGACTTGATGTTCTGTTCTCACTGTGCCTCAATCTAAGCATTCTTAATCTAGAACAGTAAATCTAAATGAATACTCAACTGCAATGCACGGACACGATGAGGTTTTAGGGTTTCCTTTAGACTAAGGGCATAGACTACCACATTAGCCTTGCCTGGATGATACTTGATGGCACAGTCGTAATCAATTCAATAATTCCAACCATCATCATTGTTTCATGTTGAACTCCTTCTGTTCATAGATGTTCTAAAGGCTCTTGTAATTAGTGAATATCGTGCACTTGGTTCCATAAATATAATGCCTCCAAATCTTGACTGCGAAAACTAACTCCAAATCATGAGTTGTATATTTTATTTCATGCACGTTAAGCTGTCTTGATGCATAAGCTATTACTTTCTCGTGTTGCATCAATACACAACCCAGACCTTGGATTGATGCATCACATTACACCATGAAATCTTCTGTTCCTCTGGCAATGCTAGGATCGGTGCACTACACAACTTATCCTTGAGTGCTTGAAAGGCTGCCTCTTCATTACTGCCCTATTTGTAAATCGTTCCTTTATGAGTTAAGGAAGTAAGAGGTTGTGTAATTTTTGAAAACCCTTCTATGAAATGCTGGTGATAACCTGCTAATCCAAGAAATTGGCGCACCTCAGTAGGCGTCGTTGGTGCGGGCCAATTCTTGATTGATTCAATCTTAGACGGGTCAACGTGAATGCCATTCTCATTAACTACATGCCCTAAGAACTAAACTTCTCTCATCCAAAAATCACACTTGGAAAACTTAGTATATAGTTGTTCTATCTTTAAAAGCCTTAGAATAAGTCTTAAATGTTCCTCCCTATTCTTGGAATAAATTAGTATGTTATTAACGAAGACGATGACAAACTTGTCTAAATAGGGTTTACAGACACGGTTCATGAGGTCCATAAAGACTGCAGGAGCATTGGTCAATCCAAATGGCATGATCAGGAACTCAAAATGACAGTATCATGTTTTGAAAGCAGTTTTGGATATGTCTTCTTCTCGAACCTTGAGCTGATTGTATCCAGATCTTAAATCAATTTTTGAGTAGTAACTCGATCCCTGAAGCTGCTCAAATAGGTAATCAATATGCGGGAGAGGATAACGATTCATTATGGTTACCTTGTTCAGTTCTTGAAAGTTAATGCACATACGAAAGGTTCCGTCTTCCTTCTTCATAAATAACACAAGTGCTCCCCAGGGTGAAGAACTAGGGTGTATGAATTCTTTGTCTAATAGTTCCTATAATTGTTTCAACAATTCATGTAATTTGTTCGGCACTAAGCGATATGGCACCTGAACGATTGGGACAACTCCTGGTGTCAGCTCAATTTGGAACTCTACTTGCCTATGCGGAGGGAGGCCAAGCAAGTCTTCTGGGAATACCTCTAGGAAATCTTTAACAAAAAGGATGTCATCAATCCGCTTCTAATCTCTATAGCCTTTTCAGTAACTAGAGCTAAAATCTCCGAATGTCCCTTCCGTAGGCATTTTTGAGCTTTTATGTAAGAAATGATGCCGACCATAGTACTACTTTTATCACCCTCAACTGTATCTCTCCATTAGGAAAAGAAAGTCTAACCCTCGATAGATAATTTCAGCTTGATTCCTGGACAACCAATCCATACCGAAAACAACATCAAAACTACCAAGAGTGATAGATAAAAGGTCAATATCAAACTCATACCCAGACAGACCTATCTTACAACCGTAGAACATATGAGAAGCTTATATGATCATACCATCGGCTATTTCTATTGCTTAGTTCGAGTCTAAAGCTGTGGATGTAACATCTAGCAACTTACTAAACTTATGAGAAACAAAGATTCTATCGGCACCAGAATCAAACAGCACAGAAGCAAAACAACCATTGATAGAAAATTTACTAGTTACAGTACAAGGGTCATTACGAGCCTCACTTGTGCCAATGATGAAGGCTCTACCCTTAGCACCACCGTTGTCGTTGTCTCTATTGTCTTTCCTGTTATCAAAACTATTACCACCATGGTTTCCACCATTGTTATTCTTTCTCAACTTTGGGTGATTCCTCTTGAAATGTCTGGTTTGACCACACTCATAACATCCCTTTTGATCATCCTACTTTGCTAGCAACTTCGCTGTTATGTTCACCTGATAGTTTTTGCCAGCATGACCAAATTTACCACATCTCTCATAGTTTTTCTTATTGCGTTGCCCATTATAGTGGTAATTACACTTGTTGCACTTGGGCGGTGTTCCGCTATAGCCACCAGTGTGTTGAGATGATGAAAAAGACTGGTTGAATGAACGAGAGTTGTCAAATTTCTTGGATTGTTATGACTATTGCTGAGATGCACCTTGTTTGTTATTGGAACTAGATTCCCACTTACGCTTGTTACTCCCATCAGAGGTAGTTGACGCAGAACCGTGCGGGGGTAACTTACCCTGTGCGATGGCCTGATCAGTCAGCTTGTAGGCCAGTCTGATTGCATCCTGGATCATGGCTGGTTAGGAAGCAGTGACCATGCTTTGTATTTCTAGGACTAACCCAGTGATGTACCTTTCGATCCTCATATGGGGAGGGTTGATCATGTTTGGACATAATGTGGAAAGCTCTTGGGAGTGAGTAGTGTACGCCTCAATCTCGGAACCTATCATCTTCAAGTTCCAGAACTCCGCCTCTAACTTCTGTACCTCATCCCGAGAGTTGTATTCTTCTTTCATGAGATTCTTGAAGTCGTCCCATGAGGTTTGATTAGCGATTTCTAAACCCAACATCTGTACTTGAGTGTTCCACCATGATATAGCAGCTCCATCCAAGGTACCAGAGGATATTTCACCCTGATTTGTCTCCAGTCAGTTGCACATCTCAAACACTAATTCGAGCTTCTCGAACCATCTCAGGAGCCCTACAGCTCCTTCCACTCCAGTGAACAGGTTAAGTTTGTAGTCCATGAATGACTTATAAGTACAAACACCTTGACCTGTAATAGATTTAGATCAGGACTATTAATGAAACTTTAATGTCAAAAATGAACTAGTATTACTTACCAATCAGAGCAGCCTGTGGATTTTCATTATGGTTGGACAATGCATCAGGCACATGCTGATTTATAAATACAGCAAGCTCTGCCGGTGTCATGTTGATGGTACCACGACCACGTCCACGTCCACGTCCACATCCTGACATTCTTAACAATCAGAACAAACAGGAACAAGAAAATATCCAGCATATCAACTACATTTTAGTATAAGTAATTAAAAGAATTTAACACAACCATAACTTAATGTTCAAATAATAATCTCTGATAAAACAAATTGTAAATACGTCTACAATCAATTAAACCAAATATCAAAATCCAAATATATGTATCTCGGATGGGAAACAACCCTTCCCAACTAGGTGCAAAATACATGAAAGTTAGACAATGGATGTAATGAACGAAACAGAAATCAACAAGAGTCAACGGATCCAACGCTGTTCTCAGGTTCATTCTTAGGCTCCTCTTCAGGTTCTTCCTCTGGCTCCTCTTCAGGTTCTTCTTTAGGTTCCTCTTCGGGTGCTGGTGCTGCATTCATAGCGTTGATGTGGCCTTCCATTTCATCAATCCCTTGACGGCTTGCTGTAATATCCTCTTCATCACCAATCACACATTCAGTCAGGGCTACCACGCCGTCTGCTGGGCGTTATGATGATCGATTAGACTTTAACTTATCTCCCTATTATCCTCCCTGGCTTGCCTCAACCCTTTCCTAAGTGCCATATTATCGTCCATGAGTTCTCTAATAAGCTTTTGCTCAACATCCATGGTGGCCGTCAAAGCGGCTATGGCCTGCTCAGAAGAGCAAGGGAGAGGAGGAAAAGTAGACTCAGGAAACGTAGGAGGAGTGGATCTAGTTCGAAGTCGACGTTCAGGAGGAGGAGGAGCGTGTTCCTTTCGAATCAACCAGGACATGTAGCGAGGATAATATGCCCAGTCGTGGATGGTAGAATGAAGAGGTAAAGTGAAAGGTTGATCATAATCAAACCTATAGTCATCCGAAACAAGCATACACCACTCATCTGGATCAGAAGATGAAGGTGGGGAATCAAGGTTAATAGTCCTTTTACCCAATGGTAAAGTGGGTGAAGAAGAAGAAGCCATTCCTACAATCAACCACTCACAGGAATGAGAAAAAAAAAAACAAACCCAGCAAGCAAAACCAGCAAGCAAAACTAAATGTGTCTATATGCTTGTAACTAAGGCATCAGGCTATAGTCTAAATGCAATACAAATGAAATGCAAATTTTTAGTTTGCTATAACCACTGGCTCTGATACCAATCTGTCACACCCTCAATTTACACAAACGGGGTTTTACTGTTAGGCGCATGACGTACAAGGATCTCAACCGATAGTTACACCAAATGAGACGGTAATTACAAAACATAGCATCTAGTATTATCCAACAATCCCAAAACATAGTTTAATAATAAGTTTAAGAAAACATCTGCGGAAGCGTAATCAGTTAATCATTTATAAGTTTAAATAGCGCAAACCACGCGCAATCCGATTAAATGTAAACTTGCAGAAATAAATGTTTAAATTGTTTTATAAATCAACCAGTAATGTGATGCAATGCTTCTAGTCATGCAACACCTTAAGAACCTGAAAGAAACATGCTAAAGTATCAACATAAGGTTGGTGAGTTCATAGGTTTTGATAAACAATAATAAGTTAGAAATAGTAGATCCAGTAAATAAAGTATATCAGTAGATAGCTAGTCTACATAACAAGTTACATAGTGTATCAAGTTCGCAACCGAAGCTGACAAATGTTAGTATGCCTCGACGGTGGTTACTAGACCACAGTAACAGAAATTAGGTCAATTAACCACATGTTTGATATCCAGTTGTGCTAGCGCGACTAGCCCAGTTTGGATTTGTCAAACCCAGTAGATCTACTTGAAATTAACTCGCTAAAGTACATAAATTAGTACAACACAAGTAAACAGATAATAATACAGTAATACTGATCTAATGAAAGAACGATTATAAAGAACATGTTTCTCTTCCCCAAAAAGAGTATAAGTAAAGTGGGGCTATAAACTCATCTTGAATAGCACAACAAATAAAGTAACAGAGAGCAGGTAATTAGATTTCCGAAACACCTGGATTTTATTTAATGTTTATCAGTATTAGTTATTAATATTAGAACTGTAAGGTTTCATGTTCAACTCAGTTACGATGCAGACTATCGATTGATTTCCCATTCACAAGCGAGCACGACCATACCCAAACTCACGTATGCACAAAACTCAATTCCACTATTACATGAATGAACCCATGCAAGCACCTTAAATGTAAACCCATAATTACATACATACACACACTAAGAAAACACATACCATGCATCAATATACATACCATGCATCAACATACACACCATACATTAACATACACACCATACAAAGCAAAACTATCCTATTAAACCCAACCCACGGCTGCCCAATTGCTAACCCATCATAACCGAGACCCATCACCAACCAAAACACACACACACACACCATCATCCACAATAGTCCGTATACCCCCGAATCCCTTAAACCTTAACCATCTTACAAACACCCAAACCATCATGGTTTAACCTTATGATTAGATACGTACGATCATACAAACGTACCCATATAATGAACACACACCCACACAAGGACAATCACATGCATCATGAACACCTACTACTCGTACCATCTACATACCACGACACATACATCAATACATGCAATATCTCTATATAAACGCACACAATGAACACATATGCATACAATGCAGAACACACACCCAGCCATACACACGCATACATCAAAACACATACATAACACACACACACACAGAGCACCCGTAACCCCAATCCACCTTTTGACCAAGACCCAGATTAACATGACCCCATGCCTTCGGCCCACCATGAACATGCATGCTTGACAACCTCAACATACACATAGAACCACACAACCCCACATACAAAAAATATACACACACATACATCGGACAATAGCACACACAACACAAACGAACCTCGCATAACATCCCCCACACGCACAGGCATACAACACAAACAGAAAAGATCACATGAACAATACACATCTCAACCCGATTACAACAGCCACCACCCGAAACTGTAACGTAACGAACGCAAGTGAACGATGAAGAGAAAAATCATACCGAATGGGGATGTTTTGATTGACAATCGAAGCTACCAGAGATGATGTCATTGATTATTTATTACAGGTGTTGTCCGGATCGATTGGGCGCACGGTGACGGTGACTATTGAGTGACACTTAATGGCAAGTGAAAGAGTAGCCAGAGGTGGTTTCATACCTCGACTTGACCACATTAAAACTTGCTCCTTTTTCGAGGATTATATTCTTCGAATCCACTAGGCTACCATAACTTACATGTTCCATTGACTCTTTCCTAATATTTAGTTTTCCTTTTAAGAAACTAACTTTAATTAGAGCACTGACAGTTGATATATGTGACCTAGTTAGTCACTATTTAAAGGTTAGTAATTGATTTGTTAATCTTTCTAAATGAATTACCCCTTAAACTTCTAGTTCAAACTATTTAATTTGAGGATCAATGTAAGAAAAAATAATTCATTCTAATTCATTTCACTTACCAACTGTCTTTTATCTCCTCCTAATGTTAGGAATATTAATTCATCAAAATAAAAATCGGTAAATTGATCCGTAGACATATCTATCAGTAATGGCTTTGCTAATTTTAAGTATAAATATTATTTATACCTATGATATATTCCCAACTTACATTAAAGCCCATCTTTGTGTATTGTGGTGGAACAATTGCAAACCGTATAACCATAACATTAGATAGGGAATATTTGGTTCCTAACCAAAAACCAACTATAACAGGGACAAAGTATTATAACTCTTTGGCTTGATGTGAATTAATATTCTTGCATGTAAAATAACATGTTCACAAATATAAACATCAGCTCTCATGATCATTGGCTTTACAATCAATTGAATGATCGTCTCAACAAAAGCAATCTGTGCACGAACTTAAGCAATAGAAAGTTCAACACTATTCCAATAATCATCAGTATCTTGTGCATTAAAGTCATTATTTCTACCAAAATATGATAATTTGGAATAATATGCTTGCTACCTCATTAGCTAAGCCACAAACATACAACTTCAAGTTGTGAATTTAATAACCATTTAGATAATGCTTCGGTTTTAAACACTAAATAGTATCCACATTAGGATATATGTATCCTTTATAAATTTCATAATTTTAAAAGAATCACACCTTACTTTGATTGGTAAACTAATCAACTTCCGTTAAGAGCAAATATTGTTTGCTTAGTTACGAGGAAGAATATTTCAATTATTTAATATTTTTCACATCATCACTGTCTCGGTGTTGTTTAGCCGATCATGCTAATTAATTAATCATGATCCTGATAATGATCATATATATGCTTTATTTGCAATTATACTTGTACAATGCATATAGGAAAGGAAAGATAACATCAATTATCATTTCATACTATTATTGGTAATACTCTTATTCTTTTTTTACATATAATCACACCTTTTGTTTGTCACTTATGAGGACATCATTATAATTTACTTTAGTTATGTCCATAATCACGACATTTATAGTATCATTATATAACCATATTCCTTTAGGGGATGGAGTAAAACCACACAAGTTTTATGGATTTCAATTATCTTCTCCAAAGTGTGGATATGAAATCCTTTATATATTTTTATCATATTGCTACTTCATAAGCATATTTAAGGTGTGATAAATGAAAATTGTGTTATCCATAATTTCGTTATATAATCTTCTCTTCACATATAATTGAGAAGTAACTATATGTCTGAGTTATACAAAACTTATTGATCTTAAGGTTTAAGATATTCTGTAAAAGGATAATGAGATTTAAAGAATATGATACCAAAGGAATATGACACTTTGGTATCATATCTAATTATATTCATACTCTTTTCAAGAGAATAAATAAACCACAAAGACTATCTATATAGATACAGTATAGCATAATGACAAAAAGATATAGTATAAAGTCAAATTATACAATACATAGAGTTACAACATGCTACCATATAAAACATGTAATTATAAAACTTTGTAAAATAAGTTTTTCTTATCAATTTCAACACAAATATATATAAATTATGTATTACCTTATCCTGATATAACCAATCACAAGTATATCTTAGGTACACATATTTATCACTCTTCATTGAAACTTATACAATTATCACAATCTAATCCCTATGATGTTTTAATAACATATGATCTAGGAAGTGTCAAAGTTAATTTACAAACATATATTTTACAATAAAACTTACAAGCGTATCTTTTACGACAAAACATTCCATATATACGCTAATTAAAGTTCATATACTTTTGATGTTAATATATAAACATGTATTATCTTTAGCAACATGAATCATAATCAATTATATATTGTTTTGATGTTTCTTTTCTTATTATTTAAAACTTGAATCCAACATGGTCTTACAAGACAACAAACTTCCATATAATACCATAAAAGTTATATTATTATTGAACTTAGAAGTTATAGTTAAGCTAATGAACTAAGATAATTTAACACAGACGTTTGTAAATAGGAAACCTCCTAATCATATACAACTGATAAACTATTTAAACTTGGTAAAGTCAATTTTCATAATAATAGATACATATTAAAGTAACAACCAACATGGATATGCATGAAAGTATCACAGAACTCTAATTTAACGGGGAAAAAGAATTTGAAAAGACAAATGGTATAGCTCATATATTAATGAAAGTGTATGGTATGTTATTAAATTAAAATTTGATTTATGAACTACTTTGAAAAAATCAAAAGCCACCACTTCAATTCACGTTGCATAAACTAATAAAATGCTTAATTTAACTTTAAAACAAAAAAATAAATAAAATTAAATGTTCTAGTTGTTGCAAATTAGAATTAAATAGAGACTTTCACTTACCTATTTGTTTTTATTATAATCGATCTTTTCTTTAGTTAATAAAATATAGTTTATATGAGAGTATATTTTTTGATTCCATATTAATTCATTTATGATTCATATGTTAACATTAAAGTATGTTAATGACTATTTAATCAATTTGTAACTAATACGACGAATCAAAATAAATGAGCAATCGATCATCATGTTGATAGTTTCCATTATGTTCAAGATTGAAAACAAAGTAAAAGAATCATAAATTAGAAAAAACTTAAAATACAATAAGAGTGATAAAGAGTTAAAGACTTTTCATACCCGATCAACAATGTCGTTTGTAACCCTTTTTGCTAACATTGATACGGAGTGGTATCCATATAACTTTATGATACTCAAATCCCACCCCAAAACGCAAGTCGTGCTGATAACATGTTGTGAAACTAGCCTAATAGCAACAACAATATGAGAAAGAAATGTAGGGAGAGAGGTCTTTATAATGAGATACAATAGGGATATGTATAGAAGTAGAAAACATAAATATTTTATAACTCCAACAACCATTAAAATGGCATGATTGTCTCTAATTTAAATATTTAAAGTATATCTATATAATTGTTTGTAACTATAATAAATATTGTTTATAACAGTTAGGTCATTTTGCAACTGTTAAAGTTTGAAATATTAAGAGGTAAGATTGTGAAATGGGCCAGGGGGAAGAAGATGGGTTCGAAGCATGGTGAGGTTTATTTGACTGCACTTTTGCAGAAGCCTGTTTCAAGATGACAGTGATGAATCTTGATTGTTATTGAGGTACTATTATAAATTTTGTTGTTGTTTATCTTGTGCATGTGTCAAATTATGTTAAGTTGGTGTACTTTGAATGTGAAATCTGCCAATTTGTGAGGGATTCAAACTTCAAATGTGTCAAATTATGTTAAGTTGGTGTACTTTGAATGTGAAATCTGCCAATTTGTGAGGGATTCAAACTTCAAAGGTTGTAAATGGAAGTTATCTTTGTCGTTCTTGGGGTCTTTATGCATTATAGTGTTGGTGTTAGTGTATGAGGCTTAAGGTAAAGATCAAGATTATGAAATACACTATGCAAAGTTCTTCATGTACAGGGTAAGCAGTCATGTTTTGATGTTTGTGGCTATTTGAGATAATATTTTGGCTTTATTTAAGGCTTTGTATGAATTTGCTTGTGTAAAGTCCTAAGACCGATCGATCGAACTCCGTTTGATAGTTGCACTTGATAATACGCGAAGACGGGTGCACACTCGAATCAATCGAGATAACAATGAAATTCATATGTTTATTATAAACTCGAATCGTTACAATATGAATTCATTACAGCATGAATCGATACTAGATCGATCTCACCCGAGGGTGGAAGAATCACAAACGTGATCTGCTCGTTTTGAGGTAATAAACAAAGAAACACACGCAATGATTTTGCACTATTGTTCTCGTTGAAATGTGGCACGCCCCCTATTCATTTCGCACACATGCATTTATATACACAATAAAACTTCTCGCATGGAAGATTGCAGCTGCATAACTAATCGCATATGTATGTCACATGCATGCCTTTATACAGCCGAAAACTTGGAGTTTTTGTATGTATGCATGACCACTTTTCGCATGCATGTAGTATGTATGCATGCCCACCTTTCGCATGCATGTAGGCTGATATTTATGCGACTTCTGTTAAACTTTCGCAAGGCTATTCGCATGCATGTAGGCTATGCATGTAGATGTGTCATAGCATGCATGTTGTCGCATGCATGACATTCCTTGAATTCGATCCACAATCTCCTTTTTAATTCGCGCGATTACTTTTGTCCATCTAGTATTCTTTAATTTTCGTGTTAAACGATATTGTAATCCATATGTTTAGTCCCTACAGGTGATTGTCATACAGTTTATTTTCCTTGTAATCATTTACCATACCAACAAGGTTTTAACCTTAGGTTTTAAAAAGCTTAGAGTGTGTCTCAATTATACAAGAAACTACTTAATGTAACTTAGACCTACGTATGAGGGTTTTTCTGTCACTTGAGTTGATAGACTAGCTAGTAGTAGGAGTCAAATATTATTTGAAGAAGAACGGGATTCAAATCTTGACAAAGGATAATTTAAGATTTGGTGTAGTTTAGGAGTAGAAGTTAGTGAGTGTATAAATTGTAATTCAAAAAAATATATATATATATATCAACTGCTTCATCTTTCTCACATGAATTTAGCATGTCTCTCTTTCTTCTCTCTACAATCCCTTTACCACATACATTGTTTAAGCAGACCCTTACACACGGGCTCTCCCCTCACGAACTGTCTTCTCTGATGCTATCAACCACAAATGGTTGCATCAATTATAATCAAGTGATCAATTCCGTCTCCTATTCACATAATTTCTTAATACACAGCTACCCATAACCCTAAGTTAACACGAATAAGTGAATAATTGTTCTTGGTTAAATGATACGATACCAATAACTTGAATAACTAAATCGCAGGTGATCAATGAGAATGCCAAAAAAAAAGCTAAAAAGCCTAATCATAAATCCTTAAAGATCATAATATTTTCGTACTTTGTTCTATTTTACATTTAACTAGTTTTTTTTTTCTCGCGCGTTGCTGCGAGGATTCTTTTTATCGTTTGTCTTATACGAAAATGAAAAGGCATCGCTCAGGTCCATACTTCATACACCTTAAACTCAAAATCATCTGGCTTACTGTCCAATGACTCAATCCTTTTAACATACTTAATACTTGGTCTTTCTTTCAAATAGCATCACTTAGAGAGGAGCTTTAATAACAAAAGAAGTAAAGGAGATCCATCAATATTGGTTATTAAGTATTGAACCATTGAAACAAAGTTGGGTCACATCCTTTCGAGATGAATTCCTCCATAGAAATTAAGCATAAACATGAATATATAAAACCTATAGGATTTGCACTCATTTACTTATTAATGAGCCGAATTAACTTATACTTTTCCCCACACCGGGTCAAATGGTAAAAATAGCTAAAACGAAACAGGTCAAAACGTGACCCGTAAATATACTTTCAAATGCATACGATTACATAAATCACTTTATTCCAGCTTTCAATAGATAGTTTTCGTGATCATAATGTGTTTATGGATCATCCCCCGTTCTTCATATGTGGCTTTAAACAAAGACATTTACCTGATGTAGTGGCACTCCAAGAACGTGAGCATCAGATAAAGTCTCTTTCGTTAATACATGTGTACCTATTGTGGCCAATACATACTCATTATATAACCAGAGAATAAACTCTAATTCTAACTTATGCATCAACTGAAATCAACTACTCATTCATCATTCCAAAGCTTATCAAATAAAATCAACACAAAAGGACATTAATAACTTAAGTGCATCATGGAGCAATCATGGTTTTTAACCTTAAAAGTAATATGTTATGTACTTAGCAGTTCGGATGGGATAAAAAAATATGATGCATGCCAATATCTATTGCAAATATACCACTGCAAATTGCACATGATCCTGTTAAAAAGAGAAGGATACAAAAAAACACATTTTTGATGAGTAATTTCGGTACTCTGCCTTCATTTGAGGATTTATTCCGCTACACTTAGAACAATGAACAACTTAGAACTTAAAACTAATATTAAAGTAGTTCTACATGCTTTTTAAGAAGTTTGTAATTTCCAAAGCATTAAATCATGTAATAACTATATTAATATGATCCATTTTCGGTAAATAATCTACCATAGGAAGCAATCAGCATCAAAGGTCCACCAATTATTAGACCATTTCGTGCATTGCATCTGCCGTGTCTATTTGTCCTAATTAGACGAAAAATCATTTTAAAGCCAAATTGGAGCACTTACAAAAATGTAGTATCAAAACTACTAAGTTTTCAGGATTCACCAAGTTAATTAACAGACCTCAGAAGAATAGATTTATTGTAAAGATGCTTAAGATCATCGGTAGCAGTCAAATTCATACAAAAACTGACGGTAAATTGTTGCTTGCACCTAAAGCTTCATGGATGCTAAATTACTATTCATTTGCTTAGAGTAATATTTTGTTCTAATTAAGTTTAAACAACTACAATCGACCAGACTCGTTTTCGAACTAAATTTAAATCGAACATAGAGTAACTCAATTTTATATTGTTTAACGAATACGTATTATATTTCACTCAACTCTTTTAACTAAAAAAGGTACAAAAAAGCACTTGTAGTAGGAACTTATGTGACGTGATAATAAATTAATCGCACCGACTTGTTTCCGAACCAACTTACGTTAAACGTAAAGTAACTCGGAATTTTCACAGTCGAATTAAAACATAGAAATGTAGTACGACTCAAAGGTACAAAAAAATAAGTATAGAAATGTTTTACATTTGACCCAAGTCCCTACTAATTTTTGAACAAAATTTACGTTAGGACGTAGACGAACGTCAAGACGCCAACTATCTTAAAGCGTACATAAAAATAATACGGAAATGTTTTGCTTTTGACCCGACTCATTTGAAAACAAAATTTACGTCAAAACGTAGATGAGGTCGAATTTATATCGACATGACATAAAAGTATGAGCGTAAAAAATTAGTTTTTTTAAAGTAAAATTGTATATGAGTAAACACGAAACTTTAAAAACTTGAGTAGGTAAAAATAACATTTTATAAATTTTATCAAAAAATAGTTAGGGCGGAAAATTGTAAATATTGAAAATTTAGAGTGAGAAATTACTGGTGTCATTTTGTAACCAACGTTTTTCTTTTAAGTATTAGTATAATTTATTATTCTCCTGAGACCTATCAAGAAACGTTTGGTGGTGGGTGGGGGAAGGGGGTGTTGTTAGCCACAAATAAATGGTGGTAGCCCGATATTACACAGCAAGAAAAAGTAGAGAGAATGAAGTAGGTTTCTTTGAGTTTTCTTTTTTTAATTTTGTTTTTCTATAATTGAGGGTATTTCAGTAGTTTAACAAAATTCCATTTATTTCTTCGTTTAAGGTATCAAATAATTCGCTCATGTGAGGAGCTTTCTTGGGGCGCAGGTGGGCCCCGGCCCCCTTGTTTGTTCGCACAATAACGAAAATTTATACGTATTTCAACCAAAAATTTTATATGTATTGAGTTCGACCTCCGAATTTAGGTCTCGTGATTTTCGCCCTCAAGCTCCCGCCAATGCATTCGCTCATTTGATTAAAGAAAAGAACTAAAAAACCAAACGGTGTTAGGGCGAGCAGAACAACAAAAATTTTGATAGTATAAGGAGATATGGTGAAAAATTAAAAAACTACACGTAGTTGCAATTCTACGTAAGGACGAAAATAACAAACTACTCTTTTTTCTTAATATAGCCAGCCAGATTTTATAATTACGAATTCGGTTGGCTTGTAAAATTACTCTGTTTCGAGTTCGAAATGGACATTTCATTCAAAAACTGGAAAGTTAAGGGGTGGTTTATAGAAGAGAGCAGGAAAGTCCAAAAAGGAACAGCCAAGACAAGTAAGGTACATTTGACAAGACACGTGGCAAAACCCCACATGAGCAGAGTTGCAGAACAAAAAAGGTCTGCATTTCACATGAAGGTTTTTGGTCACGGGGTTCACTTGTTTAACCCCACCCCTATTTATTCTTCTTTTCAAACACAACCAAATCATAAAATCACCTATTCTTTATTTTTCATAAAATAAATATTTATTCATTTATTTAAATAACTTATACTTTATTACTTGAATAAAATTTCTTTTAACGTCTTTAAAAAGCCAGCTGAAACCCAACCTTGTAAAATCTTAGATGACAACTGTCAATAAAAAATGAACTTTCATAATAAACAATAATAATAAATCAACAGTGTCTACTAGGGTAAATGGGTAGTTTGTTCATATCTTATCATAAGATGTCACAAGATATGTTTGTTTATTTTCAACAGATAGTTAAATAACTTAAATTTGTAGTCACTATGTAAATGCATTACATGTGAATCTACACAAGTAACGGAGAACAAAATCTAGTCAACAAAGCAAATTACAACTCAGACAAGAACACAAAATTAGATTTACAAAATATAATCTTATAGACACCAACTAAATTTACAAACAATTATTTTATTAAATATTTTATATTAATAAAAGTACAAAACTAAAGAATTTAGAATCTATATATCATTATTATTTTCATAATGAATTCCAGCTGAATTAAATCATTAACCACGTGTACATCCACAACAACTCACTAATAATAATCAATATATTATATCACATAAAAACACTATAATCACTGTAAAAATAGATCCTCACCGTTCTTTTCATGATCATCGACACAGCAAATTATATCGTAACTTTGAGAGAAAAAAAAAGAAAATAATAATAAAACAGTTCCACTTTCTTTTAATATAACAATATAATAATAATAATAATAGAAAATGAGAAATTGCTTATCTATAGCTCTTCTTCTTCTTCCTGTACACACTAAACCTTACTCCCTTATCTTGTGTATTTCAGTCACCGGAGAAGATCATCGGAGCGGGTGTCGCAGCTGCCGCAGGCAGCGCCGGCGGCATCCAGAACACCGTCGGGGCTCGGCGGAGGGTCACCGGACCTCCGATGCTTTCCGACGGTATGAACATCCGACGGACACGTGTCCACCAAGTACTCCTCCATTAGTTGATGACAGCTCCTCACCATTTCCTGTAGAAATCAATTATTATATCACCAAACGTCAATTCTCACACCTTTTCATGCTTCAATTCTCACACTTTTTCACCAAAAACTCTATCATTTTAACCAAAACTACAAACAAAATCACCAATTAGTGTTCAGTACTTTGTTTACTTTCGTGTAGTAACTCTCCGGTACCTCCACCCCCTCGCCGGCTGCCGATATCACTGCCGCCGCTGCCACCACCGACGGCCGGAACCGCATGAAGTCGATAACTGCCCACATCAATAATCAACAATCAATAATCAATAATCATTACATTTATCGTTGTTATGGAATAATGGGTTTACCTCTAATTGTTTTGATGATAAGATCGGAGCATATCCAGTGAAAACGGTGGTGGTCGGTGAAAGACGACGGTGGGAGTTTGAACATGAAATAATGGATGAAATCGAAAGGTGTGACGGATCGGAGCCTCCATTTGAGGTTCTCCATGACCCAAAGCTCCATTCTCTGTATGGTTTTGGGTTCGAATACGAATCGGGGCTCCGAAACTTGAAGATCTAACAGCAATGGTACCTCTGGTTCCTCCATTTTTGCAGCTAATGATAAACATGCCACTGATAATAACTGGAACTCCCACCCATTGTTCCACTGTGTTCACAAACATCATCAATTCATCATCATCATCAACATCATCATCACTCACTGTCACATATATATAAACTCATATAAACTGTAGATATAGATGTACCTCAATGGAGACGGTGGTGGAGGAGAGAAACCGGTCAAAATAGTTGACGGAGAGTATGGCGGTCAACGGTTGAAATCGGTAATGTGCGTGAGCCTGAAATGAATAATCAAATCGATTATATATATGCATGTAGATAGAATAATAATAATAATAATAATAATATTATTATTATATGCAGAGGTAAAACCTACATTGAGAATCCAGTTGATGGAGTCTTGACGATGGGTGAGGTGGCGATGGCAGCGGCGGAGGTAGTCTGGTGGCGGAAAGTGGTGGGGCTCGGCGGCGATGAGTGAGTCGATGACAGAATCTTGGATCTCCGGCGACTGGTGGTGGCGGACGGCGGCGGAGGAGCAGAGGCTAGAGGCTGAGTGGTCGGACATGGTGGAAGATGACGCCGGAAAAAATGGCGACGGTGGTGGTGGTGGTGGTGGTGGTGGTGGTGGTGATGGTGAGTGGTGGTGGTGTGGTGGTGGAGGAACGCATGGCTTATGGTGTTGGAAACGACATGTTTTTAATAATGTGTTTTTTGTGTTTGTGTTGTTTGTTTGTGTGTATTTAAGATGGAGTAGAGAAATTGTAAGAGCATTCACATCATATTATAAAAAGTATTATTAATAAAGGATAAATATTATTATTAATCTGTATGTTTAATAAAACATCATTTATATTTATTAATTTTTTAAATATTTTTTGAAAATGGTTATAATTTGTAAGTAAAAAAATAATAATAAAGTATAATAAATATATTTTTTTAAATTATAATCTTTAATCTAAATATATATATGATAAAAAAAAGAAAAAAGAAGTGAATGCTTTAAGTGATGGAAGATGAATCAACGGTTGGTGTGTTTGGAGCATGGTAGAAGAGTGTGGTGCAATGGAGGGGAAGAATAATATTTGATTGCCCTCACACCTGGGAATCCGTGTCTTGACTATTCAACTACATGACTGGTATTTCTGGATTGTTTACATTATTGGGAATTCATTTACAACTACTCTTTCTGTTTATTGTATTGAATATTTAATACTAATATATTTATTATATATTATATACTACTAATTAAAGTGTGTGCATAAATTTGAATAATATTCACCCCATGAGCCATTTTCTATTACCTCGTTACAAGATATATTTCTTTCATAGCTTTTTTCCTTTTATGTAATATTTTTTTAACGAGTAATTGAATCACTAACGGGTTATTAGTCCGTCGGATCTACCTAATTACTCGACTACGCAACTTGTTGTCACATTTAGAAAGAAACTTATCATATGTGAGAGAAAATTCTATGCTTCAATCTGAAACTTTTTTTTTTTTTGTCATATGTTAGACTTGAATCATCAAAACTTTCTCTTATTTTAATAAAGTATTAGGTATTTAATCTCAATCACTTAGTATAAAGATCATTGGTACTTGAATCATGTGAAGTCTTAGGTAGTAGTTAATCAACTCACTCACATTTGCAAGTACTTGAATCAAGATTACTTGAAGTTAATTTAAAGATTGGATTTGAGACACCTAAAATGAAGTATAAAAGTAGGCCCCTAAAACCTAAAACTAGCAAAATAGGCAATGCTGGTCAACTATTGGGTCACGATGAGTTGAATAGAAAAGATTTACTAATAATTGAACTTTACGACCTCCGTGTGTCATTTATATCTACATGTGTCATGTTGAGTTAATCCTGATTTCTGCTAGTCCAAAGCCAATTTAACATGTTGCCAGTAAAATGATGACTTATTATTGAATTCAACCAATCAAATACCAGAGTAGGCACAAATAAGATGAAACAAGACAAGCTAACTAGTATTTTCTAACTTATACCGTAACAATCTAAGTGTTGCATAGAGACTTAATTAACAACCGGCTACAAATATAACCTTATTCGTGTATCCTTGAGTTGGTCATGGCATGGTTATGGTGAAACATAAACCCTAATTCTTAATAGATCATTGTTTTTTTTTGAGAAAAGGTCATTAATTATTAAAGAAATAAACATTGATGCTACTAAATTAAATGACTTTTACTCCTTATAGATGGTTATTGATGTGATTGGAATGGTATGTAAATATTAATGACATTCAAACATAAATTAAGTTTTAAATTTACTAATATGGTATTCTATATTCACTTGGTACAACAGATTAAGGACTAGTGCACTCATTGTACGCGTCATAACGCTTAGACAAGATATCAGATACCGTTCAAGGATACAAAGGCTTTAAATAATTTATGTACGTCTTTGTCTAGTCACTTCCAAAAGGAGTGTGTGTAAGCGATGAAGTAAATATTAGATAAAATAAATGTAAAAGACATCAATCACAAGCATGAGTTACTTGGTTTTGATTCTCCTATAATGATACAACTAATTTCAAAGTATGGATTCTCAAAAGATTACTATGTCAAAACTTGAAAAGGCTCTGACTAAGGTTTCCAAAATCATGAGCATCCTCAAAAAGTTTTCGTGATCATTTTCACATGATAACCACTTAAAATCGTTCTATGAATCATAGTGATAATGTATATGCTAGCATAATAAGATGAGAAGACTTTAGTTAAGGTTATCAATCCACACAACAATATTGGAAAGTTGTCACGATCATTATCAAACAACAACCATTGATGTTGGAATTAATAAATCAAATGTATGTGTTTGGACAAGGGGTTTTCCCACTAATTACTATGGATCCTTGGTTTGATGATATCTTCGCAAAGGTAGTGACAATAAAAAGAAAGCAAATCATTTTACGAAAAAGTATTTGTTGACTCATGAATGAGAAGTATATAACCTCTCAATAGAAGTCAAGAATTTTCGGTAAATCCATAAATCATAACTTTTAACCCTGTAATCTACTAGAATGAAACTAGATTGGGTTAAGAACTAATTCACCTAATTTTAAAGGAGTAAGTGTTCAAAGTTTATGCAAGATAACAAAAGCAAATACAAGAAAATACAATGGAAAATAAATATACATCAAATATTGTTGCATTGCTGAATTACAAGGATTAAGGAGGGCACACTTACCCACTAGAGTTGCTCCATGGATCCATCCTTTTTTCTTTTCTTTTTCGAACATAAACTATGAGTGGGTTCATATAAATACTACCCATCTGGAAAAATGATTTGTCCCTGAAAAGAAATAAAGGAAAATGCTCAGCTAAGATATCATAGTTCTAACTGGAGCCTTTTGCAGATCTATCATGCCAAGAAACTAGAAATTCAAGAACAAGTTTTCCTGCTTCAAGAATCCAACATCTAATAATAATAGAATTCGGTTAAAGAGCAATATCCTAGTTAGGGCTGTTCACGAGCCGAGTCGAACCGAGCGAACCTTTGCTCGTGTTTGGCTCGTTTCCAAATCGAATCGAGCCGATCGACTCGTTTACAATCGAGCGGAAAATCGAAGGAGCATTTTTCGAGCGTGAATTTTCCTAGCAAGCGTTGAGTGAGCGCAAACGAGCGGCGAACAATTTGTATAACCAAACTATTTAGTGTGTTATCCGATTTATATTGCAATGAGAGACAATGATAATGTTGGGTCTTACGTTTTCATAACTTAAAAAGAATCATATTTCATAACATAATATTGTCATAAATGACAATACATTGTGGTTGGCGATGAGGCTAGGCTGTAGCCGATGAGGTGGTGAGCATATTGAAGAGAACAATGACGGTAAGAGTGAGAAATGATCAATTAAGAGTAAGAGCGGGGTCTGTCTCTAAGCGGCTTAGGATTTCACTTTTTTTGTGTTAGTGTTAAGTTTTTATTAGGTTGTGATCTAGTATGCATACATTTAATTGTATATTTGTATATAGTGGCCAAATCTACTGGAGTGTTATGTATAAATTATACACACACACACACACACACACACCCACACACCACACACACACACACACACCATATATATATATAATATAATATATATATATATATATAATAAAAATAATTCGAGCAGAACCGAGCGCGCGGACCTTTGCTCGTGCTTGGATCGCTTACAAACCGATTCGGCCGATCTGCTCGTTTACAACGAGCAGAAATTCGAACAAGCATTTTTGAGCTAAATCCGAACGATCGTCGAGCGAGCGACAAACGTTTGAACAACTTTAATCTATTCATTAATAATAGGTAAGAGAGCCAATACTGTAGTAGGGAACTGATTGCAAGCAGGCTTAAGCATACATACATGAAGAACTACATGGCATTTTCATCAAGTGACAATTCCAACTTATAGACAACCGGCCCCACTTTACATTTGATGCGATGTGGCCTAAAATTCCAGGAGAGAACATCTCATAATTATGATGTTTTGCAAAGCTCTTTTGAAGATAAGGCTGAATCTTTTAGAACACAACATCACCCACTTAAAAAGACAATTCACACTGTGTAATGTCAACTTGAGACTTCAAACTGTCTTGAGCCTTCTTTAAATTTACACGATGAAGCTTTAACATGTCATCATGATTGATTAACTGTCGTTCCAAATCCTCATTCATGGTCTCACATGTAACATAAGGAAACAAGGGGAGGGTCTCATCCATATATTACCTAGAAAAGAGTGGTACTTGTCAAAGCATGATATCCTATGTTATAGGAATATTCTACCCAAGACAAGAAAAACTCTACTTGGTAGGCTACTTGTGAGAGAAACATGTAGGTATGCCTCTAAATATTGATTAATAACCTCAGTCTACCCATCCATTTGTGGATGGTAACTTATTGTCACGGACTTATTTGTTCAGCTCCCGTGCGGCACTTAGATCCGTTCTAAGTCAGCCTTCTTGATCTCAAATGGGTGGTTTATGTAGCAGAACTCTTTGTAAGGTAACGTTAGATTGGTAGTGCACAAGTGGAATGCTCGTGATGTGTGATTACAACACAAGTATTAAGCTTGTATTACTAGTACAAGGTTTTGAGTTACAAGGAACTTAGGTGTGTGCAAATGAGGCACCACCATCCTATTTATACTAGTTCCATGATCTCTAGATTGTTCTATATCTAGATCTATCTATACATATTCTATTCATATACTAGAAATATCTAAGACTAGATGTTTCCATGGAACTATCTAGCTTCCTTCATGATCTCCATGCTGAACATTGTAGTGTTTTCTAGAGACTTCCGATATCTTTTAGGGCTGCACAAGTTGCCTCTTCATAGCATCCTTTTGAGCAACGTTTTCTAGAGTTGCGCGGGACATTCTAGAGTCCTCCAATGCTGCCATGTTGCTGCAGAATTGTGTGGGTGTTCCGGAGTCTTTTGGGCAGCCTTGTTGGCTTCACAGTGCCCCTAATTGATAAGAATTAGGGTGTTGCGATCTGCGTTTTGGCGGGTCGTGACATTCTCCCCCACCTAATGCCACGACGTCCTCGTCGTGTTGCCTCGATGCCCCATGAGTTGTCTTCATGAGTTGCAAATAGAGATGGTTTTGCCTTGACGCTTGTATCCGGCTCAAGGTAATTGTGTGCACCTGATCTCCTTTGATGATGTACATAGTGTTTAGGAATGTTACTGGACAGGCTTTTGCTTTTCGAAAGAAGTCCATTGCCAGTATGATATCATAGTTGTCTAGTGGAACGACTGAGAAGTGCAACTTCCCTGCCCACGTACCGATCTTTGTCTTTACGCCCCATGCTGCTCCTTCTATTGGTTTGGCGTTCCCAGAGGCGTCCTTGATCCATCCTTCTTGCGTGGTGATCCTTAAGCCAAGTCTTCGAGCCTCTTCAGGTGAGATGAAATTATGGCTTGCTCCGGTGTCAACCAACGCTTTCACAAGTTTCCCCTTTATTTCCATGTTTACGAGCCGAAGCCCCTTTGATCTTGTCTTCGAGTTGTCTTTGATCTGTGGTTGGTGTCTTTGATTGTGGTGGGTTTGATTGTTTGCCATCACCAAGGGCTTGCCTTCAACTGTACTTAAAGTATTAAGTAGTTGAAGTTGCATTGCTCCTAGGCTAACCTCCTCTGGTTCTGATGGTTCGTCATCAGCTGATCAAGGCTGTTAGTCTAGCCTTTTTCGGACAATCTCGCGCATTGTGCGGTCCATCGCAAAGGAAAATCCTTTGATTATTTGCCCTTCCTTTCCATATTTTGGTGGTCTTGATATCTTCTCTTCGATTTTGATTTGGTTATAATTGTGGGGTCTTGCTCCCCACCTTTTCCTTCGTTATCCTCCATAATGGTGGGTTTTTGTGACGCCTTTCATTATGGTCGATCAAGCTTTCAGCAACAAAGAGAGTCCTTTGGTGACAAGTCCGGAATTTCTAGCACAAGGGTAGTAAAATCTTTGACATAGTCCTTGATGCTACCCCTTTTGCTTTAGATTACGAAGCCCGATCTTTGCTTCGTGTTCAGCGTTTTCCGGATAAAATTGTTTTGATTTCTTTTATGAAATCAGTCCATGTTTGTATGGTGCACATACCTTTATCAATTCCCTGTTGCTTTCGTCGCCACCATAAAGCTGCGGTCTCCTTCAAGTAAAGAGTCACCGTCTCTATCTTCTTTGGTGTCATCGACAATATCGATGGCCTCAAAGTATTGCTCCATCTCCCAGAAAGTCTCCACAGCTCCGCCTCTCGTTTTCCAACGAACGGTGATGGTTTGGGGATGTCTACCTTTGTAGAGGCATGGATTATGTTGTCACCTCCAGTTGCTAGTGCACGCTTGCAAACCTAGTTCGGTTTGCAAGTCTTTGATTTTCTCTCTCAAAGTTGGCTTGAGTTGACCCAACTCCTTGTAAATGCCTCTTCCATCTCCTTCTTTATCAGGAGAGGGCGAGTTTGAGATCGCTTCTCATTTCATTGAAGTCATTGCCTAACGACTCAACTGTTGCAAAGAGTCGTAGTGTGTGTTTTTGAAGATATCACTTCACCTCCTTGAATTCATCAATTTCCATTTTTGAATTCGGACAATGCTGTCTCGACATCTTCAACTCTTTTTCCAGGCTTGCAACCAAGTCTTTAGACATGCTTCGAGTCCTCTTGTCACCTTTACGAGTATCCTCCCGCCCACGGGTCTCGTCACCGGCAACGCTTGCGACTACAACCTTTTCCTGGATTAGATGCCATCCCAATGAATCGACGCGGCTCTGATACCACTTGTCACGGACTTATTGTTCAGCTCCCGTGCGGCACTTAGATCCGTTCTAATTCAGCCTTCTTGATCTCAAATGGGTGGTTTATGTAGCAGAACTCTTTGTAAGGTAAACGTTAGATTGGTATGCACAAGTGGAATGCTCGTGATGTGTGATTACAACACAAGTATTAAGCTTGTATTACTAGTACAAGGTTTTGAGTTACAAGGAACTTAGGTGTGTGCAAATGAGGCACCACCATCCTATTTATACTAGTTCCAGATCTCTAGATTGTTCTATATCTAGATCTATCTATACATATTCTATTCATATACTAGAAATATCTAAGACTAATGTTTCCATGGAACTATCTAGCTTCCTTCATGATCTCCACATGGCTGAACATGTGTAGTGTTTTCTAGAGACTTCCGATATCTTTTAGGGCTGCACAAGTTGCCTCTTCATAGCATCCTTTTGAGCAACGTTTTCTAGAGTGCGCGGGACATTCTAGAGTCCTCCAATGCTGCCAGTTGCTGCAAATTGTGTGGGCTGTTCCGGAGTCTTTTGGGCAGCCTTGTTGGCTTCACAGTGCCCCTAATTGATAAGAATTAGGTTTTGCGATCTGCGTTTTGGCGGGTCGTGACATTATGCTCAAATTTAATTTTGTTTGACACAAGAAAAACAACTCCTATCAAAATGATTGAGAAAAAAAAAATCCCAGTTGAAGACGATAGATCAAGGAACTCCATGTAGAAGCACGATCTCATAATAGAACCCTGATGCAAAATACTTTTGCTATAAAAGGATGTGATGGAGGCTAAAAATAAGCACCTTACTTAGACAATTGACCACCACTAAAATCGTATCGACGATATTAGATTTGGTAAATCCACAATGAGAGACAATGAAATATCCTCCCATATTAATTTTAGAATAGGTAAGGGTTAAAGTAGACCCCCACGAGTAGGCCTGGCAAAAGAAACCCAAATGTTTTATTTTGGGTTAGAATGGGCTTTTTTAAAATAAATATGGGTTAGGATGGGTTTAAAAAAATAGATAAGGAGGTCAAGATGGGTTGAAAATATACATAAGAAAAACTAATATGGGTCAAAATGGGTATTTGTCCTGTCTCAAATTTTGAATCAGCCCATCATCACCTCAAATGGCAAACTCTAAAGCCCCAATCGAACCACCGCACCCACATCGAACGAACCGCTTTAACTCAAATCGACCTCCGCACTCACATCGATCGAACCTTTGCTACCCAAATCGAACCACCTGACCCACATCGATCGAACTCTACAACTCAAATCGATAACCGCTGAAACAAATCGACAATCGTACCCACATTGATCGACTTGTGCTTACCCTAATCGACCACCGCTACTGAAGCAAATCGACCACCGTACCCACATCGATCGGTATCAATCTCTCTTGATGAATCAGTGGAGCAAGTTGACCACCGCTACACTTCCGTAGCACCATTTTGACCATCAGCATCTCACCACCACATTTGCCATAACCCATACTTGTCAAAGTATTGATGGTAACCAACCCAATCACCATTTATGTTCTATTTTTCTTCAATGTTAGTTGAATCTTGATAAATGTGTTTGACTTTGGCAAATCAATCGATCGGTGTTTGGTAATTTTGGCAATGGCAATCACCATTTTTCTTGAGTTTCTTCACAAAGTTGCTTGATGGGGTTTTGGTAATTTTAGATTTAATTTATATAACTTTTATTTAGAATGACTCATCCCAACCCGAATCCATTCTAACCCGAATCCATCTTTACCCAAACCCATCCTGACCTTTTTTTTTAAATGATCCATCCTGACTCAAACCCATCTTGACCCAAACCCATCTTCACCTAACAACCAACCCAATCCAACCCGCCCATTTTGCCACCTCTACCCACGAGGCAAGGTTTCATAATTGTTTTGATGGCAAATGAGGCAATATTGAACAAGCAGCCTCATATCTTATTAAAAGGTTTTACTGGTGGAACTTCTTAATACTTTCAAGAAGCCACCATGACCTACGTTTGGTGTTGAATGGTCTTCATGTAGGAATTGTCACAAAGGAAAATTATATCAGGGACAACCAAGAGACCTTTAAAAAATAGCTTTTCACCCTTAAGTGTAAATCCAGGAGAAGCAGATGAGCCCACAGATAGCTACCGGATAATTGTGTGTTTCGGGGTTAGTTTATAGCTTTTTATTAGATAGTGAGCCCACAGATAGCTACTGGATAATTTAGTAGTCTGGGGCAATCTAGATAGTGCATTAGCTCTCTTATTCTCTTTACGAACTTTATACATCATCAAAAGTTCAGCATCACATCTCCCATAATATCGAATGATACATCACATTCTGTCGAAAACATCTTGATGAAATAAGCAAAAGTTTTTTTTTGAAAAAATAAAGGAAAGATGGTCAAGGCGAGTGTGGATGGATCGATAGAGCTGCTCCAGTTGGTTATTAGGTCCTACATCAATTTTTAAGCTCATGAGGTGGTGGAGTAGTGGACCAATTGAGGTGGTGTTCTCTTTTAAATAGTAATTTTGCATTATTTGATGTTCTTTTGTTTTCCATTGTATTTTTTAATATTAACTTTTTGAAAATGAGGATAACAGTATATCCTTTTTCCATTCCCAAAAATATTAAAAAACAAGAATCAAAATCATCTTGTTCCTTTCGATCTCTAGCAGAGGATCGTAGCTTAGATCTTCGCTAAGGTTTTAAATGAAAAGAATATAGTAATTTTATCTAAAAACCTTTTCTTAACCAATTTGTAGGAAATTCTATTTTGGAGAATCGAAGACCATTATAGCTGCACTTTAGATAAATTTTCCTATTCTAATCTTGGAGATCCTCATACTACTATGGAGAGCCCTTAGTCTTAGTCTTAAAGAAGGAAGCCATTTTTTTCCTTTTTGTTTTTCAATCTTAGCTTCTTGGGAACGAGGATAACGGTATGGGCAAATGCTTGGGGAAATGAAGTTTGGTGCTTGGGGTATGTACTGTGATTTTGATCGATAGGGTTGAAGGGTTTTGACTCTTCAAATACAGTAGCAAATTGATTGATTAAAGGTTGTAAATGGTTGTAATATTAGGTGTGTCATCTAAATTAGTTGCTAGATGATGAAAAGAAGCCAACTTTTGAGGCCCCAAGGGCACACCCTACAACTTGAACTTCTAGCCATTATTAGTAAAATTAAGGAACATTTCGCTCTGGTTTGCTTACATGATATTCAACAAGGCTAGCTATTGAATTCCTAACACCATACCCTCCCTATCAATAGAAAACAAGTAGAAATCTTGCATGATTCTAGTTCTGATAGTTGTAGGGAAATGTCTTTACAAACCCAGCTGTAACGAATAATATCCTAGTCACCGATTTGTACCCTAATTGGAGTAACATACTGATATGTTAAACACAGCTCATGAGTAAGTGTATCAGAGATGAAATTATCAATATAACCACTAACAAGAACTAACACTTTAGTCAAGTTGAGTATTCTATGAAGCTTTATAGTAGTGGTGTGCAACTTATCGAAGATTGTGCACAAACTAATTTAAGCCATATCATCCTACTTTATGAGTTAATCCTCGTTTTACAACTACTCATGTTCATCATTCTTGTCACATCCTTTCCATGGTGAAATCGTAGGAGGGTGGCAAAATTATATCTCAAGAACACATGTATTAGGGTTTAGCTAAACATACATTCCTTGAGATTTAAACTAAATATTAGCATAATATTAAGGTTTATATTTTTGAAGATTTATACACAACAATCGTATTATGTTTCGTGTTCATGCCCAAAATCATGATGTCCAAAAGCTAACCTTGCAGGTTTCCTAAAAACACGTTTTAAAATGTCAACTAAAATCCGGTGAGCTCATAGAGTTTTGAAACTTGATAAATAATTAATGGAATTAATCAAGTTCTTTCAAAGTCGGATATGCTTCTTGCCTCTTTATGAATATATAACACAACACAAGTAATATGCCATGAGCCCACAACCAAACCTACATAAAATGAATTAAAGAACCCCCCCCCCCCCCCAATACTTATAACCAATATTGGTCATTGATTTATGCGTCGAGCAACCTGAAGATGGCGTGGCTACCCTGATAGTAATATCTATATAATCCAACATCTCATCATCCAGAGTTCCTTGGTTGTGTTGTGTATGAAAACTGAGAGTTAAGTGTGATAAATGTAATCTATAGGTTTAAAGGCCTCAAAATAATTATTTTGTTGTAAAAGTATGTACAACCATTTTTTGGAGTTCTAAATGTATTTCAGTTAGGTGAGAGTCAAAACCTTAACCATTATAAGTGAGATCACTTGAGATTTAAGGTTAATACAAATTACTAACTTTTAGAAAAGTATTTGCAACAAATCAAGTTAAGTCATTTGGTCAATATTCAGAGAGTTATGTCCTCACAAAATTGAATAGTTTCTTTCGCCAAAATTTAGTTTTGACCTTTCATTTTGCAACAACTAATTAGAGTCTTAAACTTAAATAATAATTATAAAATCACTTAGGTTTGAAAGAAAATTCTTTGAACTTAATGTTACGCCCAAAATCGTTCATTTTGGTTTTGTTTTGACCACGTTACGGTCCCTTAAAGATGGGTTATAGTTTCCGTTTGACTGTGTTTTCTAAGACAATTTCTAAATCATCTTTTTAACCAAGTTTTAAGTCTTCTACACCTTAGATACTTGTAATATTATAACACTCATTACATGACAAATACCTATTTTATCTTTCATAGTTCTTAAGTTTTAGATTCCTTGTGTTAGAATGATGTAAATCAAGAATGTGTAGTGAAGTACATAAGATGTTCCTTTCAAAGTCCCACAAGTGTTAATTCACCACTATCGTAAAAACGATTAAGGATGCTAAATCGTTCATAGGCTTAGACATGGGTTTAGGTGTTGTATTAACACGTATAAGTGTAAGAAAGGTAAAATAATATACATAAAAGATTAGATTGATTATACGTTAGAGAATGTATATGTAAATCAAACTCTTGTATGCTTGATCTTGAAATTGGATAAATGTATGTGTTTATGCAATCATGGTGATCCTTAAAGTCAAAATTTTTAATAAAGATTTATGGTAAAGGTTGAGGTAGCTGATATAATAAAGAAAGTAGAGCATGTAGGCTTGATATGGCCTTATCATGAGGTCATGTCTTTAGGAGCATGGAAGAATCCTTTGTTCTGTCTTCCCCTACTCAAAATAATCATTTGGTCTATTTCCCCTACTCAAAAAAATTCTTTGGTCTCTTTTTCCTTGCTCAGGAAGAATCTTTTACTCGACCACTGCTTAGAAAGAATCCTTTACTTTTTTTTTCCTACTTAAAGATAATTCTCTTTTAGATTTTCCCTTACTTAAAAGAGAATCCTCTTCTCTTTGTCTATGATTCCAAACCTAATGGAATGTTTATGACAATACATTGTTCATTGGTGATGGTGATGTTGTATATGGTGGCAACCAAAAGGGTGTGAGAGGGGATGAGAATATGAATTAATTTTATGATGTTTTGGTGGTAATTATTTAGTTAGTTAATAATAGAATCGAGATTTAAACCTATGCAACTAAGTTTTTTTTAATAATAATTGATTAGTAATATTTGGATTTTTGTAAACTTGCTAATGTCCACCTAATAATATTGGGATTTTTTAAAACTTGTTAATGTCCACCTAACTAATATATGGACCATGAAAGATAGTATTTCAAAACCTTAGTATATGATAATTATGGTAGGAATTTCTATTCCAAATGCAAAGTTGGTGAGGTAATATTTACACTTATTGTTTTAAAGTTTTTTTTTACATTTCACATAAAATAACAAGTTTCCTTGAATGTGTTTACAACCCTGATGTTGTAAGTAGCGTACTACGTTCAATAGTCTTGACGCTTAGCATCAGCTTAATCACCAAGGTACGACTTGGTTGTTAAATTTCTAACATTATAATATTTTTTTCTAATATTGTTGCTCATTTGTTGGTATCCACAAGTATTATTGTGAAATTAGAAGTGATGATAGAAATGTGTTCCTAATTTGTACAAGTTCGTACTTAGTAAGGTAAAGTAAGCTCCTGTTAATTCTTAGACGTTACAGTCCTGCCCTACAACCTCCAAAACCTTAAAAGTCCTAGTTTTGCAATGATATCCAGGTCCATACTTATCCCCACATCTAAAATATCCCCTATGAAGAAAGTGTTTATGCTTTCAATGTCTGAAATTCATTAAGGTAGCTTCTATTGATTAGTAGGTTAGGAAAAATTAGTAGGAACGGTTTAGGAATTGGGTTGCCTAGACTTTGTATTAAAGGGCCTGATGGTAGGATTTACTGATGGAGAATGAATACAATGTGATTCATACTCATAGACGATGCTCACAACCTTATATAAAGTTCTTGGTTTTGTGAAGTCCCGCATCAGCCTTGATTTCCTTTTTTTAAGCTATTTAGAAATATCGTAAGAATACATTGGTCTTAGAGATTGGCAATGACCGCCTGGTGAATTCCTACCGATATTCTTGCACTAACCCCGTCTGCTTGATGCTACACAAATATTGATTGGTATTTTAGAAATTCTCTAGGCAAAATGTTTCCGAAGAGCATGGACTAGATCTTCCTAAAATTTGATTAGTTGGTCCATGGATAACCACAGATAAACATTAATGGCATCACCGTCCAAGTGCATCGACGCCACATCCATCATTTATTCCTTTGGAATATTGTAGTAAAACATGTACTTTTCATGCCTCAAGAATCCATCCGCATTGGTCATTGTTACTGAAATTAGGGAAACCAAGCTTGTTGTAAGGTTGAAATGTTGATTTTGATTCCAGGAAGACTCTCCCTCTTCGTATCTTCCCAAACCACCGCTCGAAATCGAGTATGATTAGGCTAGTGACTTGTAAGCAGCTAGGTCATTCTTTAATGATTCCATGGATTCATTTGAGCAATGATTTCTTGTAGTTGAACGACATAAGATTAGGATTAGATGTACTCCTTCTGTATATCCCCGGGCAGCAGGTGTCACCATGCGATTTATCGGCAATGAACCCGATGATAAGACCTGTAATTTAATAAAACGACACTTAGATTGGATTAAGAAATAATTGGCCTAATTCATAGGGGACATCCATCCACACCCGACTTGACCGTCTTTCCTTTTATTTTTTGAACATAAACATTGAGTAGGTTCGTATCATCATGCTACTTTTACATTGGCATAACAAACATGAAACATGAATGTTTGAATCAATAAATAAGAATTTATTGACTTCCTTAAAAGGTTTTTAAAAACTCACTTTCAATGTAGAAAGATCATCACTTGAAGTCACTATCACAAACCACAATCAAATTCATATGTGAAACTAAAAGAACAAATAGGGTCGAATCTACTAAGTAAATCAAGAATGCCAGCAAAGCATGACAAATGAAGAGAAAAAAAAAACTTTCATTAAATAATAACACATCATTACAAGATTTGAATATTGTTGAATGACTCTTGATTCTTGGAATAAGCTGGAGATAACAAAACTATTGATTCTAAGTTAAAATTACAAAGATACAACTAAAAATGCCAGAACTGCAATTAGTTTAGAAAAAGGTTCCTATTCAAACTAGCCAAATGCTTTAATTTAAAGGCTATCTAGGAGGTGGGGCACGTACCGCTGGTCTGTGTAGCCCTGCACCACTACCCTTCACGTAACCATTTCCTGACATAATTAGTGGGCACGAGGCATGGGTATGATGGTACACGGGGGTGTGGTACTTGCAAAACAAGGCATGGTCGGTTGAGAATCTTTTAGTATTAGAGTCCAAAGCGTGACTTAGTGGGGCACAACCTGTGCTTGGCCTCCTATTTAGGTAATTTCTTTATTTCTTATCTAGTTTTTCCTTGTTTGATAGTAAACTAGTTTAGAATCATTTATGCTATAATATTTAAGGAATCAATCAAAAATAGGATGCAAATGATATAAACTATATGTATAATGATACACATATAAGCTTGGAATGCAAATAATTACTGAAGCCTTTCTCTGAGATCTGTTCTTCAAAAGGAAAAACTCAACGGTACAAATTTCTTATATTGTATCTGCAACTTGTTAATCATTCTCAAAATGAACAAGAAACTTTTTGTTCTTGATAATCTATTTCTGAAGAGCTTGTTATGCTATATCCATGATTAGAAATGCGTAGAATAAGCGTTTGTTGGGTCTATTAAGGATAGTCTATATTATCAATACAGTCAAAGTCAACAAAGGTCAACGTCACTGTTAAAAGGCAAACAGACGCGTTCGAAACGAAGAACCGAGATAAGATGTTGAAGATATAAATGACTAGGAGTTTATTGTTAATAAATATTTTTTTGTGTCAACAAATATATTTATTTAGTGTTTAAGTCATTTTTTATGTTTTATATGTAATTTCTCAAATTGTCTAAGTCTAGAGCTTAATATGTCATTAGTGAATATTAGCACTATATATAGATTAGTGACAATTAGGTTTTGGAAGCTTGAATGAGCCATTGATTGAGGGGCTTTCACTTTATAATATCTTCAACAATCAATTCAGAACAAACAAGGGTTTTATTGAATGTTCTTGAGGTGTTCATCATTGTTCATCTATATTTTATAGTGTTTGATCAAATTTTACACAATATCATTGATATATGTGTTATCAGTGTTTTGTTTGTGTTTATCAATCAAGTTCACTGTTATATCGATCGAGTGGACCAATAATATGGTATCAGAGCCATTGTGCTCTTGATTATATGAGTTTTGTTTGGTTTTCTAGTTCTAGTCACTGTTCCATTCATTTTCGATCTGGTCTGAGTGTTTTGGATATGGAAATTGATTGAGGATTGCTTGATTTTGGTATGGGAAGCTATAGGAATCATCAGATCTCAAATCCATTGAGATTTGGACGAGTTTGAGCTGATTTCATGCTGAAAAAGGCTGTCCAGATACGTCGGGTGAATTTACCCTCGTCCAGCGAAATTACAGCATCTTTCAGCAAAACTACATAGTTTCGCCTGGCGAAACTAGGGTTCCTTCAGCAAAACTAAGCTGTTCTTGGTTTTTGGATCTGGTTTCCTCGTTCCACGCGAAAGTACATGTGTGAACGAAATTCATAGTGTTTGTGTGCATCCCTCCCAGCGAAATTGCTGCCAAATTGTTCTTTGAACGAAAGTTCAACTAGTTTCGGACGAAACTACCCTGCGAACTAGCTTCAGCGGCCACTGCTAGGGCGAAAATACTGTCGAACTTACTGGCGTAACTACCAATGTACTTGCAAGTGAAATTAGTGAAAATTCAGCGAATTTTCATCGAAATTAGCCTCTGATCATTTCTAAAGTCTTCTTCAGAAGTAGCTAATTTCCATCAATATGATAATCTAATATCAGCACAAAGTCGGTTTGATTCTTTTACAGCCATGAAAGATGAAAAGATATCTGATTTTTTTGATCGATTTCTGATGGTGGCAAGCAAATCTTAAGAAGTATGATGACCAGCTGGGGAACCATGAACATGTCACAACTCTTTTGGACTCTTTCTTCCCACAGTGGAGTCCACAAGTTAGATTGTTAAAACAAGAAAGAAATTTTTGCTGATTACAAACTCTTGGAAGTTATCAACAAGTTGAAGTTATTTGAATTGGAAATGAAAAGAAGAGAGGACAATCAATGCATGTATGGAGGTGTATCTTCAAGTACTAAGATCAATATAGAGTCTGAAGAAGAAGTGAACCATGCATTGATGGCTGAGGTGGAAAACAACGCTGAGGATTCTGTTGAGGATTTTGACCTTTTCAAATAATTCAAGTGTGACACTCAAGGAGAGAGTATTGGTGATGTTGGTGATTATGCAAGTCTGTGTAAAGTTCAGGATGAAGGAAAGCAAGAGGAAGTTAAAGCTGCAGAAGCTAAGAAGAGAGCTACTGAGGAGGAAGAATACAAAAAGAACACTCCTGTCTGTCAATGTGAAAAAACCCTAGCTGCTGAAAAGATAGTTATGGGGCTTCCTTATAAGGTTGTTCAAGACATGTGTTCACCTTCCTGCAAAATTCGTTTATTTGGAGTTTATAAAGCTACAGATTATTATAAGAAATAAAAAAGAATTAAAACAAATCACAAAGAACTTAAATCAATGAGTCCAAATATTTTATCAACTAAAAGAAGCTTTAAAGAAAATGATATTTTAAAAATAAATATTTTAGAAAAGAATGTCGAGATTAATGTTTTGAGCGAACGTGTCACATTAGCAGAATTTGAGACTAGTAAGCTTAAAACTTAACTTGATAAATGGATGATATCAGGGATGAAACAGGAAGAACTATTCTGTAAGCAAAGGGGAGCTAGAAGCACTCACTGTTACTTTCCTATGCCTCAACCTCATCCATCTAATGATTTAATTGAAGCTGCAGATACTAAAAGTTTACATACAGGTTTAAGTAGCGTTAATCACAAAGAGGTTCTAGATGAATATGATTTTCCTGCAGGTTTGGGGCTCATTAAGCAAGGATCTGATCTGCAAAATGATAATTTCACCTCTGATGCTTCAAAACCAGTATCAGTTTTTTTTTAGTAACTTCTTTAACAAATTCAAGATAGGTAACATCCCTTCGTTTGTTCCTGTCAAGTTTGTCAAAGAAGGAATAGCTGTGGAATCATCAAGCAATCAGGACTCAACAACACAAACCAACACAACAAGAGTTATCAACCAAGATCCATTGGAAGCTGACTTGTGTATACAAGACTGGACAAACTCTAATGATGAATCAAAGATCATCAAGTCACCTGAAGTTATCAAGTGTCAATGCTTCCAAAAGTCGAATCAAGACCTATACGGATCTCATCTCCAACTGCTAAGCAAATCAACAGTTCCTCCAAAGCTCAGCAGAAGCACTCACCATCTTTATCTGCTATCCATCATGATCTTCACAAATCTGCTTCCAAGTCTAACAAGTCACTTTCATACAAAAAGGTTCTAAGAAAAATGTTCAGATCTCAGCTCCCAGAACATCACAAATCAAATCACAGCCCAGTTCAAAATCCACATTGACAAAGCCTCAAAAGGTTCATTTCCTGATATCCCAAAGAAGAAGCCTCAAGGTTGTCAACAAGCTGCATCAACCTCAAAGAAGGCTCCACCCTCTCCTATTACCCATGGGACTACAAAGAACAAAAAGCCTTTCAAGGCTTGCTTTAGATGTGGAAAAGAAGGTCATGTGCTAAAGAGAGCCCTCAAGTTCAAAGACAGGCTTGGGCACGTTGCTTCTCTGGTTCAAAAAGTAAAAAGCACATATCTTTGAATGGTTGATAAAAGAACAATCTATCCAAACTTCTCATGTGAAGCCTGTTTCACATGATTCAAAGATGAAAAAGACCAATGTTTCAAAATTAAAATCTCTTCCTTCGGGTCTTAAAAAGAAAATGATTTCCAAATTCAATTCTTTCAAATCAAAAGTAATTGAACAGAAACAAATTTGGAAAGTAAAAAAAATAAAAAGATAAAGAAATAAATGATTTTTCAAAAGAGTGTGTGCTTAAACATATTACATACACTGATGAAAAAGGAACTCACAGGACCATGATGGCCTGGGTCCTCCTCTCTAATTAATCTGTTTACGAGTGCAGGAACAATTCTGAAGGCCTATCAGTAATCCGGTTACTGACTGGATTGTTCCTAATTCTAATTTGAGGCGGAACAAACAGGTTTTGGTTATGGTATCTCATCCACATTTTGCATTCTTATCTCCATCATAATCATACTACTTGCATTTTCTTAGTACTTACTTCATTTCTAATATTTTGCTAGTATATTTGGAAGACTTTCTTTGTTTGTATAATTGAAATTGGAACTAAGAACTTGATTTGGGATGAATGAGAAATGATAGTATGTTTTCTTTGTATGCTTGGTTGCATGACTTGTACCTTTGTGAGAATGATAGTAACTGATGTAGATGTCTGTATCACTTAAAATTCTAAAATCTAAAAAGACAGTTTCATTATATGATATGCATGGTAGGCTCAGCCCGAAAACGAAGTAAACAATGATTCTGTAGCCTAACTAAAGCTTTAGAACTCGGTGATAAGGATCATTTCCATGATATCTCGGCCTGCATAAAGTTACAAGTCTCGTCAAAAATAGGTTGAGAGTATATGACTTCTGCCTTGATTACTTCTATTCCCAAATTCCCTCATCCTTGTTTCTGAATTGACGCTTCTTGTAAGCTCTTCAGAATCCTTTTCGTGCTTATCTCCTCTACTATGCGAAAGCATTGACCTGGAGTGATGATCTTCTCTGTTATACGTGAGTATAGACCTGAAGCTCTCATCAGCATGCTCAGATGATCATCTCCTCTTTTATACGTAAGTATAGACTTGGAGCTCTCATCATCTGTTCCCCAAATAAAGGCACAGTGATTCTTAAACTAAGATCATTGTTGAACCTCAAAAGAAAATCAAGAAGATTTAATCATATTACTCAATAAGCCTGATGACGGGATAAGTTCTTTGCCGGATGTATGTGGGAACCAAGTTACCTGAGCTTCTCTAATCGAACCTAAAACATGATAAAATCAGTTGCAGGTCACTCATTGAAAAGAATAAGGCATGGGTTTAAATTGGACAAATATACCAACAATCATTCTTGAACTGTTTTTTGGCTATCAAAATTTTAAAATCATGATCAAACTCTGCTTCAGTGTGATCTCACTAACTTGTTGATGTTTAAATACATCCTTGTGCTTAAGTATATCTTGAGAATGTGATCTCATGATCGAATTAGTTCTTGGTTTAAGGTGATTAATATATATATATATATACATCTATATATATATAATATATATATATATATATATATATATATATATATATATCTATATATATATAATATATATATCTATAAATATATATATATATATATAATATATATATATATATAAAGGGGTCAATTATTTCATCTTCCATATTATGCTATTAAAATGTTATTATTTTCACATGCATTTCACGGGAAATTGCACACACATATAAACACACGGGTTTATTTGTTAACTGAAATGATCTGACAGGAAGTTGCAAGATTGCGGTTATGATTGTGTTACAGATTTTTGCTTCAAATGATGGCCGATCATCAGCTGAGCAAAGTACCTTACTAGAGAACCTGTTCCTCAAGTTTGCAGCAGATACCGAGCTTGGATTCCTCCTCCTACATCTTCTGAAGCACTCAAGAATAGAGAGTTGGAAAATTCCTGATCCTCCTACATCTTCTGAAGCACTCAAGAATAGAGAGTTGGAAAAGTTTGTTCCTGATCATTCTCAAAGAATGCACACGAAGGGGGGAGCATACAAAAAGGGAGAGCCTGAAAGATAAAAAATCTTCAATGCCAGATCATCAATCTAGGGGAAGATTGAAGATCATTATATGGTTGACTTATCGGTGTTGATCACGATACAAGAGGTTGATAATGATAGACTAAGGGGGAGTATTGTTGGGTCTAATAAGGATAGTCTATATTATCAACACAGTCAAAGTCAACAAAGGTCAACGTCACTGTCAAAGGCAAACAACACTTTTCGAAACGAAGAACCGAGACAAAGATTTGAAGATACAATGACTAGGAGTTTATTGTTAATAAATATTTTTTGTGTCAACAAAATATATTATTTATGTTTAAGTCATTTTTATGTTTTATATGTAATTTCTCAAATTGTCTAAGTCTAGGGGCTTAATATGTCATTAGTGAATATTAGCACTATATATAGATTAGTGACAATTAGGTTTTGGAAGCTTGAATGATCTATTGATTGAGGGGCTTTCACTTTGTAATATCTTCAACAATCAATTCAGATCAAAAGGGTTTTATTGAATGTTTTGAGGTGTTCATCATTGTTCATTTATTTTATAGTGTTTGATCAATATTTTACACAAATATCATGATATCGTGTTTATCATTGGATTTGTTTGTGTTTATCAATCAAGTGCACTGTTACATAGATCTAGTGGACCAACAGCGTTTGGATGACTTTTTTTATGTGTTATGCCTTATGCTGGAAACAATGATACTTAAGCTCCAAAAGGATATGGGGACATTCCTAGTTATCATATGGTCAAGCAGCTAATGGAATACTACAAAAGCAAGCTTGCCATGAGAGTTTGGAAACTATAAAGTCTTTTGTGTTATGTCACATGCAAGCAGCTAGTCAAATGAATCCTCATGTCCCCATGACAAGGATTTATGTTTGCAAGTTTTATAGACTTAGTTTTTCATTAAGACAAGTGTTTGTGGATTTGATTCTTAACTCATTGTCCAAATCATTTAATTGATCATTATGAATTTCAACATGTATGGTTACGAGATGTCCATAACGTGTTGCATGTGATGCTCAAAACTGATGAGGTAAACATAGTAGAAAAACATCACTTATGCTGATGACCTATAAAATAGAGTTTATAAAGAAAAAGGCAATGGAAAATGCAAAGACAAAGTCAAGAAAGGACATGAATAAGCTAGTGGTGAAGTCATTGCCAAGAAGCAAAATGCATAGAAATCTCCAAAGAATGGAATGTGTTTTCATGGGAATGAGATAGGCCAGTAAAGGAGAAACTTCCCTAATTAGCTTGCTAATCATGAGAAGGGCAATGCTGATAAAATAAATACTTTATGTGTAATCCCAAGATAACTAAGTAGATGAATACTCACTTTTGTATAGTTTTCAAGGAATACAGGGAAATAAGAAGAGTGATAACGAGTAATTTGGATAAAAATATATGGTAGTGGAAATAATGTTGATATCAAGCTGTTGGACCAAAAGAACCAATGAGCCTGATCAGAAAAACCTTTAAGTCCCACGGACATTACAACAACTGAAGTAGTCTGCAACAGCTGAAGACATCAGCTGATAACAAAGTCTGAAGTGAAAGAGCTGAAAACAAAGTCTGAAGTGAAAGAGCTGAAGACAAAGTCTGAAGACAAGAGCTGAAGACAAAGTCTGAAGCTAAAAGAGCTGAAGACAAAGTCTGAAGTGAAAGAGCTGAAGACAAAGACTGAAGACCAAGTTTCAGATGATTATCACAACAGCTGAAGAAGACCTCTTCAGTAGTTGTGATGGTTTCCTTTCAGTAGTTGTATTTTCTTTTCTGTACTTGTAGTTTCAGTAGTTTTATGTTTCTTCGTGTACTTAGAATACTCTGAGATGTTCTCAGTTGTTGTGAACATTCTCAGTTTTGCTTACTTTCAGTAGTTGTAATAATTCTGTTAGACGTCACTATCAAGTGACATCAGCAGACGTCACATTCCTATATATAAGGAATGCTGACCTAATTGTAATCCGCGCAGCTTAGAAAAACCTAGCAGCCGCCATACCGAAGCATGTGTGCATGAATGTTTTATCCCTTGCAGAAACCCTATTTCTATATAACCGGTGACTGTTCCATTGAATATTTATTGTGTTCTGCTATATTTGTTTAATTCTTGCTCTAATTCCGCTGTGATTCAACTCTAATTGATCAAACTTAGATCACTGATCCTGACACAAGCAACATCACAATATTCAAGAATGTGTTCAATTAGCCTATTTTAGAATAGTGAGTTAAGTTTTAAATTTTCATAATTTTGCTATTATTTTTATTAAATTTCTTAGGGAGTTATTTATTATGATAAAAACTTATTATAAATTCATAGAATTACCTATAATATGTTTTAAACCTGATCATGGTTTAGTTTTATAATGAATGACTATTGTCAACATGAATATATCTCACTTGTTTAAACATAAGCATGAAGCATTTGAAATGTTCATAAATCTTTAGAATTAAGTACAAAATCATTAAAATGCAAAAATATCATTCAATCTTATATTGTTATTAGCACAGTCTCTTAGAAATTGATATATGCTTTCTATGTGCTTAGTTTTGGAATGTTGAATTAGATTGTTTTCATGAACATGGTAGTATTGTTAACTATGTTTATAGGAGTGTGCAAGAAGTTGAACCCATAGTCAAGCATCTAATTTTAAATCCTAAGTACTTGAGAGCAACATATGGATGCCACTATATACTCAACCTTTACTATAGAGACAGAAACATTCGTAGTTTCTTGCACTGCCATAAAAAAAGTCTTGGACCAATGAATTCATAGTCGCCTGACATGGACTCTCGGTTGAAATCGCATCCCCTAAAGTCATTATTTGTATGCACATAGAGATATCTTTTCTTCAAGATACCACAGACCAAGTGTTGGATTTCCTTTGAGGTACTAAAGAAGCCTTTAACAACATTAAAGTGTGATTTTTTGGGTTTGTTTGATACTTGGCACACCCATATAACCCAAACATAATGTCATGTATGCTTGCAATTAAGTACATTAGGGAACCTTCATGGCTCAGTAGCATTTCTGATCAACTAATTCTCCATTCAGATCAGGATCTATCTTTAACTTTAAGTCAAGTGGCGTTTAAATAAGCTAACAACTTGTAAGATTGAACTTCTTCAACATTGAATCAATATATTAATTGATTAATGAAGATTCCTTCATTGGCCTACTTCACTTTCAATCCCAAATATAAGGTAAGTTCATAAATGGACCGCACTTGAAACTTGGAATGCATCAATCTTTGTAGAGTTCTTTGTTGGTGGAGCCAGAGATGATATCATCTATATAGATCTGGTCCAGTAACAAATAATGCACTTTCCTTCTGAGAAATAATGTCTGGTCAATTTTTTTTCCTTCATAACCATGTTAAAGAAGAAAATAAAATAATGTTTCATACCACTTCCTCGAGGCTTAATGAAGAGCATATACAACTTCATCAAGTTTGCATACTTGATGAGGGAAGTTCGGGCCTTAAAATTTTTTCATATACTACTTTAGAAATCTTTTCATAGAGAAATACGCATTTCACATCCATTTTATAAATAGTGGAGTTCATTAATATTGAATTGGCAAGGAATAGTCTGATAGCTTTAAGGCGACAACCAGGGTGAAGACCTCATCGTAATCTATACCCCCTTCTTTTATGCATCCTTAGGAAATCCACTATGCCTTGTTCATGATACAATACCATGATCATCAACTTTTTTCTAAATATCTATCTTCTTCAAATAGAATATTAGTATTTAGAAACTTATACTAATTGCTGAACTTCTTGTTTATTAAATTGTAAAGCTCTTATGCACAGCTTCCATCCTGCTGTTGTCTTAAGTAGCCTCTTTAATACTCTTTAGTACTATATGGGAAACAAAACATGAGGATAGACATGTGGGATCGAATGGTTTAGATTGACACGAACTTCTCCTATGATCAGTAATTAACGAATGCAGAATCTAAGTTAACTAGTTTACTAACAAAACACAAATACTTTGAGGAAAGGTAAATGCATAATATGTTCTTTTAAAGTATTCGTTTGATTAATCGTTTGAGTACAAATGATAAAATCGGCAAATAAACCAAGTGGCTTGAAAAGCTTACCTCTACTATACAAGTGTGAGGAATTTATACTATGAAATTTAAACAATAAGAATAAACTATTCTATGTTTAAAATTTACAGCAAGACAGACAATCAACATATCAGAGTTAAACAACTTTAGTACTATATTGTCTCCAAAAGTTAGAACATAGCAGCCGTTGGTACATACAGTCTTGTCTTGTGTAACAGTTAATCAGTAACTCATGGGGTTGAGTGTTGATCAGCAACAGTCGAACGACAGTTCACCAGCTGAATGGTGATTGACAGTTGTTCATCATATGCTGATAAGCAGTCATTCAGCGTATGTGATTTGCTAGTGGATTTAGCACTTGGTATATTTTGGCAGTTGGTAGCCAGTGCTTAATTCCTAAGTTTTTGGTAGCTTCATCCCTTTCATAGATTAACAATTTCCCCCTAGGATGATGCTACCAAAACTCTGTCTTCATCCTTCAAGCATTCTGATCAGTAGTAGTTCATACATGTATCCTCTTCTATCTCTTGAAGGGTTGTCAAGAAGTAAATTTACCAAGTCTTTCATGTTATGCCGAGTTAGTCTGAAGTGATTAAATTCTTTGACTTCAACTTTTTTAGCAACAACATATGTTAGGCGGAAAGAATTAGTTGAGGAATTGTAACTCTAATTAAGTAATTGGCTCATGAATGCTCAAGGGAGTCATATGTAGAAATTCTTCTTCCTTGTCTTCCCTTTACTCAGCCTTGTTTCCAAATTTCATTCTCAGAATGGCAGCCATGGATTTATATGCCTTCATATTTTGAGATTAACTTGTGCATCCTCTTTGAGTCTTCACGGCTAAGCTTCAGAACCTCCAGTTTAGATAGAAAGAAAGATTTTGACTTATTCTTTCTTTCTATGAAGAAACTTTCATCTTTGAAATCATAATCTCATTTGATGATTGTTATATCATCATTCTCTGACTCTTCTTCTTCCTCAGATTTTGAGAGTCTTCTTCTTGATTTGGATGTTCCAACCCATATGTTATTCTACCAACAACACTGGTGATGATCACTTCATTTCCTAACTTGTTTGATTGGCTTTGGGTAGGAGATTTAGCTGTTTAACTAACTTGTTGGTCTAGTGGAGAAACATTCTCAATAGTTTAAGCTAGTGGGGAAGTAGTAGGAGGTGATTATGGTTGGTTGCTGAGTTCGACAGATAGAGCGATTTCAATAGCTTTAGACTATAGTTTTTTTTCTTTGTTCTAAAGCATGCCTTGATCTTTTTAGATGAGATTTGTAGATCCTCATTAGTACTTTTTCCACTCCCTTCGCCTTAGAATCATTACTCGGATTTCTTAGTCTTAACCTGGTCAGAACAACTATCTGAAAACCTGTTGAAGCATACCAGTTGGTTCCTTGAGTAAGCCATTTTACCAGCTGCTGATCTGGTTATGAAGTAAGTATTCTTCTTCTGATCATATTCCTACTCCACTATGAGATCATGTGCTGATAGTTGAGCTTCAGGGATTTATTCACCAACATTAGTTTTGACTAAGGATAGTACATTATGTAGCAACACTTTGGATTTATCATTCTTACATACAAAGATGCTGAAGTTCTCAGCAATTTCCTCAAGAATGTCAAGGGGTAGATCAAGTACTTCATTTTCATCATCATAGTACATGATCTCTCTATTAGCCCAATTGACAGCAAATTTCTTCATTTGAGCAAGACACCCACCAGGAACACTTTTGTTCCTTTGAGTATCTTCTTCTCTACTTCCAGATCAACAATCCTTGCTTTAACAACTTTCTTCGGTGCTATCTTCTTCTTTGCAAGGATTGAGGAGATGGGCTGATTATCGCTAGAAGATGTTGATTTAGAGTCAGGGGATGCTGGAGGCTTCGTCGGAAAATGGAAAGACTTTTGAGTGACTTTCTTTGTTTTGGCATGTTGTCTTTCCCATTGCTCCCTGGCTTGTTCAAGCTTTGGGAGCTCTCCAGCTATAATCTTTTGTTTGAGTCCTCTGATATTCATATCAAGAGTTGACATACTCATTGGTCCTACTTGATTTTAAGAGAAACCATAATACTTGAGGAACATCTTCACCTGTTGCTTATCCCTAAACTCTTATTGAACTTTTTCTCCTCATTTCTTCTCTGATTCAACCCTCTTTCTTCTAGCCAACTCAGCTATTTTCTCCATCTCAACATGTGTTACAGCTATCAGTTTGGATTTGATCTCAGCAGTGCTCTTACCTTTGTCTGGGTTAGAGATTCTGGTAGGTCTAACTGCTAAAGGTCTACAGGTTACACCTGATGCCTCACCAGCTGACTTAGGATCATCGGCAGTTGTCTGAACTCTCTCAACATCCTTAGTCACTTATAGGCCATCAGTTTCCACATTCACCTTATAGTTAACTGGGGTTTCAGCTTCAACCCTCCGATCGACCAAATATCACCTCAGCTAATTTTCTAATTTCAGATTAGGTGTGTCCTTTTGTTTCTTATGAAGTTAGGCTGGTTTAGCTTCAAGAGTCGCCCCATGTCGTTCCATACCAGCTTCCATGGTTTGGGTGCCTCCTGCGTAAACCACCGTTTTATCTAAGGAATCATCTATTAAAAAAGCCTCTGGTCTAGTGCTTTCGGCAGCTGCATCAACAACTGATTTATTCAGCTTTTTCGTAGCTTCCAATAGCACTTTTAGTAATTGTGCTTCTTCTTCAGTAGATACGTTTAGAGAGGCTTCAAGTCCAAGCACGAGCTCTTTCTTTGATGATTCCTCATCAAATCTCTTTCTTTTTAGAGAGAGCAAGGAAGAAGGACTAGATCTTTTCATCACTACTATTCTCCTCTTCCCAAGTAGAACCTTTTGGTTCATCCTCTTCATTACCCTTCTTGCTTCTAACTCATTCTCTTCCGAGCTATCATAGCCATACCTTCAAGAGACTTATTCATTTTAACTTTAGCTTCCTATAGAGGCTCATAATAGTCAGTCCATTTGGAGGAGAAAGAGATTGGCTCTATAGCATTTACAACTTTGGTAGCCAATCTTTGGAAAATATCTTCAGTCTTTTGGCTCATCTTCTCCATTTTTGGTAGCATCATCTGAGATTTCAGATGACACCAAGTTGGTAGAGGAAAGCACATCTAAAGGTTCTTGTTATGTTGAGAGTTGAAGATTGAAGATAATGGATGTTGAAGGTCAATGATCTCCTGAAGTTGTCCAACCTTATGTTCAAGATCTAATGCCTTTACTGTAGCTTGTTGAAGAGTTGTAAGTTATTGTTTTAGAATGGTAACTCTGGAATCTTGTTGTCGTAAAGTATTAAGTTGTGCTTCCACCTCAGAGAATCTATCTGCCGAAGATTTCAGCAAATGGTTCTTAAATTAGAAAAATGTGGCTCTTTCAGCATAACCTTGAAGCCATGCATTCTTATCTCGTAAGGTATTTAGTTTTTGAGTAAGCTCAAGGTTATGGGCTGCTAATTCATGTATATGTTCCATAATTCCCTCGTCCACAGAGGTGGAATCCTTAGGAGATAAGGTCCTAGGCTGAGCCTCTGCACCCTCACCACCAGATGTGGTTTCTTGGTGCCCTGGATTCCTCTTCTCAAGGAATGACTCCAAAGAGACAGCCTCAAGGTGAGTTTCATGGTTGAGGTCTTAGTTTGTCTCTGTCTTGCTGATCAATTGATTGATCAGCAGTGGAGACAAACTCTTCCACATTGATCCTTTCCTCCCTAGGATCAATCTATTAGGATAAAGGATAATGGTAAGATGTTTCTACAAACACATCAGTCTAAACTCTTTGTAGTGTATGGGAAGGGGGATACAGTGGATCATGCTGAACTGTAGTAGGGACATCATCATCCGGGGTAGTAGACATATGGATGGGAGATTGTGGAGATGAGTCTAATGGGCCTATATGTGAAGCTGTTCCTAATAAGACTTCTTCCTCGAAAGTTGTCTCAGCAATATGGGTATCCCTTTTGGTTTGCTCAATATAGTGTTGGGACTCTGATTGAGGGTTTATAACTTATGTATGGGTCTGCTCAGAAGAAGGAAGATAAATCATTTTCATTGAGCTTTGCTTAGGTGTGGCTGACATCTTTGACTTGACTTGGACCCTTGTTTCCAGTCTTGCCTTTTTCAGGGGAGGTGATTTGGGGGCTTGCATCTTCTCAATAAAAGATGCAGGGGTTTGCTTTTGTTTTTGTGCCTTTGGCTTTGATGTAAAGGGTGTGGGATCAGCAGTGATGGGTGTTGCCACACTACCACCCCGAGGCTCAATGACCTCAAGCATGTGTGGGAACAAGGGAGTTAGCTTCCCAGAAAATGATTTTGGAGTGGCCTTGAACTTTGAAAATATTGTTTTGTTTGAAGTTCCTAAGTTACGGACTACTCCTCCAAGTTTAAGTTTTTCACCCAATTCCTCTTGTAAACTCACTTGAAGGAATCTTAGGTACATCAAAAACTTAAATTTTATAGCAGCAGTTACATTTTAATACAAATGTTGAAAAATGAAGTTCGAAAAATCATAACGCTACTATTTGATAAGTAGTGAAGGAAGATATGAAGAATGATTCTCCAATTATGATATACCTAAGATTTGGAGAAGGTGCACATCAGAAGGGGTCCTTCATATCTCATCTCCTTGAATGTGGCACTTACCACTTAATTGGAGAAAGAAGATTCACCGTTTTCATCATTTAACTGCAAATGTTGACAAATTTTGGTGCATGAAATAGTGACCTTCAGTCCTTGCACCGTTGTGGGGAAGATCTTTATTCCATGTTCCCTTTGAATGGAACATGTACTCTAGAATTCACAAATGTGTGTTTCACAGATCATCAAGTCTACGGATATTGCAAAAGCATAATCACTATTGCGACAAAATTGAAGGACCGGATCATAGACCGGATCACCAATAGGTTGAAGTGATTTGGTGATGTTGTGATTCGGTCTAAATTCTAAGATTTTAGTTTGAGCAGCCATTGAAAGTTGATTGATTTTAGTAGGACTTAAAAAATTTAAAGGTTTAAGGGTTTGTTTTGTGAAGAAGATTGAAGATGACGATGGTTGGAAAACTTAAGATTTTAACAGGTGTGGATAATATATAAAAGTATGAATTTTAAAATGATTTACCAGTGTAACTATGAAATCAACGACTTGTGATATTGGAATAGTCTTTTCAGGCAACTTCTCCTGCGCCACTACGTATTGGAATATAGAAGTGGGACCAACCAAATCTTTTTCAAAGACGTGTTCCGAAACCATATTATCTGCCGAATCGCCCCATTCAACAGATGCCTAGTTCTGGCCAGTTATCTAGTAACTTGCAAAATTTGGCAGATACCTAGTTATCTACTGATATTCGGTAGATACCCATTTATCTACTGATTTGCAAAATTTGGCAGATACACAGTTTTTCCCATTTTATCAAAAAGCATTTCTTTATAATATTATCAGATATCATTAATTAAATCATTTAATTATTCAAAGTTTATCATCCCAATAGCAGATACAAGATATTTAAATCTAGTTTAATCAAAAGCCTTTGTGAATAAATCTGCATAATGTTCATTTGTATGGACTTTAATTAATTTAATGATTTTCTTTTCTTCACAATCTCTAATTAAATGATACCTGATGTCAACGTGCTATGTCTTTAAATGCTGAACTTGAGATGGCACTATTGTCAATATGGATTGGAGTGTTCATGAAGGTTACTCCATAATCTTTATGTTGAGTTTGGATCCATAACACCTAAGCATAACAACTTGATGCAGCAATGTACTCTGCTTCAATAGTTGATATGGAGACACAGGTTTGCTTCTTGGATTGCCATGAAACCAATCTTTTTCCTAGAAATTGACATCCTTTGGAGGTGTATTTCTTGTTGATGTTTTCCTCTGTAGTCACTGTCTGTATATCCATAGAGATTGAAGTCAGCACTCTTAGGATACCATAATTCTAACTTAGGTTCCCCTTTGAGATACTTCAGAATTCTCTTGACAACCATTAGATGTGATACCTTTTAAGCAGCTTGGAATCTTGAACACAGGCATGTGGCAATATGATATCTTATCTGCTGGCTGTAAGATACATGAGAGATCCAATGATGGCTTTGCACCGCTACTGATCAACCGCTTCTCCCTCAAGATCAGGAGTTAATGAACATGTCTTCAATATTAGCGTTTTTAAAGCCTTTGGATCAGTATCTTGAAATCATACCAAGATTCCTTGAAAAACTTAGATTAATTAGGAAGATGTCATTAGTGGTTTGTTTTACTTGCATCCCTAGAAAAAAGTAAGCTCTCTCATTGAACTCATGTCAAACTTTGACTTCATAAGACTTTCAAAGGCATTGCACAAGCTCTTATTTGTTGACCCAAAGATGATATCATCCATATATACTTGTACCAAGATTATATCCAAATCAACATCCTTGATGAAGAGAGTTTTATCTATGGATCCTTTGATGTATCCATTCTTTAGGAGAAAGGTAGAGAGTGTCTCATACCATATCCTTGGAGCTTGATGAAGACCATAAATGGCTTTATGAAGTTTGCATACATGATCTGGATACTTATGTAACACCCAGAAAATTCAAGAAAAAAAAGAAGAAGAGAGAGAGAGAGAGAGAGAGAAAAGAAAAGAAAAGGGTGAAAAAGAGTGTCACTTAAAAACAAGGGGTTAAAAGTGTGCAAGGGGAAAACTTGCATATAATGGGATTCAAAAAGAAGTGCAACAGCCCAAACTTCCTTTTTTCTCACACTTCGGCTGCACAAAAGCAAGAAGAAGTTCTCCACCGGTTCTAGTGAGAGAAAGAAGAAGATCTTCAAGAATGTGAGGTTTCTTAGTGTTTTCTTCTCGGTTTTCAGTGGGTTTGAACTTCTGGACCGATCTTTATGTGTTTTCTTTGTGTTTGGCAGCTTGTTTTTGTGTGTTTTAGTGCTAGAACTCCAGGTAGCTTTTGGGTTCGAAGAGTTTTCACTCAAAAGCTGTTAGAGGTGAGTTCTAGATCCCCTCTTTTACATGTTTCTGCTTGTTTGAAGAGTTTTCACTCAAAAGCTGTTAGAGGTGAGTTCTATATCCCCTCTTTTACATGTTTTTTCTTGTTTGAAGAGTTTTCACTCAAAAGCTGTTAGAGGTGAGTTCTGGATCCCCTCTTTTACATGTTTCGTCTTGTTTGGGGCTGGTATGCATATTAAATTGTTATTTTCTGCTCAAACTATGTATTTTCCATGTATGTACGACTGAATTATGATATATGTGTTTTGTGCGACTGTTGTGATGATTGGGTTGATGTATAGTATGTTTTAAGTGTGTAACATGCTAGATCTATGCTAAGTATAAGTTAGAATGTTATTTGGGAACTGGAAAATACGGTTGATTCATTGCAGGTGCTAAGTATAGTGTCCGCTGTGGACACTTAGTATTTGCATGGTGTCCGTTGTGGACTTGGTACGTCCGCTGTGGACAGTTGGAAATATTTTGCATGTGTCTGCTGTGGACTTGGCTGTCCGCTATGGACACTTAGAAAATTATCATGCATGTGTCCGCTATGGACTTTACACGTCCGCTATGGACACTTAGAAAAATTGTGCTTGTTGTCTGCTGTGGACTTTACACGTTCGGTGTGGACACTTGGACAGATTTTGCGTTCTGTTTGCTGTGGACTTTACACGTCTGCTGTGGACACTTAGACAAATTTTTCATTCTGTCCGCTATGGACTTTACACGTCTGCTGTGAACACTTAGGATTTTTCTTTCGATTCTCTATTGAAACTGCTTGGCCCTAAAGAAAATCATGGCTATCTGGTAGTTGATATTGTAACACCTGAAAACTTATTAAGAAAAGAATAAAGACAAAAGGAAAAGTTGCATAAGTGGAGGGGCTAAAGTGTACAAGGGACAAAACATTATTATTATATGTTTAAAGTGGGCATGGCCGCCCACTACACTGCTTCACCAACCTGTTTCGACTGCTAGAGAGAAGAAAAGAAGAATTTCCATCCGTTCTAGAGAGAAGAAGAAGAAGAATCGGCTTGAAGGTGAGTTTTTGTGTGTATTGTTTGGTTTCAGCTGAGTTTTTAGCTTCGGGACCGATTCTTATGTATTCTTTTGTGTTTGGTTTTGTGTTTTGGTGTGTTTAGGCATTTGAACTCTTTGTGCCCTCGAGTTTGGTGGAGTTTTGCTTGAAGGCTGCAATAGGTAAGTTCTAGATCCCCGGTTTTTATGTTTTATACTTGTTTTGGGGCAGAAAATGCATGTAACTAACTTTTTATTTATTTCAGCATGTTTAACCATATGTTTATACCCTGTTTATATGGGTGAATGTATGTTTGTGTATGATTTGTTGTGTTTCATGTTTATATGCTTGTTTTAGGTGCTTGGTATATTAGATTTCGGTTAAGAACATGTTAAAACGATGATTGGGTCTGAAAAATAGTGTAAGTTTGAAATTACAACTGCCCATGCGCCCAACTTAGTGCTCATGCGCTTGGAATTTTGTCCATGCGTCCTGGTCATGCGCCTAATATAGTTCTCGTGCGCCTAGAAATTTTTCCCATAAGTCTAAGTGTTGCCCATGCGCCCAAACAGTACCTCATGCGCCCACTGCTCATGCGCCTAAGTGAGGTTCATGCACCCAAGTAGTACTCATGCGCCCACTGCTCATGCGCCTAAGTGAGGCTCATGCGCCCAAGCAGTGTTCATGCGCCTAAGTTTCCTCATGCGCCTAAGTCTTTCCCATAAGCCCAAGTGCCGTGCACCTGCATAGTGCTCATGCGCCTAAATGCCTTAGAAGATTTTCTGAAATTTTGGGAAATAGAAATTTTAAGACTAAGCCCTGGGATGTTTTGATGGTTATGTTTGTTGGTGTTTTTCATGTTTGTGGCCTGTTGTTATGTTCCATATTACATATTATTACGTGACTTTACGTGGTGTGTTTATGCTCGTATACGTAAAGTATTATCTTAATGAAGCGAAAGATTAATGATAATGAAAAGTCGAACATAATGAATGAATGAAAGTCTTGCAAGCAAATGAAAGGAGGTTCACAGCCATTGGGTTGTCAGCTCAACTGTGTGTAGTTTGGCTAACCCGAAGGATGCACACAGGGTCAATCCTAGAGATTGACGGGGCCCTTGTTGCTTGCCCCAGGTACTAGACTCAGCTTCATGCATAATGTTCGGGGTCTATTTATAGGCCCTAGGCCTAGTACCAGCTTCGTGCACAATGTTCGGGGTATTGCACATTGGTTCGGAAGAAAGTGAAAGATAATGATGAAAGTATGAACTGAATAAGAAGAATGATGAAAGATAATAATGAATATTATCTTGCTGTATGTATGATGCGTGAACACGTACGGAAATAATGGAGTTTATGAAAAGGAAGTATTTTAAGAAAATGATATTTTTATATATATTAACAAGGGACTTTAATTTTAAAACTAGAACTCACTCAGCAACACTGACTTTTATGCATTTTCAGTTGGCAGGTAACTTGTTGCTGGGGATGGCACGCTGGTGAGGCTATTTGGCGGGCAAAGACTGGCATCCTTTCGTGCATGATGATATTGTTGTTTTCTAATACAACTGAATGATTCTTTTTGTAACTTTTAAAATACAATGATGTATTATTTAGCAACATCAAATATTAATGCATGAATGGTTCTTGATAACTTAATCCGCTGTGATGTTTTTATGAAAAATGCTGTGATTGTCCAACTATGAGGTCTCTGGGCCCGGGGGTCTTACAAGTTGGTATCAGAGCCAATGTTTAAGAGAAATGGGTTAATTATTTTAAAAACCTAAACTTAAATTTAGAATGGGACCGAGTGGAGGGATGCCAACCCAAGTAGCTACGTGCCATTAGGTAATTCGTTTTCTTAAATGTTAACCGGTATTATATGCGTGTGATATCTGATTTATGTGCTCTTAGTAGATTTGGATACTGATGTAGTGAGGATAGGCAATGCTTGGGGGATGAAGAGTAAAGTAAGTGGCTAATCACAACTGGCCACTGTAATTAGGGACTTACTATACTTGATATAATCTGAGCCATTACTTTGAATGATTGTGTTGGTGTTTGAATCTTATATTGCTTAGAGATGGCTGGTGGTAGATCTTCGAAGGCAGCTCGAGGTGGAGGTCGCGGTGGACATGGTGCTGGACCACGTGTCACGTGGAACAGGGCTAGGATTACTGAAACGGCTCCTGAAGATCCCGAGCTTCATCACAATGGAGGTGGGGAAGAGAGCGTTAATCTGACCGCCTTAGTGAAGGAGGCTATAGTTGAAGGGGTTCATCAAGTCATGCACACGATTTTTCCGTCTGTGATGACTGGGGTCATTAGGGCTGTAAGGGAAGTTGAGAGGAGAGGAAAGAACTGGAGTGGAAAGCGTGCTGGTAGTGGCGGTTCCCCTCCCAAGGGCAAAAGGGCGAAGGTAGAGGGTAGCAAGGTGGCTGCAACCGAGTTAGGAGTGAAGGTGTGCGAGAAGTGTGGGAAGGGGCATGCAGGAGAATGTCGGTGGGGATCGAATCTCCGCTTTAAGTGTGGAAGGGAGGGCAACATGGCAAGGGATTATCATGTGGTGAAATGTTACAACTGTGGCGAGAATGGGCATATAGGCAGGGACTGCAAGAAGTCAAGGGTTGAGAGCTCCGGGGCAATGAAGGGGACTGAGAAGGACGGCGAAGGGCGAAGGCCAGGGCATTCGCTATGACTTGGGAGGAGGCTAGGGTGGACCCCGACGAGGTGTCAGGTACATTTCTAGTAAACCAAACTTGTGCTTCTATACTTTTTGTTCTGGTGCTAGTAGGAGTTTTATTTCTGCTGCCTTCTATGATAAGTTGCCTATTAAGAGCAGAATGACTGATGAGCCATTCGATGTAGAAGCTACTGTTGGTAAGTCTACCAGGATTTCTGATATGGTAGAAGACTGTGACATAGAGTTAGAAGGCCATAGGTTCTCTGCTAGGTTGTTTGTGATTCCCTTAGACGGATTTGATGTAGTCCTAGGGATGGATTGGTTAGCAGCCAATGAGGTAAACATCGTGTGCCATAAGAAGATGATTCGGTTGACCGTGCCTGATGGGAGTTTGGTGACGATCTACAGTGATAGAGTTAGTACGATCCTGAAAGTAATCTCAATGGTTATGATAGAGAAGTGTATGAGGTGTGGATATGGTGCCTATTTGGCTTATGTGAAAGATGTGGAAGCGACAGTGCCACGTATGTCGGATGTACCAGTTGTGTGTGATTTCCTAGACATGTTCCCAGAAGATTTATTAGGTGTGCCACCTGACCGCGAGATTGAGTTTCAAATTGATCTGATACCTAGTGCCCAACCTATCACAAAGGCGCCATATCATCTCGCTCCCTCTGAGATGAAAGAATTGATGACTCAGCTGCAAGAGTTGTTAGATAAGGGGTTCATTCAACCGAGTATCTCTCCATGGGGTGCTCCGGTCTTGTTTGTGAAGAAGAAGGACGGTAGCATGAGGATGTGCATCGACTACTATGAACTGAATAAGTTGACAGTGAAGAATCGGTATCCGTTACCGAGGATTGATGACTTGTTTGATTAGCTCCAATGTGCCAGTTAGTTCTCAAGGATAGACCTTCGATTTGCTTACCACCAACTGAAGGTGATAGAGCAGGATATTCCTACGACAGCTTTTCGTACGCGTTATGGGCACTATGAGTTTCTTGTGACGTCATTTGGTTTAACCAACGTGCCAGCTACTTTTATGGATATGATGAATCGGGTGTGTCGGCCTATGCTAGATAAGTCAGTGATTGTGTTTATCGATGATATCCTGATTTATTCGAAGAGTGAAGAAGAGCATGCCGGTCACCTTCGAGAAGTTCTGGATACGCTTAGAAGGGAGAAGCTATATACTAAGTTCTCTAAGTGTGCATTCTGGTTACACAAAGTTTAGTTTCTGGGTCATGTGGTTAATCCTGAAGGGATCATGGTGGACCCGGCGAAAGTTGAGGCAGTGATGCAATGGAAGTTGCCAAAGACGCCATCCGAGATCCGTCGTTTCTTGGGTTTGGCAGGCTACTACAGAAGATTCATCCAAGACTTTTCCAAGATCGCTTCACTATTGACCAAGTTGACCCATAAAGATGTGAAGTTCATATGGGGTCAAGAGCAGGAGAATGCTTTCTAAGAGTTAAAGACAAGACTGACTCAAGCTCCTGTCTTGACGTTTCCCGAAGGGAATGAAGACTTGGTGGTCTATTCGGATGCTTCTTATTCAGGATTGGGTTGCGTGCCGATGCAACGGGGAAAAGTTATAGCCTATGCGTCCCGACAGTTGAAGATCCATGTGGCTAACTACCCTACTCATGACTTGGAGTTGGTGGCTGTGGTCTTTGCATTGAAGATTCAGAGGCACTACTTGTATGGGACGAAGTGCACTATCTTCACTGATCACAAAAGTTTGAAGTACTTCTTCGAGTAGAAGGATCTCAATATGAGGCAAAGGAGATGGTTAGAGTTGATCAAAGACTATGATTATGAGATCCATTACCATTCGGGCAAGGCCAATGTGGTGGCGGATGCCCTTAGCCGAAAAGAGAGACCCGAACCGATTCGGGTGAAAGCTTATCAGTTGGTTATGACCTCTGATGTGATGAAGCAGGTTAAGGAATTTCAGTCTGAAGCCGTGAAAGAGGATCAATTAAACTTTGAAGGGATGAAAGGTCTAGTCGCCGAGTTGGGGGAGAACACTCTTGGTGTCCGGACCCGATACGGGCAGATGTGGATTCCTCGATATGGGGATCTGCATGGAAAGATCATGGATGAGGCTCACAAGACTTGATACTCAATTCATTCTAGTGCTACAAAGATGTATCATGATATGAAGAAAGATTACTTATGGCCAAGAATGAAGCACGATGTGGAGGAGTATGTGAGTAAGTGCCTCACTTGTTTACAAGTGAAGGCGGAGCACTAGAACCCATACGGGAAGGTCCAACCCCTGGATATACCCGAGTGGAAATGGGAGCACATCACCATGGACTTCATTACTAAGTTACCACATACGGAAAGGGGATACGATGCCATATGGGTGATAGTTGATCGACTTACAAAGAGTGCTCATTTTCTATCGATCCGCGAGATGTATTCATTTGAGAGGTTGGCAGATCTGTTCATCAAAGATATTGTGACTCGTCATGATGTACCGGTGTCTATCGTTTCTGACCGTGACACTCGGTGTACATCTAAGTTTTGGAAGAGATTTCATGATACCATGTGGACAAGGTTACATATCAGTACGACTTACCATCCTCAGACAGATGGTCAGTCAGAGAGGACGATTCAGACACTAGAGGATATGCTACGAGCATGCGTCATTGATTTTGGAGGAAGTTAGGATGAACACTTACCATTAGCCGAATTCTCATATAACAACAGTTATCACGCCAACATTGGTATTCCTCCATATGAGATGCTATATGGTAGGAGGTGTAGAACGCCTGTATGTTGGGGTGACATCGGGCAGAAAGAGTTAGGGAGCATTGAGGTGATCGAGGTTACAACCGATAAGTTGGAAAGGATCAAGGCCTTTATGAAGGCGGTAAAGGATAGACATGTTGGAAATGGTCTGCCCAAAATACATATTAAATTGATGTGGCTAGTACGTCATGATCCAAGTCGGGTCATACCCAATAACAAGCTAGACAAACACCTACAATATCTGTTTTATGATATGATCATATAAATGAATATTAACACTTAGAATATTTAGAAATTATGGATAATTTATTTTAGAGAGAGAATGAATATAATTCATCCGCATTTGGTTATAACAGCCGCATTTGATGTGGTCAAAGAAATGCGGATGAAGAGAACTCATCCGCATTTACTTATGCGGATGAAGATAACTATCCGCATTTGCGTGTGAAGAAATGCGTCTAAGCATTTATGGAAATGCTGCTAAAAACTGTTCATCCCCATTTACAAATGCGTATGACCATTTGGAAATGCGGATGAACCTTCTTCATCCGCATTTACAAATGCGGGAGAAGAACATGCATCCGCATTAACTAATGCGGATGATGTTGAGAAATGCGGATGGGTTAAGGGGCTGGGCCCCTCCCACTTTTCTATCTCCTGAATTTTAAGTTTCCAAGGACATGCAATATATGATTGCATCTGATCTCTCTCTAATACTACTTTTACATGACACGAAAAGTGCAGAACTCTCCACGCTCTCGTTTTTCTCTCTAGCGGTCAAGAGCAAAATTAGGTGTGTTTTGTTCAAAGTGAAAATCTTAGCAACCGGGTGTCTGTTGGTGGCTTGTGGGTGAACCGCTTAAGGTCTTCTGTTTTGAAGACTTGCATTCATTGATCTCCCTCCCATTCTTCTACAAAGGTTGTATTTCTAAACACCCTATGGTTGTTTGTAAGCATGTTGTTCATATATTGATCCATATGGGGTTTTAACAGATAAATATAAAAATGTTTTATATATGCTAATTGTAACAAGTTTTAAACTGAAATTCCGCTGCGTTTTCTATTTTATATGGATAAAAAAGATCTGATAAACTTGTTCAAACCCCAACAATGGCATCAGAGCCGGTTATATGGATACTTGCTTCATTTGGACTGAAAATTCAGTTTCTTGGTGATGTTTCACCAAAAGGCCGAGAGGCTTCAGTCCTAGCATCCCCTGTTTTTCAAGATCTCTTTTGACATGCATATTGTAATCTTGAAAAATTTAAATCATTTGGATGATTTTGTTATTTGGAACAAAACCATGGTTCTCGGTCTTTTATGCCTAAATCGAGAATCTATGGTTCAAGGGGATGCTCCTGGGAATTTTACTTACATATTTGGATATGTGTTTTACTTGTTCATAACCAAAGGCGAGACCCTATGGATGAATGTGTTGTGATTTGCATTTGATTATTCAAATGGTTTGTATTTGTTTAAATGTATTTATTCTTCCTATTGGGTATGTAATTTATTTATTTTTCATTTGGTATGTAAAATAAATAGGTTAGTTGCATTTTACTTTTACTAGAAAAAAGTATTTAGGATACATTTTGTAAAAGAAGATGCAACAAGGCTGCCTTTCTCGGTTTTAACCGAAAGGAGATGATGAAGGCCCAAAGGATTTTGGTGCGGAAGTCACAGCGCACTTGGAAACCCAAATGGAATGGAAGAGTCACAACACAAGGTGGACACTTGAAGCATTTGGATGCGGGATCAAGTGGGAGTTCACCAACACAAATGTTGTGTCGTTTTCACCCTTAGGAACGACCTTATTAACTCACTTGTTTTGGTCAACAAGTGATCTTAAGTTTAGTAGGCTACGCTTATGAACTCATGTGATGCTTGTGTGGTTGATTTATTATTGTTTTGTGATATATGGATATGCATGTTTAAACAATTTAATATCAACAACAAGCATAAAATTGGTTCTTATGAAACATTAACGTGAGTAATAAAAGTTTTATTAAAGGATAATGTGTTCACAATAAAAATTGGGTTTTATTGAAAGAACCTTGAAAATTGTTTTCTTATTAGTACTACACATTTGAATGCATGCAAATGTTAGGTACAAAAGGTTTTTAAAAACTAGAATTAATGAAAACTAAAATCCCTTTTAAACAAGTTTAACACCATTCTTTTACACAACACTCGAATCACTTAGGAACTATTTGTGGGATAAAGGTCACCTAACCACATTTAGGAAACTTGTGCGTTTGAGGTGGGGTTAACATATTTGTGGGATAAAGGTCACCTAACCACTTGTATATGTAAACTCACACGTGTGTGTAAGTAGGATGACTTGAGTTGGAAACCATATGAATAGGGTCACCGAAGCATGGTGTACAATGGTGTTGATGGGATTAAACATGCCAACTTAACATAAAGATGTTTGACCGATCCCATAAAACTAAAAGTTGCAAAGGGTTGCAATTGTCAAGTGTTGACTACCTTGTTAATTTAAATAATGGGATAAAGGTCACCTAACCATTATTTAAATGTAACATTGCATTCTAGATTTTAATTATTAATTGCCTATGAGACGTGAAAGGGTATTAATAATTAAAATTTCTTTTTCGGAAATACTAAAATTGAACTTTGTTAATATTTGTAGAAATGGCCGCAAACAACAACGCTCCGACCCCGACCGTCCATAACCTGTCACTAAGGACTATCTTACAAAGGGATCGTCTTAATCACAACAATTTTATGGTTTGGTTTCGAAACTTGAGAATTGTTCTCAAGCAGGAGAAAAAATCCTATGTATTAGACGATCTCATTCCCGATGAACCTGATGTTAATGATGTTGATGCGTATAACGATTGGGTTAAGCACATTGAAGATTCTGTGCAAGTTTCTTGCCTTATGTTGGGAACTATGATTCCCGAGCTCCAAAAGGATTTGGAGCATCATGGGGCATACGACATGATTACCCAGTTGAAGGAAGTGTTCCTTCAACAAGCAAGGGTAGAGCGCTTCGAAACGGTTCGAGCGCTTCATGCATGTCGCATGGAAGAAACTCAATCGGTATCGTCTTATGTGCTTAAGATGAAGAGTCACATTGATCGCCTGGAAAGGCTGAATTGTCCCATCTCAAAAGAGTTGGCCACGGATTTGATCCTCAATGGTCTAACCAAAAGGTTTGAGACATTTATCATGAATTATAACATGAATGGTTAGGACAAGAGCATTGGTGAACTCCACGCAATACTCAAAACAGTTGAGGTGGGGATGGGTAAAATGGTTTTACCGGTCCTCATGATCAATGAGGGAGGCAACAAGAAAAGGCAATACCCCGATCCCAAGGCAAATGTTGCCAAAGGCAAAGGGTACATCAAAGGGAAAGGTAAGGGAAACGCTAGAGCCGAACCTCTAAAACCAAAGCTTAAGAAGCCAAAGGTGATGGAGAACGATCCATGCTTTGAGTGTGGTGAGATAGGACATTGGAAGAGGTATTGTCCAACCTATCTCAAGGAGTTGAAAGCAAAGAGGGATGCGGGGAAAACCTCAGGTACAACTTTCATGATCCATATTGATCTAAATGTTATTTCTTCTAACACATGGGTATTAGATACCAGATGTGGAACTCATATTTGCAATTTATTGCAGGGGTTCAAAAGAAATAAAAATTTCAAGAAGGGAGATACAAGTCTCTTCATGGGCAACGGAGCAAAAGTTGACGTCGAAGCCCAAGGAGACTGTATTTTGAAGCTTCCAAATGGTTTGGAAGTTGTTTTGAAAAACATTTTATATGCTCCTAGTTTGACTAGGAACATTATCTCCGTTTATCTTTTAAGACAATATGGTTATGATTTGAAGTTTGTAGACAATGGTATTTGTGTTTTCATGAATGATGTCTTTTATTTTAAATCTATGCCGTGTAATGGCATTCATGAATTAGTTCATGATAACTCATCCTTTGATAACTCGTTGTACCAATTAAGCATCAAGAAACTCAAAATGGATTTGAGTAAGAATTATCTTTGGCATTGTCGCCTTGGGCACATAAACAAAGATCGCATACATACACTTCAAAAGAATGGTCTTTTGGAATCAAATAAAGATTCATTTGATAAGTGTGAGTCTTGTTTACAAGGAAAGATGACCAAGAAACCCTTTAGTGGAACTTATAAGAGGGTAAAAGACTTATTAGGTATCATACATTCGGATGTATGTGGGCCTTTTAAGGCAATGACAAGGAATGGTTAAAGATACTTCATTACCTTTACCGATGATTATAGTCGTTATGGGTATGTGTACTTGTTAAGAAACAAAGATGAAGCCTTTTAAATGTTCAAAGTCTTCCAAAATGAAGTTGAAAATCAACTCAATAAAACCATCAAAGTACTTCGTTCGGATAGAGGAGGTGAATACCTTAATGATGCTTTTCAAGATCATCTTAGAAGTTGTGGAATCATCTTGCAACTCACTCCACCAGGAACACCACAACATAATGGTGTGTCCGAAAGGAGGAATCGAACTCTATTGGATATGGTTCGATCTATGATGGCTAGAAGCACATTGCCTCCATCATTTTAGGGTTACGCATTGCTCTCGGCAGTCCGTATTTTAAATATGGCCCCAACCAAGAAAGTGGACAAGACATCTTTTGAAATATGGCATGGAAGAGTTCCATCATTATCATATTTAAGGGTATGGGGTTGTGAGGCTTATGTCAAATGCAACACCCAAAATAAACATGAAATTCGATCCACTAAGTGTATCTTTATAGGATATCCCAATGACTCTATGGGATATTACTTCTACAACCCAACCGAGGAAAAGGTGTTCATTGCTCTAAAGGCTGAGTTCTTGGAAACTAAGTTCCTTATGGAAGGAACTGATAGAACGGTGGAACTCGAGGAGGATCGAGAACCACAAGCCGATACATGTTTGGTTGAAACTAGCACTCAACAAGAGGTTGTTGAAAATGATCAAATGGTTGATCAAGACACACAAAACGTTCGAAGATCTAGTAGAATTAGTAATCCACCCGAAAGATATGGATTTTTCATAGATGGATGCTATGTGGTAGATTCGAATGAACCCACCACATACCATGATGCAATATCACAATCTGATTATGACAAATGGCTTGAAGCTATGAACGTTGAAATGCAATCCATACATGACAACCAAGTATGGGATTTGGTTGCACCACCTCTTAACTCCAAACCGGTTGGAAGTAAATGGGTTTTCAAGAAGAAAACCGATTTGCATGGAAACTTGGATACTTATAAAGCAAGACTTGCAGCAAAAGGTTTTACTCAAACTCAAGGGGTTGATTATGATGAGACTTTTTCGCCCGTGGCAATGCTAAAGTCAATTCGGATATTATTTTCCATTGCCGCGTATTATGACTATGAGATTTGGAAAATGGATGTCAAAACCGCTTTTCTAAATGGATATCTTGAAGAAGATGTTTATATGGTTCAGCTCGAAGGTTTTATCGATCCACAACATCCTAATAAAGTATGCAAGTTAAAGAAATCAATCTATGGATTGAAACAAGCATCTAGAAGTTGGAATCACCATTTTGATGATAAAGTCAAGAAATTTGGATTCATCAAAAACACTGATAAGGCTTGTGTGTATAAGAAAGCTAGTGGGAGCATCATTACTTTCTTAGTATTGTATGTTGATGACATACTATTGTTTGGAAATGACATTCCAACCATGGAAGGTGTTAAAACCTAGCTTGGAAGTTGTTTTTCCATCAAGGATCTTGGTGAAGCCACCTACATTTGGGGAATGAGAATCTATAGGGATAGATCAAGACGGTTGATAGGTTTAAACCAAAGTGCATATATTGATAAAATCTTGAAAAGTTTCAAGATGGAGAACTCTAAGAAAGGTTTGGTGCCTATTCAAAGAGGAACAATATTGAGTGCATCTCAATGTTCAAGCTCAAAGGATGAGCAAGAGAAAATGAAAGGAATCCTATATGCATCGACTATAGGATCCATCATGTATGCTATGATATGCACTAGACCAGATGTGTCATGCGCTTTGAGCATGACAAGCAGATACAAGCAAAATCCGGGAAATAGCCATTGGATGGCGGTTAAGAGTATATTGAAATATCTTAGAAGGACTAAGGATATGTTTCTAATATATAGATCTGGTGAGGAGGAACTCATTGTAAAGGGTTACACGGATGCGAGTTTCCAAACTGATCGAGATGATTCTCGATCACAGTCGGGATATGTTTTCGTTATGAATGGTGGAGCCATCTCTTAGAAGAGCGCAAAACAAGATGTGGTAGCATTGTCCACCACTGAATCGGAATACATCGCCGCCTCATTGGTAGCTCAAGAAGCTGCATGGATAAGGAAGTTCATTGCCGACCTAGGGGTGGTCCGTACCATTCAGGACCCTCTAGAGATCTTTTGTGACAACGAGGGTGCAATTGCTCAAATCAAGGAACCCCGAGCACATCAAAAGACGAGGCACATTGAGCGGAGATTCAACTACATAAGGGATGAAGTTGAAAAAGGAAAGATATGTATTTGCAAAGTTCACACCGATCAAAACATTGCGGATCCACTCACGAAGCTCCTTGAAAGGCCAAAGCATGAGAGTCATACTTGTGCCTTAGGACTTCGATATTCTAGTGATTGGATTTGATCTTTTCAGTATTTAAATATCAGAACGATTGTAAATTTTAACTCTTTTGTATAATTATGATACTTTGAGTTATGTTCCATATTAGAATGTTTACATCCATGAATATGTTTATTATTCTAAATGTCCGTAGTCGGTCATATTTGTGGGAACAAATATGAATGTAAGGCTATTATGAACATGGATTGGTGGATATTCATAAGGTATGAATATAGAGCAAGAGGTTGCCACTAAGGTTCATAGATATTTGTGGGATACAAATATTGGACTGACCCGCTCTCAAATGTTACTGCATGGAATTTTGTAATTGATCATAAGTAAATTTGAGTAAAGGCGAATATCATAGTATCCTCCGACCTGAGATACATATTGGGTTTTGATATTCACCAAATATAATACCTTGATCTAGTTCTTTGCTGTTCTGAAATAATGGATAGCACATAAGTCTATGTTCGGGTGTGATACAAGGTGATTGTGAGAAACGTATGTAGTCAAGATGGGATTTGTTCCTCTTATTCGTTGAGAGTAAGATCTCTAAGGCCTGATAAAGTTAAATCAACAGGGAATGATCATTTTGTGTCTCTGGATTTAACATGACATCTGAAACAAAAGGATATATGATTTGATTCACCTAAATCATTTCAAGTAAGAGACTTGAAGAGGATGATGTTATTGAATGGCACTTAGTCATGCGTATTAGGGGTAGTAAACCGTTGTTATGCGGTATTTGCTACTTGCATCAATCCTCTATGTATCTTGTGAAAGTGGGAGATTGTTGGAAATGGTCTGCCCAAAATACATATTGAATTGATGTGGCTAGTACGTCATGATCCAAGTTGGGTCATACCCAATAACAAGCTAGACAAACACCTACAATATTTGTTTTATGATATGATCATATAAATGAATATTAACACTTAGAATAATTTGTGCTTATGTTGTAAATAAATTATATGGATAATTTATTTTAGAGAGAGAATGAATATAATTCATCCGCATTTGGTTATAACAGCCGCATTTGATGTGGTCAAAGAAATGCGGATGAAGAGAACTCATCCGCATTTACTTATGCGGATGAAGATAACTATCCGCATTTACGTGTGAAGAAATGCGGATAAGCATTTATGGAAATGCTGCTAAAAACTGTTCATCCCCATTTACAAATGCGGATGACCATTTGGAAATGCGGATGAACCTTCTTCATCCGCATTTACAAATGCGGGAGAAGAACATGCATCCGCATTAACTAATGCGGATGATGTTGAGAAATGCGGATGGGTTAAGGGGCTGGGCCCCACCCACTTTTCTATCTCCTGAATTTTAAGTTTCCAAGGACATGCAATATATGATTGCATCTGATATCTCTCTAATACTACTTTTACCTGACATGAAAAGTGCAGAACTCTCCACGCTCTCCTTTTTCTCTCGGTCGGTCAAGAGCAAAATTAGGTGTGTCTTGTTCAAAGTGAAAATCCTAGCAACCGGGTTTCTGTTGGTGGCTTGTTGGTAGAACCGCTTGAGGTCTTCTGCTTTGAAGACTTGCATTCATTGATCTCCCTCCCATTCTTCTACAAAGGTTGTATTTCTAAACACCCTATGGTTGTTTGTAAGCATGTTGTTCATATATTGATCCATATGGGGTTTTAATAGATAAATATAAAAATGTTTTATATATGCTAATTGTAACAAGTTTTAAAATGAAATTCTGCTGCGTTTTCTATTTTATATGGATAAACTAAATCTGATAAACTTGTTCAAACCCCAACAAGACAGAAGCCGTATGCCGACAAGAGACGTAGACCGATTGAATTCAAGCTGGGTGATAGAGTCATGTTGAAGGTCTCGCCTTGGAAAGGGATCATCCGGTTCAGAAAGCGAGGAAATTTAAGTCCAAGGTATATAGGGCCTTTCTGAATCATTGCTCGAGTAGGAGAGGTTGCCTATCGATTGGAGCTACCCTATGAGTTAAGCGGAATTCATCCAACGTTCCATGTATCTCATTTGAGGAAGTGCTTAGCTGAGGAGGATATGATCGTGCCACTCGAGGACATTGAGGTAGATAAACGGCTCAATTATGTGGAGCAGCCAGTGGCCATCATTGACAAAAAAGAGAAGAGGCTAAGGAATAAAGGGGTTCCACTTGTGCGAGTACAGTGGAGACACAGGAAGGAGTCCGAGTCTACGTGGTAGACTGAGGAGAAAATGAGACAGCATTATCCACAGCCGTTCGAGGAGTGATCGGTTTTGGGGACAAAACCTAATAAGGGGGGTGGACTTGTAACACCCGGAAAATTCAGCAAAAAAAAAAAAAGAAGAAAAAGAGAGAGAGAGAGAGAGAAAAGAAAAGAAAAGGGAGAAAAAGAGTGTCACTTAAAAACAAGGGGTTATAAGTGTGCAAGGGGCAAACTTGCCCACAATGGGATTAAAAAAGAAATGCAGCAGCCCATACTTCCCTTTTTCTCACACTTCGGATGCACAAAAGCAAGAAGAAGTTCTGAACCGGTTCTAGAGTGAGAAAGAAGAAGATCTTTAAGAAGGTGAGGTTTCTTAGTGTTTTCTTCTCTGTTTTCAGTGGGTTTGAACTTTTGGACCGATCTTTATATTTGTGTTTGGCAACTTGTTTTTGTGTGTTTTAGTGCTAGAACTCCAGGTAGCTTTCGGGTTTGAAGAGTTTTCACTCATAAGCTGTTAGAGGTGAGTTCTAGATCCCCTCCTTTACATGTTTCTGCTTGTTTGGGGCTGGTATTCATATTAAACTGTTATTTTCTACTCAAACTATGTATTTTCCATGTATGTACGATTGAATTATGATATATGTGTGTTCGTGCGACTGCTGTGATGATTGGGTTGATGTATAGTATGTTTTAAGTGTGTAACATGTTAGATCTATGCTAAGTATAAGTTAGAATATTGTTTGGGAACTGGAAAATACGGTTGATGCATTGCAGGTGCTAAGTATATGTCCGCTGTGGACACTTAGAATTTGCATGGTGTCCACTGTGGACTTGTTACATCCGCTATGGACACTTGGATATATTTTGCATGTGTCCGCTGTGTAAATCCAAGGATCGAAACAGGAATTATCAGTTTGATTTAGCAAATAAAGATCGCGGAATTATAAATATTTATTTTTCTAATTAATTGTTTATGAAATTGAAATCGACTAAGAACAGATGAAGCAAATAGAAAACCAAATAATATAATGCAACAAAAAGATTTTTTCAATTTGTTTTTATTGATAATAAATCGATTACAATGACTATTGATACTTGGATGATCTGGTGATCTCCAATGATGTTCTTGGTGTTCTTGATGTTTTGCTATGTTTTGCTATTTTGAGTGATTGATTGATTGATATCGTTTCTATGAATATGAGAAACCTTATTTTTGTATCGATATCGCTCAATCGCCTACTCAATCACTTCCTTAATTGAGTGCATCCATGCCTTATATTTATAGGTAGAGGGATTCACCTTTTACAATGGAAACTGTAACTTTCCTTATTGCGTTAAGAAAGTTATAGCTGTAACATTCCTAATGTGACATCCTAAGTCTTCTGACAGAGTCAGTCTTCCGTAAATGTTAACTGATGACATCACTTCATTCAGCTTGACTTGTTGACTTTGTATGCAAGTTGTTCTTCCATAGGAAGTTGTTCTTCTGTAGGAGATTGGTCTTCCGTAGGAAATTGGTCTTTCGTAGAAAGTTGTTCTTCCATAGGAATTACTGATCATGTTGAACTTCATCCTTAGGAGCAAGCTCTTCTTCAGTATCAGCACTTGATCTTTGGACTGGTTCAGCCGATGCTGTTGTGCTTCCGCAGGAGATCTATGGATGATTGTTGACTTGGTTCTTGTGTTTCGCATAACTTCTACGGAAGAACAATTTTCCAAATTGGTCAATTTTCCAAATTGACCAAGCATGATATTTTCCTACAATTACATGAAATCAACACAAATAATAATTTGGGTTAACTTATAAATCATGCATTACATTATCAAAAAGAGATTTACAATGATTTATTACAAGAATTGACTAAGTCAGCTAAACCTATACATTGAATCTAGTCTTAACAATACTCCCCCTTAGGTTTAGCCTATTATACTTATCTGTTCAGATCTCTTAGTTCTTAACTTGGGCCAAAATCTTTGTATTGAATTATCCAATAGCTTCCCTTTGATCTTGATATGGATACTTAATCTTTATTTTGCCTATTTTCTTCAATGTTTTGTAATTCAGACCAAGAATGTCCTCTTTAGCGGTCAGTGTTGCCACTACACTGTTATGAGAAATCACTTCCAGTTCATCTTGAACTGACATTCTGAGCTTAGTAATAGTGGGAATTTCAGATGTCATAAGCTGACTAGCCTCAAATTTCTTCTTTTGTATACTTTGGCATGCAGCTTGTCTATTACTTGAATGATGTGCACATACACGCATAAGTCATCTTGATCTACTTTGTCATTCATCTTTGGAAAGTATTTATCATGCAGATAGGATGTGTAGCTTGGATGAAGCAGCTTTATCTCCATTAGATCAAATAATCTTATGCTGGAAGCTTTCTTGTGAGGATCATTTCTTTATAGCACAAGCTCTTTTGTTCTCTCCACATATCCCCATTCAGTGATAGAGAGTGAGTACTGATTTCCTTCGATTATTTTAATTGCTGCTTTAGCCTTGTCTTCATATCCAATTCTCCTTAAGAATTCTCAATAGCTTGAGAAGAACTGGAATGAGACCTTTTCTACCTCTGTCTTCTTTGTTTGTGTTCAGCATCCTCTCTTTTTGCTTCCTTCAATACATCACCATTAAACTTGTTTTTGAGTTTTGCAATCAGTACAGAAAAATCTCTTCCCCTTGGACTGATTAGGTAGTTGGTGATAGGGATCTTTTGCAAAGTATACAGGTCTGCATCTAGGAGTGATAGGATTTTCTCCATCCAATAAAAGTATTACACCATCCCAGATGCTCTCTTTATCACAGTACAATCCCATTCTGAATCAAAATTCCATGCTATAATCTTGTTGTCTTCTGATGATCTTAGGGTGGTCATCTGATCAAACAGTTGAATCAGAGTTGTTTTGTGTTCCGTTATTTCCCTCACAGCTGTTCCCAGGGGCCAAATTTTGTTGTGGATTAGATCCTTTGGCTCCCTGATTAGTTTTTCTTTTCCCTTGTGCATGTCTTTGCTTTCTACAACTATTGGCTCCATCAAAGATTGTTTTGATTGTTGTTTATGAGCAGGATTTGGAGCTCCAGTTCTGAATCTTACACCAGTTCTAACTCAACCTTCATCACATGATCCAACATGGCTTTTAATTCTCCCACTGATCTTCGCTTAAGCTCCTAGGACCCATAGTTATGACTTTGCAACCAACAAGTCATGTTATACTTTGTCAGCTTCTTTGTGTCACAGTGACCCAAATCTTTCTTGATCTTCTCAATTGCTTTGAACTTTAAGAAGGTTTCATATTTGCATATTGAAAGCATCAGTCTAGCAGCATCAAACTCTTTTAGCGCTTGAATCATCTCATCCATGTTCATCTTCTCAACCATGTCATATGGAAAGCCATTGTTTATCAAATCCATAAACATGGAAGATTGTGCTCTTTCTTCAAAGATATCTTCAGTGGATAGCAGGTCACCAGACTTTGCTTCTTCAACAGCTTTATCAAGCTCTTCTTTTGTTAATTTCTCCCATTCATCATCACTTTCTTCTTCAGTGTGTTCAATTGGTTTAAGTGTTGAAAGATTAGCTGATGGTGTGTGTTCTGGAGACATGGTTTTTGTTCTCTTTGGGGTGTCTCCAATTTCAATAACATCTTCTTGGGTTTTTCCCAAATACTTTCTTTTCCTATGATACTTGATTGTTGGTTCCTTTGGTTTGATCATGGGAAAGACAGCAACTTCTTTGATTAGGTCTTGTTGAGTAATTTCTTCTTTTTTAGCCACCTTCTTCTTTAGTCTCTCTATCTCATCATCTTTAACTTTCAATAGCACTAATTGTTCAGAAATTGTTTTCAATGCATTGTTGTGCTCACTCAAGACTTTTTCTTTATCTTGTTTTTCTTTCTCAAGAGATTCACAGGACTCAGTTAAAAGCTTATCCATAGCATCAATCACTTCATTGTTAGTTTCAATCTCTTCTCTTAACTTTTTGATTGTCCCTTCTAGTTTTGAGATTGTCTTAACTTTCTCCATCATCTCTCCTTTTAATTTCCTTAGTTTTTCCAACTTTTTTTTGCTCTTGATGATGAGATTGTTGTATTTTGGCACAAGAAAAATTTTGCTCACATTTATCTCTTCATCTCTTAAATCATTTTCATCATAGGTAACTATGTCAACAAAGTGACTTTCATCCTATTGTTCAACAACTTGATCATTATCCCTTTCAACTTCTAAACAAATCTCTTATGTTGCACCATTTTTCACAACATCATGCTCATCATGCTCATCAAGGTTGAGTATTTCAGTATGTGTTGGGCTTTCAGTAGGTGAGGTTGGTTTAGTAGGTGTGGGTGAGGAAGTTGGTTCTGTTGTTGTATGTGTAAGTGTTTGAGTGAAATTGGGTGAGATAGGTTTTGTGGCACCAGTGTGCAGTGATGATTGAAATTAGGCAGGTGAGAAAGGTTGGGTATGCTCACTAGAAGGTGAATCCAGTTGAGCTGGTGGTGTGTCTGTTAAGTCTATCACAGGAGTTGGTGGAAGAGGCTGAGGTTCTTGTTGTGGTGTTGGTTGTGATGGTGATTGTTGAATGTCATCAAATGTGAACACTTCTGCTGTAACAGAGTTCATTGATGTTTAGGAAAGTTGAGGAGATAAAGGTTGTGTGTGTTCACTTGGTGGAGATATGGGATGGATAGGTGGTGTATCTGGTATGTTGGTAAAAGATGGTGGTGAAGGAGGATTGGGTTCTTGATGTTGTGGTTCAAGGGATTCAGCTAGTGGTGTTTGTTGTTGTTGTTGATCAGAAGACTCTGCTGATGATGTTTGTTGTTGTTGTTGTTCTAGATATAGCAGCTCTTGAGGAATGTCAGGATTCTCATCAACCACATGTGTAAACATCTCCATTTCTTCACCTTGGTATTGCCCACTTATCTTGTTAAGCACAGATCTTCCAAGGTGAGCTTGAACAAACACTTCACCTTCTCTTTCAATATTAGGCATTGCTTCATTAATGATCAGCTGAATGAATCTCGGAAACATGTACATCTTGTTTTCCTTCTGCACCCTTATGTGGTCACATAAATATCCAAGAATGTACTTAGCATAATTATATGTCCCCCCTTCAAATACTCCAATGATTCCTGATGAGATGTACCTTGAGAATCTATCCAACCCAGACTTTCTGTTGGACATACATTTTAAGTACGTGTGACACAAGAATCTGTAGGGCTTGCACAACCTCCCCTTCTTGATTTCACCATTTCGGTAGTCACCATCATAACCCATTAAGTGAAATACATTTTGAATGTATTCATGATCAAATACGTCAGGGTGACCCTCTTCTTGATCTCAAAACTCCGACACGCTCCTGATTGTTCGTTCATCCACCCTCAACTCTTCATTTCTTATTGTAGCAAAAATCACTTGTTGTAAGGCCTCGTTTCCGGAAACCCCACAGTTGGTCAATCATTGCATAAAAATATTTAAAAGATACATCATTATCGCAGTGGAATTTAAAAACTTCTCATTTATAAGTTAAAACATATCATTTCATTACTTCATTCATGTAAATTTTAAAATACAACATCATATCAAAATGTGAATGCCAGCTTCAAAACGCTCCCAGTAGCTTATGCATCCATGCCTGCACCTCCTCAGTATCAACACAAAAACCTGCCAGCTATTATGCATACAAAACGTCAGCGACGCTGAGTGAGTTCTAGTTTTATAAATAAAATACTTTACTTTCGTTAAAACATAACCTTTACATTCGTTTGTGATCACATATCATACGTACACATTGATAATAATTATTATTATCTTCATCATCGTTTATCATTATCATTCATTACATCTCTCACCATCATCCAGATCCTGTCTCATGCAATACCCCCGACTCATGCTCTAAAGCTGATACTGTGCTGGGACCTGTAAACAAACCCCCGACTCATGCTCGAAAGCTGACATAGTATCGGGGTACGCGACAAGGATCTCATCTCATATGCAACACCCCCGACTCATGCTCGAAAGCTGATACTGTCTCGGGGCCTGTAAACAAACCCCCGACTCATGCTCGAAAGCTGACACAGTACCGGGGTGAGCAACAAAGATCTTATCTCTCTCACATGCCACACCCCCGACTCATGCTCGAAAGCTGATACTGTGCTTGGGCCTGTAAACAAACCCCCGACTCATGCTCAAAAGCTAACACAGTACCAGGGTGGGCATCAAAGGTCTCATCGTTCATTACCTCCATTCTCGTTATCTTTCACTTTTGTTACATAATACTTTACTTATGCACTCATACATAATAGGTAAAGCCACATCATACACAACACGAACATCATCAACAACACACAAACATGCATAACACAACCGGCGTAACCATCACATCACAACAGAACTTAGCACAACCATCTACCTCCCAAATCTCCTAGAAATACCTAAGTCTACAAAGAAATCCGGACGAACATCCTGGGCACATGAGCATCTAAATTCGGATGAAAACAGTCTAGGCACATGAGCACTATGCGAGCACTTGAACACTATGCAGACACATGAACACTGCTTGGGCGCATTAGCAGTGGGCGCATGGGGTACTTGGGCGCCTGTACAACTCTAGATGCATGGGCACTAGTTGGGCGCATGGGCACTATGGCCACATGAACACTTAGGCGTATGAGGTCAGTTAGGCGCATAGAAAACAATCTGGGCACATGGGAACAATTTGAAATATAACCTATGCTACAAACAACTCCCAAACATCGTTCTAACACATCCTAACATAAATCTACCTTGCTAAAACACTAAAACATGCTAAACATCAAACATAACCCGAGAACCACCTCTAAAACATGCATTAACAGGGCACAGTCGAACATCATGCTGAAAACTCACGGTTTTCTTTTAAAAACTTTTGCTCGGTATGCATAACAGTCCCAAACACTTAGAAAACCAGTAAAAGAGGGGATCTAGAAACTCACCTTGAACAGCCTTTGAGTAGGGCACTGCAAACCCGAGACCCACCTGCAATTCACACCTAAAATCCACGAAAACGAGCGCTAAACACCAAAAATCTCGGTCCAGTACTCGAAAATCCAGCTGAAACCGAACAATTACCCAAGAAAACTCACCTTTTTCAAATTCTTCTTCTTCTCTCTCTCTAGAATCGGAAGCTTTTCTTCTTTCTTCTTTGCAGCCGAGAAAATGGTGGGTGGAAAGGTGTAGTGGGCGGCCATGCTTCTTTTAAACATAATAATATTAAAGTTTGTATCTTGGGCAACTTTAGTCCCTCAACTTGGGTTATTTAACCTTTCTTTCTTTATACTTCTCTTTCCTTTTCTTTTTAGTAAATTTCCAGGTGTTACAAGTCCACCCCCTTTATATAGGTTTTGTCCCCGAAACCTGTCACTACTTGAATAGTTGTGGATAATGCTATCTCATCTCTTCCCTAATCTTACATGTAGGCTTAGACCCCTTTTTGGGCTCCACTGTACTCGCACAAGTGAAACCACCCTTCTCCTTAGCCTTTCTCTCCCTTCTAACAGTAATGGCCACCAGTTGCTCCACGTAGTTGAGTTGTTCGTTCATCTCAATATCCTCTAGTGGCGCGATCATATCCTCACCGATTGAGCACTTCCTCAGACGAAATACAGGGAACGTTGGATGAATTCCACTTAATTCATCGGGTAACTCCAGTCGATAGGCCACTTCTCCTACCTGACCAACAATTCGGAATGGCCCTATATACCTAGGTATTAGATTTCCTTGCTTTCTTAATCAGATGATCCCCTTTCCATGGCGAGGCCTTCATCATTACTCCATCGCCGTAGGTCGGCACCAAACACTTGTTGGGCGCGGTTGATCAAACCATCTTCTTGCAACACTCGGTGTTTGTCTCATAGGCTGCTAGCCAATTCATCCGAAGGCGTACACCTATCCACCTAAGTTTGTCCCGAACAGTCTAGCAGGAAACACGTGCTCTCCTAATTCTGTCGCGCAATCCTCTAAGGCATTAGGTAACCTAGTGGACTTACCAATAGTAATTTCTACATCGAAGGGCTCATCAATCTTCATACTCCTAGCGTGCATCTTATCACAGGAGGCAGCAAGAATGAAACTAATACTAGCACCACAATGAAGGTACAGATGCACCAATTTAATTTACAAGATATGTACCAAACGACACGTCAGAGTCTACTCTAGCCTCCTCCTGGTCATAGCGAGTGCTCTAACCTTCATCCTCTGCTCTCCTTCTCAGCCCTTTCCTTGCACCGGAGTTCTCTGCCCCCGACTTCTTGTAGGCTTTGCTCATATGTGCAATCTCACCGCAGTTGTAACATTTAGCCATGTGGCATATCCTTGCCCTGTGGCCCTCTTTCCCACACTGAAAGCAGATGTTCAGTCCCCACTTGCACTCCCCCTCGTGGCCTCTACCACACTTCTTGCATACTTCCTCTCTCCTTGTTAACATTTTCCAATCATCGACCCTCGTCGTCTTACCTCCAGCCACAAATCCACCATCATTATCCCGCCTTCCATTCCCATTCCTAACCTTTCCCCGCCCCTTCTCCATATCCACTATCACCACCGCCTCTCGCTCGTCATACAGTCTCCCTGCTAGATCGACCACCGACCTAAACCTACTTGCCCAAGCGGCAATCAGATGTCTGCGGATATCTGCCGGCAGACCTTGAATGTACCTCTTGATCTTTCGTGACACAGGCGTCACCTGATCTGGCACCAGTCTTGTCATCTCGTTGAACTTCGTGGTGTACTTCTGGTGCGTCATCGTTCCCGCCTCCAACTGTAGGAACTCTCTCTTAACTTTTTCAAGCTCCCTATGAGGGCAAATCTCCTCAATTACCAACCTCTTCAGCTCATTCCACCTCATCCTCCTGATTGCCCTGGTACCCTTGGCTTGGACAAAGTTATCCCACCAGCACAAGGCTGAGTCCAAACATGAGTGGGTAGCGAACTTCACCTTCTGATCCTCTCGGCACTCACTGATATCAAGTACCGCCTCCATCTCCCTCACCTAATGGTGAGCAGCCGCAACACTCCTGTTCCCATCGAATGTAGGGGGCCTGCACCTTTGGAATGCCCCATTGCTGCTTCCCCTCATAGTTTTTTGCACAACTTCCTCCTCCTCCTCATTGTCGTTAGAGACAACCATATCAGTCTAAGGGTTGCTCCCTTCCCCTTAAACCTCCTTCCTCGCCTCCTCGTCTAGCGGTCTTCCTCTTCTCAACCTCCTTCTTCTCATCCTTCTTCATAGCTCTAATAACCTCGGTCACTACAGTCAGTAGAATTGTCTACATAACCAAATGAACTTCCTCTGCTACTGCCTCCCTCATTGAGGCCTTAGGATTAGCACTTTCATCCTCACCACCCTGGTGACGAAGCTTGGGCTCTTCAGGAGCCCTTTGGGCAGTCTTAGCCCTATTCCTTGTGACACGCGGTCCAACACCAAGTCCACCACGACCTCCACCTCGAGAAGCCTTCGAAGATCTACCACTAGCCATCACTAAACACTACAAGATTCAGAGACCAATACGATCATTCAAGGTAATAGCTCATATTATGTGAAGTATAGTAAGTCCCTAATTATAGTGGCCAGTTGTGATTAGCCACTTACTAAATCTGGAAAACAATCTGGGCGCATGAACACTTAGGCGTATGAGGTCAGTTAGGTGCATGGAAAACAATTTGGGCGCATGGGAACAATCTAAAATATAACCTATGCTACAAACAACTCCCAAACATCATTCTAACACGTCCTAACATAAATCTACCATGCTACAATACTAAAACATGCTAAACATCAAACATAATCTAAGAACCACCTCTAAAACAAGCATCAACAGGGCACAGTCGAACATCATGCTGAAAACTCATGGTTTGCTTTTAAAAACTTCTGCTTGGTATGCATAACAGCCCCAAACACTTAGTAAACTAGTAAAAGAAGGGATCTAGAAACTTACCTTGAACAGCCTTCAAGTAGGGCACTGCAAACCCGAGACCCACCTGTAATTTACACCTAAAATCCACGAAAACGAGTTGTAAACACCAAAAATCTCGGTCCAGAACTCAAAAATCCAGTTGAAACCGAACAATTACCCAAGAAAACTCACCTTTTTCAGATTCTTCTTCTTCTCTCTCTAGAATCGAAAGCTTTTCTTCTTTCTTCTTTGCAGCTGAGAAAATGCTGGGTGGAAAGGTGTAGTGGGCGGCCATGCTTCTTTTAAACATAATAATATTAAAGTTTGCATGTTGCACAACTTTAGTCCCTCAACTTGGGTGATTTAACCTTTCTTTCTTTATACTTCTCTTTTCTTTTATTTTTAGTAAATTTTCGGGTGTTACACTTGTTCATCATTTTCTTCCTCAATCTTGGCTGTGTTCCAGAAATCTACAATGTGCGATTAATAGATGATAGGATCCGCAGATAAAGCATAGAATAATCTTGATCTTCTCAGATAGCTGATAATATCCTGCATCCCTCTGCTACTGTATCCTCTGGATTAAGAAAGGCACAGACATTATGATCTTTTGCGAATCAATTGGCCATGTTGATTATGTTGTTTGAGTGGTGATTTAGGTAAGGATTGTTGTGCGGAACTGAAATATTGAATGTTTCGGTGAGAAAGGGTTTATGGGTGAGAGCGTTTTTCTAGGTCTGAAAAAGTGTTCTGAAAAAGTGAATAGAAATGCCAATGGTCAAGGTATCCTTTATACTCTCTCAGATAACTTAAAAAACTCATATTTAATATTGTGGGTCCCGTATCCCTCTTTACCCTTTCGTGGTTATTTGGATAGTTAATTCTTCCACAGAACATCATACGGAAGGCAAAACTTTCCTTGTTTCAAGTTAATTCTTCTGTAGAACATCTACGGAAGGAAAAAATTTTCTTGTTTCAAGTTAATTCTTTCACAGAACATGTACGGAAGGCAAAACTTATGTTTTTCTTCTGAAGGTAATTTTGATAAAATTTCCTTCCGAAGCAAATGTTTGTTTTTCTTCTGAAGTTAATTTTGATAAAATTTTCTTTCGAAGTAAATGTTTGTTTTTCTTCCAAAGTTAATGTTGATACAATTTTCTTCCGAAGCAAATGTTTTTGTTGTATGATCCTAACATATTGTTAGATCATTTGTTGTTTGTTGTTGGACCTTGTTGACTCTGCTTCATGGCAAATGTACGAAATGATTTAGTTAAAGACTTCAGATATCCTGCAGCCAAGTTAGTGCTCAAGATCTGATTTTTTTCATTTAAAAGAGTTAAACTCATTGTTCATGCTAATGACTACTCCCGTTAAATTTTTGACTAATCATAAAATTATGCATTTATTAGAAATTTATATAGAGAATAGCATGAAAAGCAATTATCTGTCCAACTTATTATCAAAGAAAACAAAAAAAAATCTATTTACAAGCAGAAACTTAAATGTATTTACAATCATTTACATCATACAATGGAATCATACTATGACACTAAGTAACTTCTTGATGACAGTTTTATTTGATAATGGTAGACATAGATCTAGTGCTGATTGCAAGTATTATGATCCACATAAATTCAAGCAAGAATATAGTTTCAACTTGTCATGCTGTTTATTATGTTTTGGTATTGATTAAAGATAGACAAATATGCACTTCACATTCAATTCACACTAGAGTTTGTCCTCCATTTAAGAGTCAATTTATTACTTTTTCACACTTAAAACTATGTTCTGTAAGTTATAAGCTCTATCTTAAGATTTCTTTGAAATCTCATTAATGTTGATATGATATTTAAGCTCTAAATTAATATACAATTGATCCCAATGGATTGTTTTAAAGCTGTTCCTTTTTGTAACCTTTTGATGATCAACATCAAGACACCAGGTCTTTACTCACGTAAAACAGAGGTGCCTAAGAACTCAGGTCTTTGCTTACGCAAAACAGAGAGTTCATGATGCGCAAAGATAGAGGTTATAAAGTGTTACAACATAGTGTGCTTAGGTGAGTAAGTTGATCATAGCAGGATAAGGCTTACTTGCTTGCTCCTCAAAATGGAATTGGCCATAATTTGTCAGCTTGACATTATGTCATGCATGAACTTGTTTATTTTCAACTCAAGCTGAACTTACTCGCATATCAAATCATATCTAATCAGTCTGTATTGTTTGTGTTAAAAACAGGAAAGTAAACAAAGGTATAGTGTATTATCATTTCCTATAATATGAACTGCTTATTCAAGAAATCATGAAAATAAACAATATTTTTTGGAATTTTATTTGTTTTATGACTGTTTTTGGCTTTTTCATATTAAGAAATTTGAAGGACAGATCATGTTTTTCTTTGTGTTGATTATTTAATCTAAATTGATCATGCCTAAGGACTCAATTAAGAAATTAAATCTTACTGAGTCAAAGGCTTTAGTGAATAAATCAGCAAGCTGATTTGTTGTATCCACTTTGATCAACTTGATTAAACCTTTTTCTGCGCACTCTCTCAGAAAATGGTATCTGATTTCAATATGTTTTGTTTTACTATGTTGCACTGGATTAGCAGTGATGAACATAGCAGTTGAGTTATCAATATGTATTGGTGTTTGAAGAAAATTATAACATAATCAAGTAGTTGGTTTTGCAACCATAAAACTTGAGAGCAACCAGCTGAAGTAGCAATGTACTCAGCCTCAGCCATGGATACTGAAACATTTGTTTGCTTTTTGTATTACCATGAAACTAGTCTCAGTTCTATGAATTGACAACCTCCAATGGTTGATTTTTTGTTGTTGTTATACCCTCCAAAGTCACTATCAGAATATTAGTAGAGGTTGAAGTCTCCTTCTTTGGGATACCAAAGTCCAAGAGCCGGCTTCTCTTTAAGGTATCTGAATATCCTCTTAACTGCATTCAGATGTGACTCCTTTGGATCTGATTAGTACCTAGCATAAACACACACAACAAACATTATATCAGGTCTGCTGGTAGTTAAGTACATTAATGATCCTATCATAGATCTATATAATGTTTGATCAACTGACTTCCCTTTAGGATCAGGTACAATCTTATCTATTGTTGATGCTGGTGTTTTGCATGAAGAAGACTCAGCAAGGTTGTACTTCTTTAAGATTTGATTCACATACTTTTCCTGATTGATGAAAATGCCATCTGTTTTCTGATGAACTTGCAAACCAAGGAAGAATGTTAATTCTCCCATGGAACTCATTTGAAACTCAGATTTCATCAAAGATTCAAAGTCTTGACACAATCTTTTGTTTGTTGACCCAAAGATGATATCATCCGCATAGACTTGGACAACCAAAAGCATGATGATCATGCTTGAGAAAGAGAGTCTGATCAATGGTTCCCCTATTGTAACCATGCTCAAGCAAGAAGGATGACAATGTTTCATACCATTTTCTTGGTGCCTGATGAAGACCATACAAAGCTTTATCAAGCTTGTATACTCTGTATGGGTAATCAGGATCTTCAAGGCCTGGTGGTTGGGCAACATACACCTCTTCATCAATTTTACCATATAAGAATGCACATTTTACATCCATTTGGTAAACAATGAACTTCTTATATGAAGCATAGGCTAGAAAGACTCTAATGGCTTCAATCCTTACAACTAGGGCAAAGACTTCATCATAGTCTATTCCTTCTTCTTGAGTATAGCCTTGTGCTATCAGCCTAGCTTTGTTTCTGATGATGATACCTCTATCATCTAGTTTGTTCTTGAAAAGCCATCTTGTACCAATTGGATATTGGCCTTCAGGAAGATCAACTAGATTCCAAACTTTCTGCTTTCTGAACTACTAAAGCTCTTTTTGCATTGCTTTAATCCGGCTGTTGTCTTTCAATACTGTAGATATGTTGGCTGGAACTACTTGTGAAAGAAAACAGGAGAACAGACAAATATTGGTAGCTCCCCCTTGACTTTTTGTGATTCTTTCATTAAGATCACCCATAATGTTTTCTATCAGATGATACTTATGAATTCTTGTTGTTGGAATTGATTCAACTGGAATAGATGATTCCAAGTTGGTGATGTTGGTTGATGGAGATGGATCCAGCTGAGATGGGGAATCAAAAAAGTGGTCAAACTCCTCCTCGTTTTGGTATTCTGATGCTGAATGAATTCCATCTTCATGATTTTGTGTTTCTGCAGATGTAGGTATAACTTCCATAGCAGTTACAGGAATAACTACGGATGTTGTAGTTTGTTGATCTGTAGATATGAATGTTGTTGGAATGTTTTTTGATGGATTGGGAATTCCGGATGAAGGAAAAAAATCATCTCCGGAAGTAGGAACATCTACGGATGTAGAAGGAACTTCAAGAGCATTGTTAACTTCTGCTGAAGTTGAATTTCTATTTCCATCAGAATTGTCATTGCTTGTTTGAGATAAAGGGCTTGGATCAGCAACATTTGAAGTATGTGTTTGGGTTATTCTTGAAGGATCAGTTGTCAATGACATTTCACTCAAACTTGGAGGTACATAAGGATAACAAGTATCTGCAGGACCTACAACATTCAAATAACCGGTGTTTAATGAGTTTGTTAATGCGTCTATATCAAACAACCAAGATGATCTTTTTGTAGATTTTGGAAATAAGGATTCATCAAAAGACACATTAGGTGTTTCCTCCGCAATGTTATGATGAGGAATGTAGACTCTATATAATTTAGATATTGATGAGTAACCAACAAAGAAACCATCACAGGCTTCTTCATCAAACTTTCCAAATTGATCTTTGGTGTTTAAAATAAACACATGACACTCAAAAGCTCTAAGATAACCTATAAATGGTTTCCTTTAAAATAAAAGTTCATAAGGTGTTTTATTATGTTCTTTGACAATTAAAGTTCTGTTCTGAACATTGCATGTTGTGTTCACTGCTTCTGCCCAAAATGTGATAGGCAACTATGAATCAGCTAGCATTGTTCTTGTTGCTTCAATTAGAGTCCTGTTTCTTCTTTCCGCAACTCCATTTTGTTGTGGAGTTCTTGGTGCACTGAATTGTCTGGCTATGCCTTTGTTCCTACAAAAGGAATCTAAAACATGATTAACAAATTTAGATCCATTATCACTTCTTATGATTTTGATCTTTAAATCAAGGTGATTTTGAATCTTAGTGATAAACTCCATTAGTGTTTCTGATGTTTCACTTTTATGTTTTAAGAAAAAGACCCATGTGAATCTAGTGAAATCATCAACAATCACCAAACAATATTGCCTTTTACCAATGCTCAACACATTGGTTGGACCAAAAAGATCCATGTGAAGCATTTTGAGTGGTGTTGTGTTTGTGTTGATTGTTTTGGACTTGTGGGACACCCTATGCTGTTTTCCTTTATAACATGATGAACAATGATTAGAACAGTAAAATTCTTTCTTGGGAAGGCCAATGACTAAGTTATTTTTGACCAACTTATTCATGTTCTTCATGTTTGAATGAACCATTCTTCTATACCACAGTTGAGCTTCATCTTCTGATGACTTAGAGATCAGGCAGGTTTCATTGCTTATTAGAAAGGTGTTGTTCATGTCCAAAACACATGTGTTGCCATTTCTTGGTGCTTTAAGAAGGATCCAGTCTACTGGAATTTGAAAACCTGGCTTAAGAATGTAACAATAAGTGTTATCAAATAAAGTGGTATAATTTTGATCACAAATTTGAGATACACTTAACTAGTTGAATTGTAAATTTTCACAGAAGTTAACTTTCTCAAATTTGAGTACACCATTTGTTACCATTCCTTCACCAACAATTTTACCTCCCTTCTTATCCCTACCAAATGCCACATATGAAGCATTTTTATGTTTGAAATCTTGGAGGAGAGAACAGTTTCCTATCATATGCCTGGAACAACCACTGTCAACATACCACTTGTTGTTAGTCCTCCATGGATGTTCCTGAAAAATAATGAAATCAATTAGAAAGTGGAGCCCAAGCCTTAATGATCTTGGGTTTGCCATTGTTATCTAGAATTGTTACTCTATCATGAATAAGCCTAGATGTCTCAAGATTGTTTTTACACTCAATTGATTCATTATGTTTTGTTTGGGGTGAGGATGATTCTATTGAAGATGAACTTGAAGCACTTTGATCTTGTTTCACGGTCACTTCCTTTGTCACTTCTTCTTTGATTACCTTTTTCTTCAAACTTGAAGATGACACTTTGTTAGAAAAAGTTTCAGCATCTTTTGTCTTTGATTGAGGTACATGATTACCCTTTTTAACGTTATCAAAGAAAGCTTCATCTTCCTGTAACACTACCTTCTTATGAGGTGTCTTGCTTTGAGGATGTTGCTTCTCCTTCTTCTTCTTTGATTGATCAACAACAGATGTTGGCTTCTTTACCTTTGGCACCTTTTGTTTTGGTTGCTGCTTCTTTTGTTTTTGCACCTTTGATTCTTCATTCTCAGAAGATTATGAGTCTGATTCAGCATTCTCAGATTGTTGCTTCTTTGGCACTTTAGTTTTGTTCTTTTTGTTGAAGTAGCATTCTTGAGTATTATGGTTCTTCTTGTTGCAAATAGCACAGTACTTGTTGAAGTAACAATTAGCTATCATGTGCTTATGTTGCATATGGAGTAGTAACTGCTGAAGTAACAGTCAACTGTGTTATGGTTATACATGTCACCCCACTTGCAGTATTTGTCTTCAGCTTCACTCTCTGACTCCACTGTCTTCTTCTGCTTCTTTTTCAATTCTCTTTCAATCTTTGCAGCTGAAGGATCTTCTTCTTGTTGCTGAGGATTCACAACTCTTTGTTGTTTCTTGACTTTCTTGACAGTTTGTGATTCAACAGATGATTTCCTCTTCCGTAGATCTTCTACGGATGACTGTTTTGATTCATATGATTGCTTCTTCTGCAGATCTTCTACGGATGTTGCCTTTGGAACAACATTTTTCATATGCTTTTCTACGGATATGTGAGAACCAATTTTCTTCTTCTGCAGGTGTTCTGTTAAAGTGTTTTTCTCTTCTTTCTCTGCAGTTCTTTTTGCTGACTGAGTTTTGTGCTTTTTGTTTAGCTCCTGAATTCCTTCATTTAGCTGACCAATTCTTGTGTAGATGGTCTTTAACAAATTTCTTTGTTTGGGAGGATAAGGTAGCATGATCTCCTCAAGGACTTTAGGAATTATAGGTTTAATTACCATATTTTTACCCTTACCCAAACCAACACATTCTTGTTCATTAGGCTCATCAACCTCATCCAAATCATCACAGTCATCAAAGTCAAATTCTGATTCATTTTGTTTTGAAAATTCTGATTCAGATGAATCAGTTTCACTGATTTTAGTATCTTCACCATTTACCACTTCATTATTTTGAACTTTTGATTCAGTTTGGTGCTAGATACAAAATGATTTGACAGATTATTGGTCATGGACTTAGGTAGGGTGGTGTAGTTATTATTCACTGGTGGTGCAATAGCATTAAATCCCAATCCATACCTGTTCTTTGATTCAATATGAGAATTTAACAGTTTCTCATATTGTTGTGATGATAATTGGAACTTTTGAAGTTTCACTTTAGTAGATGCATGATCATACATTGATTTTGTTAAAGAGGTGGTTAAATGCTTAACTTGTGCTTTCAAATTATAATTTTCAGAAACAAGTTTATCCAAATCTTTTTGTAAAGAAGTGATTTTGACCTGATATAATTTATGTTCTCTTACATGAGATTCATTCAAAATCATTATTTCTTTGACATTATCAGCCAATTGTTGAGCATGGACCCTGTATCTTTCTACCTCTTTAACACATGTTGGTGACATAACTTGTCCCTTACATCTCTTGACATGGGTGGAACGTTGTTCTCCAGATTTGCCATCAATGCTTGATTCTCCTCCTGGACTTCCTTTTCATACATGCTCCAGTCACAAGTACCATCCTGTAAAATAATCAAACCAGTTTCTTTAGAATTACTGGTACCTGTTGCAGAACTTGAGGCTAGCGGGGATGAGTTTGTAAGCTGAGGTTGCTTGAAGCTTCTCTGATGTGCTTGTCTTGTGTCTGTTGTTGATTGCTGATTGTTGTTGCATTCCCTTGAGAAGTGACCATACAAATTACATTTGTAACACCTCACCTTTGATTTATCAACACCAATTTTTATTGTTCTTCCAACAAAAGATAGTCCCTTGTTTCTTCTCATATACATCTTGGCCCTATAAGCAATCATGGCCATTTGCCATTGTAGATCCATCTCTTCCACTTCATCAGGATGAAGTTCTTCCAGGTCTTGTTGGCTGATGTGAGCAGGAGTCAGAGTACTACCCAAGTAAGCTTGAAAGCTTGAACTGAATGCTGCAAATGCTACTTTCTGTTCTTCTGATTCTAGAACCACGGTGATTGGTTCAGATTTGGTGTTGCTTTTGCTGGGTGTGATCCCTTTGCTGCTGAACTTTTAGAATCATCAGATTTCCCTTTCTTCTTGTTGTTAGAACTACTTCGAAAGTTAGATTTAGAAGACTTTGCTGCATAGAAACCAGCTTCTTCTTCATCATCACTCTCAACACAAGAGCTTCCTTCATCACCATTGGAAATAAAAACACTTCTAGCACCCTTTGTTTCTTTGAATTGGTATGGTGCTATTGATGCTTTTACACTCTTGTTCCTTGTTTTTTCATCCAACTCCAATGCTTCTACCTTGGCTGCCAAAGTATCTAGTCCAATTGCCTTTAGATCAATGGTATTTTTGAACATAGACATAGTTTGAGTCCAACTTTCAGGCAAGGTATGTAGCATCTATTTGTTTAGTTCCTTATTACTGTACTTCAACTCAAGAATATTCATCTCAGTAACAAGTTGCATAAATCTGTGGAGTTGTTGAGGAACTGATGGCACCCATAATATGATGAAAAGTTTCATACTGTGAATGAAGAGTATCCTTCCTGATGCTTCTGATCTTATCACTACCTTCACACTAAGTGTGAAAAATTTTCCATAATGACCTTCACACTAAGTGTTGTATTTTCACATAATGAGTTTGCTGGTTTCAGGTATGCTTCACACCAAGATCAAGAGGTCTTCAGGTAAAGCCATAGTAAGCATACTATATGCCTAATGTCTACTTTGACTTTCTTGGCATCATCAAGAGACATATTTTTCAAACTTATGGGCTGATTGTTGTCATTATAGTCAGGTCCTAAAGCAGGTGGAATGTAAGGACCTTCAGTAATTGACACCCATAAATCAGAATCTGTATAGTTGACGTGGTTCCTGAATCTGATTTTTCATGTTTTGAAATCAGATTTGTTCTCCAACTTTGGAGGTTGATAAGCTCCAACCACAAAATTGCTCATGTTGATTGTCTGTGTTAATAATCAAAAGTATCAGTTGATCTAATATCCTTTGAATGTGTAAAAACAATTCAAACACACTAACACAACAATAACAAATCACCGATAATATTGATATCAAATCAACTAAGACAAAAATTCCTTGGAATTAATGACTTCTATTGTGAATGAACTAATTAATAACACACTCTTAATTAAATAAGAAGTTGTGGTCAAAATTAGTCAATCACTCAATATATTCTTAGTAATTTGAAATTAAGATGTTATAAGATGATGAGTTTTGTTTAAACTTGTTTGAACATCCTTACGAAATCGAACAATGAACACAAATCCTGAATCAAAAGCAATTTGATGCAAATCAAAATTATCGATCAATGGAGCATGAATAATGATCGATATAACAAGGTTTTGATGATTTAGGAAATAAACCCAATTAAAATATTCAAACTGATAGATCAATTGATCTAGATCAATGAGCGCGAGGCTCTGATACCACCTGTGAAATCCAAGGATCAAAACATAATTATCAGTTCTGATTTAGCAAATAAGATCATGGAATTATCAATATTTGTTTTTCTAATTAATTGTTTATGAATTAAAATCGACTAAGAACAGATGAAGCAAATTAAAAACAGATTAATATAGTGCAACAGAAGATTGTTTCATTTGTTTTCATTGATAATAATTGATTCAATGAACTATTGATACATGGTGATCTGGTGATCTCCAATGATGTTCTTGGTGTTCTTGATGTTTTGCTATGTTTGCTATTTGAGTGATTGATTGATTGATATCGTTTCTATGAATACGAGAAACTTATTTTTTGTATCGATATCGCTTAATCACATCCTTAATTGAGTGCATCCATGCCTTATATTTATATGGCAGAGGGATTCACCTTTTACATGGAACTGTAACTTTCCTTATTGTTTTAAAAAGTTACAGCTGTACATTCCGATGTGACATCCTAAGTCTTCTGACAGAGTCAGTCTTCCATAGATGTTAACTGATGACATCACTTTAGTCTGCTTGACTTGTTGACTTTGTATGCAAGTTGTTCTTCTGTAGGAAGTTGTTCTTTCGTAGGAAATTGGTCTTCTGTAGGAAATTGGTCTTCCATAGAAAGTTGGTCTTCCATAGGAAATCTCGATCATCCTGAACTTCATCCTTAGGAGCAAGCTCTTCTTCAGCAGCAGCACTTGATCTTTGGAATTTTTCAGCCGATGTTGTTGTGCTTCCATAAGAGATCTACGAATGCATGTCAACTTGGTTCTTGTGTTCCATAGAACATCTACGAAAGAACAAACTTGTTCATTCGTAGAAGTTCTTGCACTTGGTCAGTCTTCCAAATTGACCAAACATGATGTTTTCCTGCAATTAAATGAAATCAACACAAATAATAATTTGGGTTAACTTATAAGTCATGCATTATATTATCAAAAAGAGATTTACAATGATTTATTACAAGAGTTGACTAAGTCAGCTAAACCTGTACATTGAATCTAGTCCTAACACGCTGTGGACTTGGCTGTCCGCTGTGGACACTTAGAAAATTATCATGCATGTGTCCGCTGTGGACTTTACATGTCCGCTGTGGACACTTGGAAAAATTGTGCTTGTTGTCTGCTATGGACTTTATACGTCCGCTGTGGACACTTGGAGAGATTTTGCATTCTGTCCGCTGCGGACTTTACATGTCCTGATGTTTTTATGACGGTTTATGCCTATTGAGTTATATAGTTTTGAGGCTGTTGTTAATGTTCCCATTATGTATTGTAATGTGACTTTACTGGGTGTGATACGTGCTTATGTACGTAAAGTATTATTGTAATGAAAGTGAAAGATTAGATAATGAAAGTGGAACGTAATGAAGAAATTAAATCTTGCAAGCATATAAAAGGGGTTCACAACTCATTATGGGTTTCCACCTCGACAGTGTGCCTATGCACACCTAAAGGTCAGTCTTGTGATTGATGGAAACGTACGAAACGGGATCCTTGCCACTTGCCCCCAAGACTGTAGTCGCTTTGTGCACCAATGATGGGGCATAGCATATGGCAGGACCTAGATAGAAGTGAAAGATAATAAGTACGAAACGAACGATGTTGAAGATAATAATAAGATTATTATCAAGATGTACGTATGATGTGTGATCACTGAAGTAAAAAGGTTTTTATGAAGTAAGTATTGTATTATATAAACTAGAACTCAGTCAGCGTCGCTGACTTTTTTATATGCATATAGTTGGTAGGTGATTGATGATGCTGGGAAGGTGCAGGCATTGATGCATATGCTACTGGGGACAATTCGAGTCTGGCATCCATATTTTGAACATGTTAATGTATAATACAATTTTTGGGTTGTAAATGAATGATATGATCTTGACATGTTTTTATTCAGTAATGAAAGTTAAATTTCCACTGCAAAATGAGATGTTTTATATTATTTATGAGATGATTGACCAACTGTAAGCGTCTCGGGAACGGGTCCTTACAACTTAGGATCTTCAAAGCCTGAAGGTTGGCAGACGTAAACTTCTTCATCAATCTCACCATAGAGGAATGCACTCTTACTTCCATCTGAACCACCTTGAAGTCTTTAAAGTAGCAAATGCTAGAAAAATTTTGATTGCTTCAATCCTGGCCACAAGAGCAAAGACTCATCATAGTCAATCCCTTCTTATTATGTGTACCCTTGTACCACCGTCTAGCTTTGTTCTTGATAACAATGCCCATGTCATCCTTCTTGTTTCTAAAAAACCCATTGGTCCCTATTGCAGTCTTCCCCCTTGGAAGTGCATAAAGTTTCCAAACCTTTTGCCAAGCAAATTGAAGAAGCTTCTCTTGCATGCTTCTAACCAACTATTATCTCTTAAAATCTCATCAACTTTCTTGGTTCCAGCTGAGAAAGAAAGCATGAAAACAAACAAATGTTTACTTCATTCACTCTGCTTCTTGTCTTGACACCAGCATCTACATTGCCAATTGCATTCTCAATGGATCTGGATGCTCTTTATGAATTCTTATTGTTTATGGTACTAGCATCTGCTTCTGCTAAATGTCGCTGGACTGCATCAGCAGATGACCTATTGTGACTGATCCCTTGTGGTAGATCTACCCTATGGTCATAGCACTTAGGACTTTTATGTCTGCGACCTATTGTGAGAGTGCTCCTGAAACATTCTCAATCAAATGGTTAAATGCATTTATGAATCCATTTAGATCACCTTTAACTTGGAGTGTTTCCAACATTATTTGAGGAATTTTCATTAAATATGACATTTTCAAATTCCTCATATGTTGTCAACTTTTAGTATACTCCGTAAGCCTTAGCTTGTGATGAGTATCTAACAAAGAACCCATGTAGTTATTTCTTATCAAATTTGGATAGATGATCTTTGGTATTTAGAAGGGTGCATGGGCATCCAAATGATCTTAGAAACCCTATAAATCGTCTTCTCTTATGCGACAATTCATATGAGGTTTTTCCATATATCTTGACTATCAACACTCTGTTCTGAACATAGCACGTAGTGCTGACTTCTTCAGCCTAGAATGTTATAAGAAGTTTGGAATCAGACAACATGGTCTTGCAGCCTCAATAAATATCCTATTTCTCCTCTCAGTAACTCCGTTTTGCAGAGGAGTTTTAGGAGCACTATATTGCCTTGCAATACCTTTGGATTCACAAAAAGAATCAAGGGTGTGGTTTTTGAGTTCAGTACCATGATCATATCTAATTATCTTAACCTTTTGATCAATTTGGTTCTTAATTTTAATAATAAATAATTTTAAAATCTCAGTAGTTTTATCTTTAGTTTCTATAAACAACACCCAGGTGAATCTTGTAAAATCATCTATTATTAACAAGCAATATAATTTTCTTCCCAAACTCCTGTTGGCCCAAACAAGTCCATGTGTAGAAAATGTAAAGGAGTTGTGACGGAATTTAATTCTTTGGACTTATGAGAAGATCTGTGTTGCTTTTCTTTTTGATAGGCAACATAGTGGTCAGCACATGCAAACTATTTGTTTAGCAGTCTTGTGGCTGACCTATTTTGAACTAGTTTATTCATGTTTTTGAGATTTACATGTCACAATCTTCTATGCCGAGGGGAGGGAGGATTCATTTATTGAAGCTTTAGAAATGAAACATGATACATTTCCTGAAGGTGATGCATGCTGTATATTAAGCATGTACATATGGTCTTTTCTGCTCCTCCTCCTTTTTTCTTCTCCTCTTCTTCATCACTTCCTCAACTATTCCATCCTTTTCTTTCTTATATACTATCTTAATCTCTTGAGCAGATGCCCTTGTACAGATTGGTTCGGCGGAGACTTGCTTCTTAACCTCAAGGTTGCGCTTGGGGGTATATGTGGGAGTGTATGTCATTAGTGGTTATACAGAATTATGCCCCAAACCTGCCTTGTTTTGATACAACCTTTGGAATTTTTTAGTAAAAGAAAGTAATTTTTCAAACTTATTAGTTTAACATTATATTTATCATCATATGTTTTAGCTATGGCTAAATCATATTATGCTCATTTCAATCTGCTCAAGAGATTATCAATTTAGGTCTCAAGGTTGGTTTGCTCATATTTTAATTGATTCAACATCCTTCATGAGATCCAAATTGTGATTTCTATACAAGTTAACCTTAGCTATGCATTTAGGTGTACAACGGGGTTCAGAAGTTACCTGAGGTGTGGAGGTTGAGCTTCCAGCCATCAATGCATTGTTGATGGGAGTAACATCTTCCACTTGGAAGCTCTAGTCAATCACCTCTTCTCCTAAGGCTACAACTACTGTATTTCTTTAGCCAAATGATGTTGAAGGACCTTGATGAGTTGAGTGTTGTGGAGTGTTTAATGAACTTGGAGGAGATGGGTTTGACTTTTATGCATTGCATACCTTGGCAAAATGTCCCATCTGGTTGCAATTGAAGCATTTCACCATGCTTTTGTCAAACCCAAATCCTAATCTTCTCTGTCTAAAGAATCTTCTTTCGATCCTCTATTGAAACTGCTTGGCCCTAAAGAAAATCATGGCTATCTGGTAGTTGATATTGTAACACTCGAAAACTTATTAAGAAAAGAATAAAGACAAAAGGAGAAGTTGCATAAGTGGAGGGGCTAAAGGGTACAAAGGACAAAACATTATTATTATATGTTTAAAGTGGGTATGGCCGCCCACTACACTGCTTCACCAACCTGTTTCGACTGCTAGAGAGAAGAAAAGCAGAATTTCCATCCGTTCTAGAGAGAAGAAGAAGAAGAATCGGCTTGAAGGTGAGTTTTTGTGTGTTTTGTTTGGTTTCAGCTGAGTTTTTAGCTTCGGGACCGATTCTTATGTATTCTTTTGTGTTTGGTTTTGTGTTTTGGTGTGTTTAGGCATTTGAACTCTTTGTTCCCTCGAGTTTGGTGGAGTTTTGCTTGAAGGCTGTAATAGGTAAGTTCTAGATCCCCTGTTTTTATGTTTTATACTTGTTTTGGGGTAGAAAATGCATGTAACTAACTTTTTATTTATTTCAGCATGTTTAACCATATGTTTATACCCTGTTTATACGGGTGAATGTATGTTTGTGTATGATTTGTTGTGTTTCATGTTTATATGCTTGTTTTAGGTGCTTGGTATATTAGATTTCGGTTAAGAACATGTTAAAACGATGATTGGGTCTGAAAAATAGTGTAAGTTTGAAATTACAACTGCCCATGCGCCCAACTTAGTGCTCATGCGCCTAGAATTTTGTCCATGCGCCCTGGTCATGCGCCTAATATAGTTCTCGTGCGCCTAGAAATTTTGCCCATAAGTTTAAGTGTTGCCCATGCACCCAAACAGTACCTCATGCACCCACTGCTCATGCGCCTAAGTGAGGTTCATGCACCCAAGTAGTACTCATGCGCCTAAGTGAGGCTCATGCGCCTAAGTGAGGCTCATGCACCCAAGCAGTGTTCATGCGCCTAAGTTTCCTCATGCGCCTAAGTCTTTCCCATAAGCCCAAGTACCGTGCACCTACATAGTGCTCATGCGCCTAAATGCCTTAGAAGATTTTCTGAAATTTTAGGAAATAGAAATTTTAAGACTAAGCCCTGGGATGTTTTGATGGTTATGTTTGTTCGTGTTTTTCATGTTTGTGGCCTGTTGTTATGTTCCATATTACATATTATTACCTGACTTACGTGGTGTGTTTATGCTCGTATACGTAAAGTATTATCTTAATGAAGCGAAAGATTAATGATAATGAAAAGTCGAACATAATGAATGAATGAAAGTCTTGCAAGCAAATGAAAGGAGGTTCACAGCCATTGGGTTGTCAGCTCAACTGTGTGTAGTTTGGCTAACCCGAAGGATGCACACAGGGTCAATCCTAGAGATTGACGAGGCCCTTGTTGCTTGCCCCAGGTACTGGACTCAGCTTCATGCATAATGTTCGGGGTCTATTTATAGGCCCTAGGCCCAGTACCAGCTTCGTGCATAATGTTCAGGGTATTGCACCTTGGTTCGGAAGAAAGTGAAAGATAATGATGAAAGTATGAACTGAATGCGAAGAATGATGAAAGATAATAATGAATATTATCTTGTTGTATGTATGATGCGTGAACACGTACGGAAATAATGGAGTTTATGAAAAGGAAGTATTTTAAGAAAATGATATTTTTATATATTAACAAGGGACTTTAATTTTAAAACTAGAACTCACTCAGCAACGCTGACTTTTATGCATTTTTAGTTGGCAGGTAACTTGTTGCTGGGGATGGCACGCTGGTGAGGCTACTTGGCGGGCAAAGACTGGCATCCTTTCGTGCATGATGATATTGTTGTTTTCTAATACAACTGAATGATTCTTTTTGTAACTTTTAAAATACAATGATGTATTATTTAGCAACATCAAATATTAATGCATGAATGGTTTTTGATAACTTAATCCGCTGTGATGTTTTTATGAAAATGCTGTGATTGTCCAACTATGAGGTCTTTGGGCCCGGGGGTCTTACAAGTTGGTATCAGAGCCAATGTTTAAGAGAAATGGGTAAATTATTTTAAAACCTAAACTTAAATTTAGAATGGGACCGAATGGAGGGATGCCAGCCCAAGTAGCTACGTGCCATTAGGTAATTCGTTTTCTTAAATGTTAACCGGTATTATGTGCGTGTGATATCTGATTTATGTGCTCTTGGTAGATTTGGATACTGATGTAGTGAGGATAGGCAATGCTTGGGGGATGAAGAGTAAAGTAAGTGGCTAATCACAACTGGCCACTGTAATTAGGGACTTACTATACTTGACATAATCTGAGCTATTACCTTGAATGATTGTGTTGGTGTTTGAATCATATAGTGTTTAGAGGATGGCGGTGGTAGATCTTCGAAGACTTCTCGAGGAGGTGTGCAGGGTGGTCGTGGTGCTAGGCCACGTGTTACCAGGAACCAGGCTAAGGCTGCTGAGACTGCTCCTGCAGAGCCCGAGCTTCATCACAAGGAAGGCGGTGATGAGAGTGCTAACTTGAGAGCCTCTGTAAAGGAGGCAGTTGTGGAGGAAGTTCACCAGGTCATGCAGACGATCCTGCCGTCTGTGGTGACCAAGGTTATTCATTCTGTGAGGGAGGATGAAAAGAAAGAGAAGGAGGAGAGGAGGAGGACCGTTAGGAGAGGTTCAGGTGAAGGGGAGCAATCAGAGACCAAGATGGTTGCCTCCAGCGATGAGGAGGAGGAAGCAGTGCAGGAAACTGTGAAGGGGTGTAGTTACGGGGCATTCCAGAGATGCAAGCCCCAACTTTTGATGGAAATGGTAACGCTGCTGCTTCTCACCGTTGGGTGAGAGAGATGGAGGCCGTGTTAGAGATCAGCGAATGTAGGGAGGACCAAAAGGTGAAGTTTGCCACTCACTCATTCGTGGACTCAGCTTTAGGTAGGACATTATTGTCCAGGCCGGGGCAGCATGGCTATTGGGAAGATGAATTGGGATGAATTGAAGAAAATGATGATCGAGGAGTTTTGTCCTCACCGAGAACTTGACAAGATAGAGAGGGAGTTCTTGCAGTTAGAGGCGGGAACTATGACACACCAGCAATACACGACAAAGTTTAACAAGATGGCAAGGCTGGTGCCAGACCAGGTTACGCCGTTGTCAAGAAAGATAAAAAGGTACATATAGGGTCTGCCGGCAGATATCCACAGGCACATGATCGCCGCCCGGCCGAGTACGTGTAGGTCGGTGGTTGATCTGGTAGGGAGGCTATTTGATGAGAGAGAAGAAGTGGCGGTGGTGGAGGTGAGCAAGAAGAGTGATGGTGACAGGAACTGGGATAGGAAATGATTTGGTTATGGTGGTTTCACCCCGAACAACAAAAAGGAAAGGGTGGATGATCGGAGGGTAGTGTCGGCAGGTACAAGGATGAAGCGGTGTGGTAAGTATGGTAAGGAGCATACGGGAGAATGCAAGTGGGGACTGAATGTTTGTTTCAAATGTGGGAAGCCTGGTCATGTGGCAAGGGATTGTAAGGTGAGGAGGTGCTACAACTGCGGTGAAGAAGGCTATATGAGCAGGGATTGCAAGAAGCCAAGGGCTGAAAGTTCTGGGGCGAAGAAGGGGATCGAGAATGAAGGGCCAGTACCAGCTTTGTGCACAATGTTCGGGGTATTGCACATTGGTTCGGAAGAAAGTGAAAGATAATGATGAAAATATGAACTGAATGAGAAGAACGATGAAAGATAATAATGAATATTATCTTGCTGTATGTATGATGCGTGAACACGTACAGAAATAATGGAGTTTATGAAAAGGAAGTATTTTAAGAAAATGATATTTTTATATATTAACAAGGGACTTTAATTTTAAAACTAAAACTCACTTAGCAACGCTGACTTTTATGCATTTTCAGTTGGCAGGTAACTTGTTGCTGGGGATGGCACGTGGGTGAGGCTACTTGGCGGGCGAAGACTGGCATCCTTTCGTTCATGATGATATTGTTGTTTTGTAATACAACTGAATGATACTTTTTGTAACTTTTAAAATACAATGATGTATTATTTAGCAACATCAAATATTAATGCATGAATGGTTTTTGATAACTTAATCTGCTGTGATGTTTTTATGAAAAATGCTATGATTGTCCAACTGTGAGGTCTCCGGGAATGGGGGTCTTACAGATATCCATTTCCCTAAGGTCATCTGGATGAATGCACTCCAGATCTTCTTCAGAGAATTGAAAGAAGTTGGCTTGGTCACTGAGAAAGGCAAAGTTTGAGGGGTATGATTGTGAAACGGATGGTGAGGCTGTCTGATTCCATCTGCTGAAAAATGGTAATTACTAAGATTCTGCAGTTGGAGATTGAGGATAAGTGATCATAGGTACTTGATGAATCACCATAGGAGTTTGATAGACTTGAGAGTGGGAGTGATAGTAAACGGGCTAATGAACAGGGCCATGAGAGCTGATGACTTTAAGGGGTTTGAAGATCTGCCTAGTGATTCTTCATCTGCATCCATCTCCATCTTGTAAGCATTGAGGATGCCGTATAACTCCTCAAGAGTCATTGTCTTCAGATTTTCAATTCTTTTGATGGACATAGTGTGAACTATCCATGTCTTTGGTAAAGACCTCAAGAATGTTTTGAGAACATCACTATTTTCCATCTTCACTCCAGCTTCGTTGAGAGTGTCTAGAAGTTCAACATATCTAAGATATGTATCAGTCATGGTTTCTCCCCTTGTGAAACCAAAGTTCTTGAACTTCTATTTTAAGAAATCTCTTTTGTTCTCTTTCATATCCTCCATTCCTTCAAACCTGGCCTTCAATGCTTCTCACAACTTTTGAGTAGTTATGAATTTTCTTGAGGCCATGCATGATGTTGTTGGGTATGCTTATTCTGACCAATCATAGAGACTTTGAATCCACATCCATCTTTTTCACATCTTTATCAGAGTACTTTGTAGGATCTTTGGGGATTATGGCTCCACATTCACCAGTAGCTTGGACCATGGGGACATATGGTCCATTCAGAATAGAGAGCCAGAGTCTTATGTCTTGATTCCTTATGAAATCCACCATTCGGATTTTCCAGGTATCATAGTCTTTTGGTGTAAACATGGGTGGTTTGGTTTGAGTTCCATTCTCCGAATCATGCTTACTAGAAACCTACAACAGTCATTTTGAAAGGATCATAGGGTATGAAGAAATATGGTGTTTGATAGTGTGATCAAAGGAAGAAACAAGTGATTTGCTGAAAGATAACTTCTAGTGAATCAAGAGCCAGAGCATTGGTACCACCTTTTGGATCAGATGGTTTAGATTAACAAGAACTTCTCCTGTGACCAATAATTAATGAATGTAGAATCTAAGTTAACTACTTTACTAACAAAACACAAATACTTTGAGAAAGGGTAAATGCACAATATGTTCTTTCAAAGTATTCACTTGATTAATTGTTTAAGTACAAATGATACAATAATATTTAGCCTAGGATTAGATACTCCAAATTATTTTAACATAAAAGAGCATCCAAAAAAGTATCCCTCATCAAATTTGGTGTAAGTATGCCTGAATGATTACTGGTGTTTAAGATTGACACTGGAAACAGATGAATGGTTTTCTTTGAAAAATAGTTCATAGGAAGTCTTCCTCTCTTTCACCAAGAAAGTTCCATTTTGCACATTGGAGGCTATGTTGATAGCCTCTGCCCGAAATATGATTGGTAGTTTAACATCAGCCAACATGATTCTTGAAGCTTTAATTAATGTCTTGTTTCTTCTCTTAACAACCCATCCTAAAGTGGAGTCATTGCTACACTAAATAAAAGATATACATAGCTATCATTTCTTAAAGGTCATTTGGCTTGAAGCCTAATATTACTCAATCTAATTAACTCCATATACTCGTATTATGATTTAGTTTGGTTTCGTTGTATCTTCACTCGTAGGACCAATTCCCATATTTTGAGTCGGGTATCTTTCATAACCCTTTGCCCTTCTCTTGATCGTATTTTTTGATGTTCCATAAAATGTGGTTTTGTTCTTTTTGGAACCATTTATTACATGCCTCAAACGTGCGAGAAAAGTTCTATTTGAGAATTTCTAGGGGAAGTCTCGACTTAGCATAGTGAAGGCAACAATGTAAATTAAAACCAAAAGAACTCATCTTACTTTTTAAAGTCTGACTGGTTGTATACTATTGTTTAAATAAGCCAAGAAACATGTCTTCAACAAATATGGGTTTTGTTTAAGGCTTTTTGGCAAGTTACATACTTGTGCTGGTAATGAAAGTGAAATAGTTAGGCTCGACGGGGCTAACTAGGGGTAATGTTGGGTAATGGCTTTTGAAAACTGGTTGGGGCTAAAATGATAAGTTTTCCTATTGCCTAAATCATTCTTTTGCATCCTTTTAAGGTCTTGAAATCCATACCCAAAACAAGTTCTAATACACAAGCAACATCGGGCACTCTTAAATATTCAAAGTGGTGAAAGCAAAATGCATAAATGCAAAGCTGTTTTAATGCTCAAAATTATTCTGATGAAATAGATGGAATCGGGTACAAGTGTTTCATTTTACAAGTTTGAATGTTTCTACAAACCTTGCTTTGCTTTTCAGAATATTACAATGAACATACTTTTTATTGTTATTTGGGTATTGGTTTATTTACTTGCTCATTTCACGAAAACTTTTATTTACATATTTTTTTATAAAAAAATTGTTAATGTTTTCAATGTTTTTACCACAAAAATTAAAATTAGAGTAAATTTTTCAAAAATTTCACTTGGATCAAATATAAAACATATATGTATATCTTTCCCCACACTTAAATTTCACATTACTCTTAATATGATAATTAATAAATAAAGATTAAGTAGAGAAGAGGTAAAGAAAATCACCTGAAATATCTTTCATCAATGGAAATATATAAAGTCCTAAACATACATAATTAATAAAGGTAAAATAGTGTGAAAACAAATAAAGCACAAAGATAGAATGTATTGTCATGAAAAAATAGTGCCCAAAACCAAAAACTGATAAGGTCCTCAAGGGATTTGTGGTGGAATATCTCGCCACTCGTGGTACATCCTTTTTCTAATATAGGTGACATCACTACTCGGTTCATCAACCCTGGGCGATAGATTGTTAACCCGGCTTGCTATTTGTTGAGAAACTTGAAAGATCTATAAGGTGTAATCACTAGTGGTTTGGATGGCCTCATAAAGTTCTAGCATGGATGGAAATTCAGTAGTATGTGAATTCGATGCTCTGGCAGACTGTTGTTGTGGTGGTATGTCTAAGTCCATGATAACCTGATGCAAAACTCTCATAGATGTTAACAATACAACTTGACCCAATGTTGCATGGTTGGTGGTTCACAAGGTAATACAAAATAAAAAGATCTCGTAGGTTAATAGTATCCCTCTCTTGTTTTAATCACACGTGGTTTTTGAGGGACTAAGGAGAAGGTAGATGCAATGGTCAAGTAGGTCCTTTAGCTTATTGTTGTAGGTATTATTTTGGTTATTGTTACCCTCCCCAATCTATCTCTAGAATTCCTTGCGAATAATACCGCTTGTGCTGAGCGGAATTTTTCATTAGGAAACGTGTGATATATCGTCGTTCCTACCACTGCTTCTTCTTAAGATTCTGCTTTTGAGTATGTATACCCAAATAAACTCCAAACAAGGCTACTAATATTGAATGACATTGTCCTCCCAACCTAAATGACACCATATTATCATCCCAAGGGTCAAACTTGCTAATGTTAAACTGAAAAGTGGCTAAAAACTCAAGGGTGAGCTCGTGCAGAAATTGACAGTCAAAAGAGAACACCCTTTGCCATTGAGTGTTTACCAAATCATTATACCGGCCTAATAGGTTCACTACTATAAATGTTTCAATATCCGCCATTAGGCAGGGTCTTTCTTCTTGAAATTATGATTAAACACTACCTCTCATGACTCCCTCTAAACACTAGGTTAAGGTGGTCCATGTCCTTGAAATTATGATTAAACAAGAGCTAAAGAAGTTGCAAACGGGCTCTTGCTTAATTGGGCAAGACCTGTGCTTGGGTGGTAATATGGTGAAATAGTCGAAAACACAATCCGGGTGAAATATCAATGGAGCATGGGGGCGAGCCTAGTGTGGCATAGCCTATGCTTAGCCCTTGGTCAAGTTTTTTGGATTTTATCTCATATTGTTTTTTTTCAAACCCTTTCCTACTTATCATTTTTGTCAACACTTTGTCATTTTGTCAAATATTTGGCAGTTTAATTTTAGAAGTTTGTTAAAAATGTATGTAATTTGGGTATAGGGTTTTGAAATCTGAGGTTTGCCATGGAGTTATTGAAACCCAAATGAAATCAACAAGAGTTTTGATGTGGGTTCTTGGAAGTAAACAAGATAACACGCATAAATAAACAAGACTAAACTAATACTAAACACTAAATAATACCATAAGCAAGATATGTCAAGAATTTATATATAAATGATTAGGATTTTGGTTTTGTGAGGCCTAATAACTTAATCAAGATTAAAACATCCAAGATTAGGAAGTGATGATGATTAACTTGGTTGAAGAAAATGAAAATAATTAAGGTAAATGAATGGTTTAATGATAATAATGTGACACAAGGTTGAAAAGTTGTTTTGGTGTTAGAATTGGTTAGGCATGGGGGCATGCCCCTAAGTGTGTCCCTGTTTTATAGTTATTTTTAGTTTTAACAGTTTTCTGCATTATACGTTGTATGCTTATTGCGGTTAATTTTCATCGGTTCCAATTCATTAGTTAAGGTAAGTTTACCCTGGTTAATTTTCATCGGTTAAGGTAAGTTTAATGTTCTAAAGGTAATTAAAAAAAGATAAATAACTATTTAATTTCATCATGATCCTACGATTACATCCTTCGTTAAAGCCAAGCATCTAAAGATGCAAAACCATACTCTTAGTCATGTGCCAAAGCACATTTTACATTACGTTATATTCCTAAAAAAACCTCCATATATTTTGTGTGGAAGTGTCGGAATGGGGTAGTGCGAGGTGCGGTTGGTCAATCCTAAAAGCTAGCGCTTGATAGAAATGAGTTCTTCTCTCATTTGTTGCACTATTTGAATAAGTTCAACTATGAATTGATTAGGCTACAGGTTCATTTCAGCCTACTCTTTGATGAGTTCTTTTAGCTTGATAAAGTATACTAAGCCCTCGTGTTTCCAAACGCAGTTTCTTCACCGCTTCCAGTTAGTGCTTCCATTGCTATAATCTTTCATTATTTGAGTGTTTTTTAACTAGATTTAAGGGATTTTGAGTGAGGAAAGGCTGAAGCAAATGACTTTCTCAAATGCTGGTACAAACTGACGGGCACGAGGACGTGTTAGGATAGGTAAGGCCCCGTGCTTAATGGATTTTGTCATAACGTTGACCTATAAAGTTGTAAAGTTACCAGAGATCGTTGAAATGTTTTTGTTGGGGCACGAGGTCATGCTTGGTGGGGCACAACCTTGTGTTTGGCTACCTGATCCTAAAATTGCTAAAAACTTAAGAAAATCTACGTACAGATGCCATGTTTGGTTTTGGTTCTTTGGCGAGACCCTTCCCCACTTAGTTGTCATCGGATTGGAGGTTTTGCTCCTCTTAGAAAATCTTAGTTGGTTCATCAATATAGGGTTTTAACCGATAACTATTGACCTTGTAGCTTAGCCTCTCATTTTTTTTAATCTTAATCGCATCATATGGAATGACATATTTAACAATGTATGGTGTAGACCATAGCAACTTCTAATATCCAAAGGAAACAAGCATAGACGAGAGTTATATAATAAGACACATTCTCCCACATGGAATCATTTGTTGCCATTCTAGCAGGAAATATGGAATCACCATGTCTTCTCCTTGTAAACTAGTGACTTTTCATATGCTTGTTCTCTAAGTTCTTTTAGTTTGTGGATTTGCATAAACCAATCATGACCACGACATATAGATCAAGGTTTGCTGCTTTGAGTGCCTAATAGGCTTTGTACTCGAGTTCTATGGGTAGTTGACATAACTTCCCATACACTATTTAAGGGGTGTAGTGCCTATGGAAGTCTTATAGGCTAACGAAATGCCCAAAATGCGTCATCTAGTTTGGTAGACCAATCCTTGCGCTTATGACCTATGGTTTTCTTGAGGATATGTTTAATGCCTTTGTTAATGAACCTAACATGCCCATTTGATTGCGAATGGTAGGTTGTTACGAAGTGGTGGTGAATGCCATAATGAGTCATTTCTTTTTCGAGTAGAGTATTACAAAACTAATGAGAGCTTTCAAAGCACCAAAACGAGAGAATAGTTTCTTAAGAAATTAATCAACTTTTCTTGTATCCTTGGTAAGTAAGGCTTGAGCTTCAGCCTATTTTGATACATAATAGAAATAGCCTAATACTAGAACTAGCCTAATACAATCAATTCTCATATGTCAAATATCATATACTTGAATGGGTACGAGGCATTTTATCTCGTGTTAAGATGTTAGTTGCTCTTTCATAGGCATCATAGGTGCGTACCATGTTATGAACATCCTTATAGGCCAATAGAATCCTGAGTCAAAGACCTTTTTTATTGCTAGTCTTGCTCTATAGTGTCCCCTTATGTGTCCTTCATGATAGTGTCTTAGAATTTGTTGTGCTCCATGCCCATATAAACATCTACAAATAAGTTGGTCTGCATCTACTTTGAACAAGTATGGATCTTCCCAATAATAATGTTTGATATCAACAAAGAATTTGTTCTTTTGCTGATATCTCATACCTTCGAGGAGAATTTTGCTTTCTAAGTAGTTTGGGAAGTTGGCAAACCAAGAATGCTCTTAGATTGTGGATTAAATATGAATAAGAATTCATTAGGAAATTGTCATTTATTTTCACTTCCTTATATCTTAAAGGTATTGAACATTCAAGATGCAAGAGATGATCAGCTGCGAGATTGTCTGATCTTTTTCTTATCACGAAATTTAATTTCGAATTCTTAGAGCAAAAGTATTTGGTTTATCAATCATGGCACTGCATCTTGCTTGTTGAACAAGTATCAAAAAGTAACATGATCAATGTTTTAATATCAGTGGATCTTTGATAAATGGTTTTGCTTTGTGTTTTAATTCTCGTTTAGCGATCTCGTATACTTCTTGATGAGATGATATTTCTTCAACTTCTGGTTCTCAAATGGTATGGTCTTCACATATGGCCTTGTCTACTTTAACTTCTATCAATTGAGTGTTGCATGCTTCATTTCTTAGAGTTTCTCTTTAAGGACAACTTATGATTGAATCACAAACATCAATATAACAGAATTAATCATCATAATGCTAAGGGTGATTCATGGATCATCCAATGTCGAAAGTCACTTCCTCTTCATCCACTCAAAATGTAAGTCGGCTGTGCAAAAGTTAGTGAGAGCTCGAGCGGTTTCTAGAAATGGTAGACCTAGGGTAAGAGGAACATTTTTGTCCTCATCCATGTCAAGAATCACAAAATCTACGGGAAATACGACTTTGTTCATTTTTACCAACAACTTTTCTACGATGCCACTTACGTATTTGACGTATTGGTCAGCTAACTGAATGCTCGTGCGGTTTGTTTAGGTTTTCTTAAATTTAATTTTTCAAAACCACGTAAGGCATGAGATTAATAGTAGCCACTAAGTTAGCTAAGGCATTGCCAACCAACAAATCTCCTATTAGGAAATGTATTGTTAAGCTTTCTTGATTGGTCATCTCTAAAGGTATTTTGATATGAAGAACTACTAAGCATTCCTCATTCATAAACTATGTGTGACAACTTTTTTGGTTTCTTTTTGTTTGACAACTAACCATTTGGGAATTTCTATAATTTGGTATTTGATCAAGAGCCTCCACAAGTGATAGGCTAATGTGGAGCTACTTGAATAGTCCTAGAAACTTTCTATATTATGCCTTTATTTGTTATTGCTTTAAATGACTAGGACATGGAGATGGTGATACATATGGATATAGGGATATGTATTTCTTTGCCGGTTCCTCTTCTTTAATAGGTTATTTTTACCTTTCGCTTGCATTGCTTGGAGTTTTAGTTTCATTTTCATATATGATTGGTTGTAATGTAGGTGTGTTACCCTTGGTGGTTCATTCACTTGTTGTGGTGATGGCCTTTACTTGTGCATTTGGGTTAGTCATAATCTTGATAGGGAAAGCACCTAGAGGTCTTTTAGAGAGCTATTTTGATATCTAAACCACTTGGCTTTCAATGGTTTGTAATGATGCTTTGTTACTTTTATGTTAGCTTCACTTCTTTGGAACCATTCTTTATTTCTACTGTAAGATTTCCTAATGTACTCATTTGTGGCCAATGAGGATATTAGCAACTACTATAGTATGTCTTCCATGGTAGACCCTCAATGGTCATGGTCATTATTGCTTGTTCCTTAGTATTGTGGTTTTTATTGTTGGTAAGGTGGTATCCTATTGAACCTTGTTGGTCAAGATGATCGTTTGAACGTGCTTTTGATGAAGGTTTAACAAAAGAATCCACAAGATATCACTATACCTAATAGCTTGTGGACCAAGTATGATAGAAATGAGCACAAATCAAACATAACCCATTTGCAAAAGGATTTGTAAGGATAAAGAAGAATAATCCTCAAAGATGACAAATATAAGCTCCTAGCAATACACAATTGATCAATAGACTCAAATCAGTAATATCATTAAAGTTCCAAGAGTCACAAAATAAGCAACAAGAAAACATATTTATACAGGAACTAGTTTCGCATATAGTTTCGCATACTACGAAACTGTATGCACTATGGCATGTGAAACTACCGGGCGAAACTGCAGTTTTGTATACAGTTTCGCATGCAGTTTCGCATGCCACAAAATACAAACAAGAAAAATCTAAACTAGATCCTATTACAATAATATATAAGCTATAATAAACTATGAATAAACAATAACAAACGTCAAGGTGAATACCACCCTATACCTATCATCAATACTCCCCCTAGGGGGGTATTCAGCTGTCGGGTCTTCAGGATCAGCTCCAGCTTTGCTTGCTCCATCATTCTAGCCAAATCTTTTACATCTGCCTCTAGATCCCCATGTTCCTGCACGCTCTTTACGAGCTGCTTAATCTTCGATCTCACACCCCGAGCTTGGTTTGCTACCCTCTCAAACAAGCTGGCCTCAGTCTTAGTCTCTTCTCCTGCCCCAACCTTAATCTGATTCTCACACAACACCTTTCGATTATCATCACTGCATGAAAATACCTCCTTAGGATCCAATAACCTTATTACAACTCCATCCTTCACACTCACTACTACTTCACCTGTTTGGTTATCATAAAACCACTTCTCGAACTTCTGCAGTCTAGAAGGTTGTTGATCTGGTATCCTCACCCTGTTGACGGTCTTAGCAGGCTTTAACTTCAATACAATCTTTCCTTTACCCGTCACCCAGTCCAAATCCTTCTTCGACCTCTTCCTCTCAAGCTTCATGAATCCAAAAGCTGCAAGTTGTCTTGAACACCCTGACGGATCTCATGCTCTAACATCATGGCACGTTCGCTCAAACCCGAATCTAGGAGGGGGATCTCTGCCAGTCTTCTCAGATCCCACTTAGGAAGGGTTTTAAATGCCTTCCTTTTGTGCAAGTAGGAGATCCCACCCCCATACCTCTTGATCATGAACATTTTCAACTTTGAGTTGACTTCCAGCTAATAATCTTCTTATCCTTCTCCTTCCTCCCTGGTTCTTGAATGTTTAGGAAGAATGGGGTAGTTTCTCTTGCTCTTCCTCCTTAGAGAACTAGTCCTCTTTATCCATCTCAATTACATCACCTTCAGCTAAACTCCTTTGAGCCACGTAAGTCATTGGCCTCTCATCAACTACATAAAATTATGGCTTAGAGTCATAGTCCACTAGCTGCTCTTCCACCTCTTCCACCTCATCTACCAAATTTAGCTCAACACTCCCCTTTTCACCTCCTTGTCTCTCCTCCCTTATCACCTCATTCTCGGTTAGATCAGTGTCCAAATCAAACCCCATATCAATAAATCCAGCCTCAAACACCTGATTAGCATTCTCTCCTTCAGCAACTCCTTTACCACTACCTGCACCAGCCTCAAATCTAACACCACTACCACCAGCTTCACCTCCACCAGCTTCAAATTCACCACTACCACTACCACCAGCTCCCGATCCTCCTACACCACTACCACCCACTCCTGATGCCTTGTATATGAATGGGTACATAGATGTGTCAGTCATTTCCCTGATTTGCTCAACACTTAGTACATCAGTTGCAATAGCATTCCTCCTCAACTCACTAACCTCTTCCAACAATCTCCTTATCAGGTCCTGTTGACTAAGTATGACTTTCTTCATTTCATCAATCTCCATATCCCTCAGCTTCTCCATCTCCTCTAAGTTTATCAGCTTGGTCTTTATCATGCTCAGCTCATTTGATAGGGATGTGTTGACATTCCTGATCACATCCTCATCAAGCTCTAATCTTGTATCCCTCTTAGGTATTCTCTTGCAGACCCAATCTTAGGGATAACTGGCTGCTTTTGCTCCTTTTCTCTCAAGTGTGAGAGTCAACTCTATCATGGAAAGACTGTTTCTCTACTCCATTCTTCTTTCCCTTTTTTCTTAGCTCCTCCTCTATCTCATCCAACTGTTCGTCAAATGTCATATCTGTCTCTTTTGTGTACTTCTTTCTTTTCTTGATCTCCTCCACATTTCCTGTAGTAGCTGCTACTCTTTGTTCCTCCAAAGGGATCAAAGTCTAAATATAGTTGCATCTCTCCTCAGTATACATGCTCTCTAGCAAATATGTGATCTTTTCTGAAAAATCATGCCTGGAGGCAGCACAATCAGCAAAAATCCTTGGATTCATCGGAGTCAGCTTCATGTCATCTCCGAGCTTGGCTAAGTTTGGCTTTAGGTAGTCTAAAATAATCTGAATGAATCTTGGATAAAGCAACCATTTATCCTTATTCAATGCCATGATGTTCTCCAATAAGTAGTCGAGATGATTTGGGCTATGTTTTCCTTCTCACCTCTATAAAACATAATTATAGCTGTGGACCACCTCAGATTCAGTCCATCTGACCTTCCCTTCCTATGATCTAAATAGCTAATGAAGACATGAGCAATAAACCGCCACTCCTTCGAAAGAAATGTCTTCTTGATCTCCTTTCACTTCTCGAAGTCAGTTCCCTCATATCCAATATCCTTAAAAGCTCTAATAACCTTTGAATCAGTCATCTCTACACTCTCCCCAATGTCATCCTCCAGTCGCAAGACCTTAGCCACTGTCTCAACTAATATCTCAAACAGTACTCCCTAAACTGACGCTCTAATGATCCTCTCCTTGGCGTCATAGTCAGCAGTTCTCCAGAACTCTCTGATCTGCTTCTCGTCTATAGTAGGGGAGTGAGAAATAGCATAGTGGATGGGTGATCTCTTCAGCCAATCTATAGTATCTCAATAACCGGCTGACTTTGGATCTCTGTCGCTCAGATATGCCACTACGTTTGATCTGAGATCAAACTTCAAGCTTCCATACGAGAGTTTGTTAGATCACAAGAAATTACTAAGCATTTAAAATTTTATAATTATAATTATTATTATTTAATATTTTTATTATTTTATTTTAAATTAGTTTCTTAGATAATTTCACACCGAGAAACTATAGTTTCGGAAAAGGTATGAAACTATAGTTTCAGACAGTTTAGGTGAAACTGTCTGTCGAAACTACACGAGAGAGACTACAGTTTCGCACCTGATCCTACGAAACTATAGATTTACACAACCCAGGCGAAACTGTTTATCGAAAGTATAATTGAGAAACTATAGTTTCGTAGTGGAGAAACTATAGTTTCGCATTGAGATACTATAGTTTCGCGTCGAAACTGTTCAGTGCACATAGGCAGCATGACTAGACAGTTTCGCATTGATCAGTGAACTTTCGTTCAGTTTCGCAACATAACACCTTGGTTTCGCATAATGAATGTGAGAAAATCAAACGTCACAGGTTTGACTTTTGTCCTAAAACCCAATCAAAGTCCATTCTATGGTTCGAAATAAGTTAATAATCAAAGTATACTGGTTAGAATCGCAAGAACTCACTTCGACAATTGATTTTGAATTCACAGCAAACAAGTCGGTTCAATTTCAAAATTTTAGGGTTCTTTTGCAAATGGTGAAATTTTAGGTTTCTTTTGCAAATGGCAAAACAAGGTAAAACTTATGTCATGTGACACTACCAGCGAATCTATAGTTTCACATGCAGAAGCAGTCAGCGAAAGAGTAGCTTCGCATTGCGAAACAATAGTTTCGCATAACGAAATAATAGTTTTGAAGGAGTCTTTATTTTAAATGTAAAAAGAAAACTTCTTTACCTACAAGATAGACTTAAAACAAGAAATAGAAGAGAAAAGACAAAGATAAAGATAAGGATATCAGACATGCTTTTGTAAGAAATCATCTAGAGAATCAAGGATTGGCGGGATTGTCAATATGTTTGTCCATTTAAACCCATGTCATATTCTTTTCATCGGAGACTTGTAACATATTTTATCATGTTTTGGGTTCACTTAAGAATGCTCAAGAAAACTTGGTTCCCACAGTCATTCGGCAAAGAACTCATCTCGTCATCATGATTTATTGAGTGTAATCATTGATTCTGCTTGAAATTTTCTGAGATGGACAAAATACAGAACATATGATGGATGTTGCATATGACATCCAAAACTATACATAATGACGAATGATGGGGAAATGATCATAGCTTCAGGTCTATACTCATGTATAACAGATAATATAATCATTTTAAGTGTGTTGATGAGAGCCTCAGGTCCATAATTACATATAACAGAGAGGATCATCACTCCAGCTCAATGCTTCCACATAGCAGAGGAGTTGGACACACAATTTATTCATGACATAAAGGTGAGGGAAATTTGGAAATGCAAGATCAAAATAGAAATCAGCCACTCTCAACCAAGCTTTTGATGAGACTTGTAACTTTGTGCAAGCCGAGATGGCATGAGAATGAACCTTGTTACTCAGTGTTGAATCTTAGTTAAGTTACACAAACACTGTCTAAATCAATTTAGGCCACTGGGCCTACCGACATATCCCAACACAACGCCTTTGATCTCCTTCAGACACTCTCCAAACTTCCTGAATCCTACACCAAATATAGGATAAGTTTATATACACGAAAACTTTAAAAGTGCCAATTTAAAAGTCAAAGTCTATTCTCCCTTGATATTTCAATAAAGTGCAACTAAGGAAATTTCCTTTTTCAAACTGGAATACACTTTGGGGAAGTGTGGGTTTCGAAGCTCCTTAGCAATTAAATCATTAAAATTATTTGTATCAAAATAATTTTTTTTATTTTTCTAATTAATTTAAGACTCACAAGATATTAAATATTTACAAATTATCGCAAGAATTTGCTCTTAGAAAGAAATTAGACCCAACATGTTGATCAATTTACAAAACCAAGGTTTATCAAAAGTTTTTGTGAAAAGATCGGCCTTTTGACTTTTGGTGTCAATGGGAATAATATCTATAAACCCCTTTTCCTGTGCATCTCGGATTGCATGAATTCTTGTTTTAATATGCTTGGTGCGTGTATGATGAATTGAATTTTTAGCAATTCCAACAGCCGCTTCATTATCGCTGAATAGCGGTGTGTGAAGAAAATTAATCCCATAATCCATCGTTTGATGTTGAATCCACAGCACTTGATAGTAGCAACTTGAAGTAGCAATATACTCAACCTCGCATGTGGACAGTGAAACTGTTGTCTGCTTTTTGCTTTGCCATGAAACAAGATAATCCCCAAGATATTGACATCCATCAGTAACTGACTTTCTATCAAGCTTACAACCTCCATGATCCCTATCAGAGTACGCATGAAGATCAAAGTTTCCTCCCTTTGGGTACCAAAGACCCAAACGGGGAGAGCCCTTCAAGTAGCGGAAGATACGTTTAACAGCTTTCTCATGAGATTCCTTTGGATTGGCTTGATATTGAGCGCAGTAAGACACATCAAATGTAATATCTGGACGACTCATCGTGAGATACATTAGGGATCCAATCGTTGAACGATAACGGTGAGCATCAACTGGCTTTCCATTGTTATCAGGGGTTAGGTAGGTTTGTGCAGAAACTGGAGTGAGCTCGGGAGAAGCATAATTCATGTTGTACTTCGATAGGATTTCCAGAATGTATTTCTCTTGGAAAATGAGAATTCCATCTGGCTTTTGTTCGACCTATAATCCTAAGAAGAAGCACATCTCCCCCATCATGCTCATTTCAAAGCACTCTTTCATCACTTTTTCAAACTCTCTACACAATTTCTCAATTGTTGATCCGAAGATGATGTCGTTGACATATACTTGGACAATGAGTACATCTCAATTAACATCCATCTTGAAGAAAGTCATGTCTATAGTTCCATGTATGAAGCCTTTTCAGAGAAGATATTGTGTTAGGGTTTCGTACCAGATTCTAGGAGCTTGATGTAATCCATACAAGGATTTATCCAATTTGTACACTTTCTTAGGAAAATATGGATCTTTGAAACATGGTGGTTGACAAACATAGATCTCTTCATCAATGGATCCATATAGGAATGCACAATTTACATCCATCTGCAAGTCTTTAAAGTATTTGTGAGCAGCATGAGTGAGAAAAATATGAATGGCTTCAATCCGAGCCACGAGGGCAAACACCTTAGTGTAGTCAATCCCCTCCTTTTGAGAAAATCCTTGAACAACCAGTCTTGATTTGTTTCTAATCATAAACCTATGATCATCTGGTTTGTTCTTGAATACTCACTTTGCACCAATCAGATACTTATTTGGAGGAAGATCAACTATTTTCCACACCTTCGATTTTCTGAACTTTTGAAGCTCTAATTGCATTGACTCCACCCAGCTTTGGTCTTGAAGTGCCATGGCCACATTTTTTGGAACAATTTGAAATAGAAAATAAGTAAAGAGACATTCATTGATTAGCCCAGATTGGCTTCGAGTCTTGACACCGTCAGATACTAATCTAATGAAATAATCATGTGGGTGGTCTTTTAAGGTTTTAAAGTTAGTGTTTAGGGTTAAGGAATTGGATGAAGTTCGTTATGGTGGTGATGGTTGTAAGGTGGATGATGGTAAGGTGGATGTTTGATTAAAAGAGGGTTTTAGGATAGTTGTGATAGTGTTGAAGGGATTTGATGTTCAGGTTCAGGTTCAGGTTGAGGTGGGAGATCTGGTTGTGGCTGAGGTTATGGTTCTGATTGTGGTTGAGGTTGTGGTTGAGCAGGAATGAAGGGTTGACCACTTGATGAAGGAATGTCATCGTTAGGAAAGGATGGTAGATTGAATAAATTGAAAACGGTGTCTGCATCATAGAACCAATCCGGATCAGAACCAACATTGGAAACATTAGACTCTTGCCAATCAACATAGAAAGATTCTTGTATAATTCTTGTTCATTTGTTGTATACTCTATAAGCCTTTTGGGTTGAAGCATATCCGAAAAAGTAACATTCATCAGACACTGCTCCAAACTTTGAATTTTGAGCTTGAGTATTCAAAAACATGCATGAGCAGCCAAAAGGACGAAAGAAGTTAATCAACGATTTTCGCTTGTGAATCAGTTCTTATGGAGTCTTCATCTTATCTTTCACGATTAGAACTCTGTTTAGAGAATACAAAGCACAGTTGGCTGCTTCTGCCTAGAAAATAATAGGAAGTTTAGATTCAATGAGCATAGCCTGGGCTACTTCAACGAGAGTGCGATTCTTTCTTTCAGCAACACCGTTCTGCTGAGGTGTTCGTGTAGCGCTGAATTGTTTAAGAAACCCTTTGCTTGCACAGAATGAATCAAAGATCTAATTTCTAAACTTTGTTCTATTGTCACTTCTGATCACCAAAACTTTCTTGTTGCTGATATTCTTAATAGTCAGAATTACCTTCTGCAACACCTCTACTGTCTCCCCTTTGTGTGACAGGAATCGAACCCAAGAGTATCTTGAATAATCATCTGTTACAACAAGACAATAAGACTTCTTACCTATACTTTCACACTTATTGGACCGAACAAATCACAATGTAATAACTCATGAGGATTAGAAATGGAATTTTCTTGTTTAAGCTTGTGTGATTTCTTGTGCTGTTTACCTTTAGCACAAAACATGCATTTTTCAACTACAAAAAAATCCTTTTGAGGTAATCCTGTGACAAAATTATTTTTAACCAATTTGTTAATATTTTTAAAATTCACAAGGCCTAAATGTCTATGCCAAAGAAAAGACTTAGAAGAGGAAGCTTTTGACAAGTGACAAGTCATGGTGGAGGTAGATTCTTTGGAGTTCATATCAAGCAGATATGTGTCAGTTCTTCTTGGATCATGCATAATCACCAAATCATCTGGAACTAAAAATTTTGGCTTAAGAAACAAATATTCGTTAGACTTAAAAAGCACAGGAATATTCTTATCACAAATTTGTGACACACTCAAAAAATTGAATGCTAATCAGGCACGAAATTTACCTTCCCCAAGGTTAAAGAACAATTGGATACCTCACCTTGACCTATCATTTTACCTCCTTTCTTATCACCCGCAAAAGCAACATATCCTGCGTTTATTATTCGATACTTGGTAAGAAGGTCTTTCAATCCGGTCATGCATGTGCCTGGAGCATCCACTATCAACGTGCCAAGTGCTATTGATAGTCCTTCTCGAATGTTTCTGGCAAATGAATTAGAAAAAATCATTTAGACATGGGTACCCAAACCTTAATCGGCTTAGTTCTAGGAGAAGATGAATTTGTAAAAAATAAACTATCCACAAAATGTTTTATTCTATTTCCTAAAGAACGGTTATCTACATTCCTATTTACAACCTCTAGGAAATGCTTAACAACATGATCATCTTTTTCATAGTTGAAGCAACGAGATTTTAAACCTTTTCTTTTATCCTTTTGAATTGGAACATGATCCATGATAATCTCTTCCTCACACTCAGACATAAAAGAATTACAATCACTATCAGTGACGTGCACTTCCTGTGATTTGTTTTCTAAGTCAAATGATCTATCGTAATTTGTGGATTCTCTTATTCTTGAAATTTTACAATCATGTGAGTATGTTGTTTCACTTGGTGTAGAGATTCGAGTAGGAGTGAAGGTGGGGATGGGAAGAGAGATGACTTTTTCAAAACAATTTGTTTTTGAACAATTTGTATGGCCTTTACTGAGAACACCAACTTTTTCATTAACACTTGAAACATCAACTCCATTTGATTCAAACATTTTGGAATGAGAACAACTTGAATGTAAACTATTCAAACTACAATATATGCTACTGAAACTATTGTCTACAAGAGATTTTTTGAAATCTGAAGAATTGGAACTACAACTTCCAAGACCTCTACATCTACCATAATCATAATCTTCCTGAACCTCTTTATGATTCACCCCTTCTAAAACTTTAAACAAACTGTTAGTATCCTTTTCAATTAAACCATTTGTAGAGTGAGGTGTAGGTATTGGAGAATAGGAAAAGGTGCTAGGAGGTGGGTAAACATAAGTGGTTTCACCACAACCCAACCCTGTCTTAATTCTAGCTTCCCTTTGTTTGCTATAGAGTTCTTCTTGCTTCATTCCAGAAATTGTCCATTTATCAAGTTTTGTTTTAAGTTTCGTAGTCTCAAATTCAGCCAAAGTTACCCTCTCAATCAAAGTATCAATTTCCACATTTTTCTAAAAAAGGGTTCTTTTTAAATGATCATTTTCCTTTAAAGCTTCATTTAATTTTACAAAAAAATTTGCTTCATTCTTTTTAAGTTTCTTGTTTATCCTTTTTAGTTCCCCTTCATTTTCATTTAATATATTGTTCAGTTTATAAATTCCAAAAAAATGAATTTTGCAAGCAGATGAACACATGTCAAGAATTACCTCATATGGAATCTCCATCACCTTCTTCTCAGCAGCTAGAGCCTTTTCATAGTTGCAGACCCTTAATTCACCTTTCAACTCCTCCTCACTCATAGATTTTGGAACTTCAACCTTTTCCTCCCTTTCACAATCATCCTTCATGCTGACCTTCACCTTACACTTCTTATCCTCTTTCTCACAAAAATTCTTCAAGCTGTCTTTCACATCACTCTCTTTCCTTCTATCTGCTTCACTTTTTACTACCTTTGCAATTTCAGCTACCAGGGCATGGTTGATTTCTTCTTTATTCTCGGCTAACTCAACACTCCAGTCAAAGTTGGTTAGAAGAGCTATTTCTTTCTTCTTCTTGTTCTCTTCTTTATCATCAATTGGATTGACCCTAGGAGATGGACATTCTCTTTTGAAATGCCCGAGCTGTTTGCCGTTGAAGCATCTGAGTTTTGATTTGTCAAATCCAACCTTCGCATTCTGGTTTCCAAAATTCTTTCCACCTGTTCTCTCCATGAATCTTCTTGCCCATAGAATGATCATAGCCATCTGCCACTGAAGATCAGCTTATTCCAGATCATCAGGATCCACCTGATACATGTCTTCCGTAGTCATTCCTCTTCCCTTCAGTTCACCAGCCACCAGAGCCTCATAACTATGAACGAAAAGACCAAATAAAGCCATACTCTCCGATGGAATCTTGTGGGAGATTTGTTGATTTTGATGTAGATCCATTGCCGGTGGTCTTGTCAGAAGTTCAAGTCATACCACTATAAGCTGACACGTGCATTGATGAATCTAAACTGGATGATATAAGAGCTGCATTCTATGAGTAAGCTTGAGATGGAAGCATTGCTTGGTTGTATTCTCTCCATTTTAGATATAACTCAAAGGACTTCAACTTGTTGATTATGTCCACGAGCTTGTAATAATCCCCTTTCTTGCCTCAACTTCCTCACCTGCAAACTCCATTAAGGTGGTAAAGAATCCAGCAGCTTTGTTACTTGTTCATTGTTTGACAGCTTCTCATCATACTTCTTCAATGTGCTTGTAACAGATAGAAAACAATTGGTGAGATTAGTGAGACTCTCATTCTTGTGTCCAACAAAAAAGTTGAATTCTTTTTTAGCTTGAGTGGCTTTATCCTTGACCAATTCCTCATTACCATCATAAAATGCACATAACGCATCGTATAAAGCCTTTGCACTTTTATATTCACCAAATTTTTTGTAGATCTCTACTGACAGGCACAAGGTCAGAGCACCAAATGCCTTCTAATCCTAATCAATTAGCTTTTTGTCTCTCTCTGAATATTTTGTCGGATCTGTATTTTGAATAGTCACATTGTCTTCTATGGAAACAAGAACATGAGATCCTTTCACAATTGATTCCCATTGAGTATGATCAGTGTACAAGAAGAAAGCTTTCAAACATGTTTTCCAGTCATTAAAGTTGTCACCATTGATTAGCTTAGGGGGTAAGACTTGTCGTCATTGAAATTTGATTAAATCAAAAACCAGAAGTTTCGCATAAGAGACAGTAGTTTCACACAAGAAACAATAGTTTCATAGGGAGTAGTTTCGCAGACAGGATGTAGTTTCGTAGCTAGTTTCAGCAGCAGTTTTGCCCGAAACTATTAAACTTTCGTTCAAGGGAAATGGACAGCAGTTTTGCAAGAAAACTGATCAGGCTAATAAACTTTCGTTCAAGGTTTGCAAAGGGATCACAACCACCAAATTTCTGTAGTTTCGCAGAATAGTTTCGCACAAAGAACTGTAGTTTCGCACTATGAGTCTAAAAACCCTCTTTTTGCGAAAAATGACCCAAAAATCACCAAAACTCACTCAAATCACAACCAATTTGGAATCTATTGATTCCACAAGTTTCCCAAGTTCACACCACACCTTCTTCAAATTTCCATGGATAACAAACGTAAAACAGCTCTAAAATGATTAAGAAGCTGAATATGTCAAAACTAATCCAAAAACACAAACAATCAAGAGCACAAAGGCTCTAATACCATATTGTTGGTCCAGATGATCCTTTGAATGTTGATGAAGATTTAACATAAGAATCCACAAGATATCACTATATCTAATAGCTTGTGGACCAAGTAATGATAGAAAATGATTTGCAAAAAGGATTTGTAAGGATAAAGAAGAACAATACTCAAAGATGACAAATATAAGCTCCTAGCAATACACAATCGATCAATAGGCTCAAATTAGTAATATCATTAAAGTTCCAAAAGTCACAAAATGAGCAACAAGAAAACATATTTATACAGGACCTAGTTTCGCATACAGTTTCGCATACTACGAAACTGTATGCACTATGGCATGTGAAACTACCGGACGAAACTGCAGTTTCGCATACTGTTTCGCATGCGGTTTCGCATTCCATATAATACAAAACAAGACAAATCTAAACTAGATCCTATTACAATAATATCTAAGCTATAAGAAACTGTAACTAACTAATAACAAAAGGCAAGATGAATGCCACCCTATACTTGATCATCAAACCTAAAGGATTATTGGTAGTTGCCACTTTCCTTATACACCGACTTATTACTCTAATTCGAGTTCTTGTATGAATGACTTGGGCCTCCTACATAGTCAACATCTTCCACCATCATTATGCTTTGCGAATATTCACTTGTTTAGTGAGAATTTCCGCATGTGTTGCAATGATTTTGAGCCTTTTTTAGTGTGGCTTGCAGCTCTTGATCCTTTTGTAAGCGGTCCTAATTGTGCTGTAACTATGGTTGCAGAGCCTACCTAATGAATACCTTTAGGATTTGGCTTGTGTCTTAAGGGATTGTAGGTGAAAATCTTCTTTGCTACTTTTTCTAGGGCTTGATATGTTTTCTAGGGCTGTAACTATGGTTGCAGAGCCTACCTAATGATCGACAACTTGTTTGTTATCTCTACTGATTACATCATAGAATGTTTAATACTATAACCACATATAAAGTTTGTTATGTGGGCATCTTCAAAGGAGAACTTTTTATCTCTCCCATAATGCTTCTAATAATTCATCATCGTCTTGGTGGAAGATAGTGACACTGAATTTCAATTTTGAAGTGTAGTTAGGTGGAAAGTAGTTTAATAGTAATTGTTCAGCCATTTTTGTCCATTTAGTGAAAGACTTGGGAAAAAATTAATCAAGCCAGTCTATGGCTCATCCTTAAAGTGAGAATGGAAAAAGTTTTACCTAATTGCATAAACGGTTACTAATTTTGAAAGTTGCATAGATACAAAGGTATCTAGAAATATGAGAATTTGTATCTTCATCTTGTAATTCATGGAACTAAACAAAGTTTTCTACTAATTGAATAATGCTATACTTAATTTCAAACTTATTGGCCATTGTTGCCAGTTAGATAATGCTATACTCATAACCATCAATTGACGGCATAGCGTATTGTGTCATCTTCGTTTCATTCGTCTTGGTACATCATGTCACCTTTAGATGGTGTACTTTTCAAAACCTCTTATTTGGTTGCTGCTACTACTTCTAGTGGCCTTTCTTGCAACCTTTGATGAAAAAGTCATTCACATTCTAAAAGTGGTGAAGCAGGACTAGATGAGTTGGACATACACTACTTATGAAAACATAAAGTAATTAAGACTTAAAATGAACAAACCAAAGGTAACTTAAACTAATCTAACTAAAAAGTTAAACTAAAAATAAATTATATATAAAATATAAAAAATGTAGTTAAAAACTTGGATTGTCATTTGAATTACTATGTGTCCCATGCAACAGCCATTGCTCTTAAGATTTGGAGGCATTACCTATATGGAACAAACTGTGTCATCGGTACCAATCACAAGAGCTCCCATCACATTTTTGATCTAAAGGAACTGAACATAAGATAAAGGTGTTAGAATGAGCTTTTCAACGATTATGATTGTGAAGTACGGTATCACCCAGGAAAGGGAAATGTTATCACTAACGTATTTAGGAAAAAGGAAAAAGTCAAACTCGTGTGTGATAGGGCATTAGGAGTGACAATTCGTTCAGGTGTCAAAGTTGATATCATTGCTACTTAAGTTTAGGAAATAAAAGAACTAAACATGTAGGTTAAAGGTTTTGAGGTCTTGATAAGTAGTTTGTAACAACCGGAATTTTCAGCATGAAGAAAAGAAAAGAAAGCAAGGGGGGAAAAAGAGAATTATTGTAAAACAAGGGGTTAAAAGTGATCAAGGGCCAAACTTGCCCATAATGGGTTCAAAAAGGTGTTAAGGCTGCCCATACTCCTCTCTCACATGCAAGAAATTCGGCTGAAGCAAGAAGAAGAAGTTTTGCTCGGTTTTAGAGTGAGAAAGTCTTCAAAGGTAAGATTCTATGGTGTTCTTCTCGGTTTCAGTTGAGTTTTCAGCTTCTGGACCGATTCTTAAGTGTTTTTATGTGCTTGGTTGTGTGTTTTCATGTGTTTAGGTGTTAGAACTCTTGGTTGCTCTCGGGTTTGGAGGAGTTTTACTCGAAAGCAGTAAAGGTGAGTTCTAGATCCCATCTTTTAAATTTTTTTTGCTTATTTGGGGCTGGTATGCATATTTAACTGATATTTTTCGAAGCAAATTATGATTTTTCATGTATGGTATAGTTGTTTATGATGATATAGTTATGTTATGTGATTTTCATGATGATCGTATAATGTTTAGGATATTCTAAGTGTTAGACTGATAGATCTAAGATAAGTTCATTTTAAGATGATGTTTGGGACTGGTAAATTTCATACGTTGCATCACAGGTACTGGACTTGTTCATCCGCATATACTAAGTGTTCCTCCGCATTTACCAAGTGTTCATCCGCATATACTAAGTGTTCATCCGCATTTACCAAGTGTTCAACCGCATTTGCTAAGTGTTATCCTCATTTGTTTATGCTCATCCGCATTTGTTCTACCAGCATTACTTTGGATAGTTAGAATATTTTAAGAGAACTTTCATCTGCATTTGCTACAGTTTCATCTGCATTTGCTACAGTCCATCCGCATTTGTTCATCTGCATTGCTTTGGGGACTTAGAATTTTTCTGAAATTTTGGGAATAGAATTTAAATGATAAGTACTAATGAATAAGGAAAGATTAGGCCTGTTTAATGCTTCTAATGTTAGATTCTCTTCTTATGGGCTGCTTGTTATGAATAGTTTTATTTATACTTCATGATGTGTGATTATTAAACAGTGAATGTTTTAAAAGTATTATTCATAAACAAGTGGACACAAAGATATAAAAAGAGATAGCGTAACCTAATGAATGTTACCACCAGGCCCTTATGATGAATGAAAAGCCTTGCAAGCATAAGGAATGGAGGTGCACAACCTTGTTGTTGTTAGCTCAACTGATGTGCGGCTGTATAGCCCATGAGAATGCACATCTGGGGTCTAATCCTTGTGACTGACCAAAGTAAGATGAATGGGACCCATATTCATGAGCAGGCTTCGTGCTTAGCAGTATGGGTCAACTATTGATGGGTTAGCTACCATGATAAATGTTTGCCGATAGGGGTTCGCCATCTTTTGCCAACCAACAATGTAGGCTCTTGCTTTGTGCAATCCTAGTTAATGAATGAGAAAGATAATGAAAGAAAGAAAGATAATGAATCTCTTAATGATTGATTATGTATAATGTTGAATGATCACCAAGTGAAGTTTACAAAAGTATATTTTTCTATATTATTAAATAGAACTCACTTAGGCACGCTGAAAAGTTATTTTTGTTTTGAAATGCAACTAGATGTTCTTTTTGTAACTAGCAACAACAATGTATTTCTTGGCAAAATTAATGGATAATGAATGTTATGGTTTTATTAAATTATTCCGCTATAAAGTTTTCTTGTTTTGATGAATCTGAATGTATTTTTAATATGCAAAGTGCTATGAATGACCGACTGTGGGGTTTCCGGGAACGGGGCCTTACAAGTTGGAATCAGAGCCAAAGTTTAAGAGAATTGGGTAAATTATTTTTAAAACCTAAATTTAAACTGAAAATGGGACCTAATGGAGGGATGCTTGCCCAGGTAGCTACGTGCCATAAGGTAAATTTTTTCATAAAGTTAACCGGTATTACGTTCCTGTGCTATATGATTTTTGTGCTTAGTAGATTTGGATACTGATGTAGTCCGGATAGGGAATGCTTGGGGGATGAAGAGTAAAGTAAGTGGCTAATTACAACTGGCCACTGTAATTATGGACTTACTATACTTGACATAATCTGAGCTATTACCTTGAATGACCTTGTTAGTGTTTGAATCTTATAGGAGGTAGATCTTATGGCAGGTAGGAAATCTGGGAAGGCAACCCGAGGTGGTGCTCGTGGCGGGCATACTACTGGGCCACGTGTCACCAGGAGCAAGGCTAAGACTCCTGAGATGATTCATGAGGACACAGACCTTGACAGCCACCAAGAGGGTGCAGGATCAGCTACCCTTAAGTCCACGGTAAAGGAAGCTATTGCTGACGAGGTCTACAACGTCATGCAAAATGTGTTGCCCTCAGTAGTGACCGAAGTGTTAAGGGCTGTAAAGGAGGGTGAAAGAACTGATGATGCTGGGAATAAGGAGAAAACAGAGGAAGAGCCATGTAGCCCAAGGGTGGTAATTCATGATGATAATAGTGAGGGGGAGAAGGAGACCACTAAGGGGTGCACCTATGGGGCGTTTCAGAGGTGCAAACCCCCAACCTTTGATGGTAATGACAATGCTACTGCTGCTCATCGTTGGGTTTGAGAGATGGAGGCAGTCCTAGACATCAGTGAGTGCCGCGAGGATCGAAAGGTGAAGTTTGCCTCCTATTCTTTCGTTGACTTGGCATTATGCTGGTGGACAACATTGTCCAAGCCAAGGGGAAACGGTCTATTGCAAGGATGAGGTGGTCAGATTTAAAGGAACTGGTACTAGAGGAGTATTGTCCACATCGGGAGCTGGAAAAAATTGAGAAGGAGTTCTTGCATTTGGAGGCTGGAAACATGACTCATCAAGAGTATACCTCCAAGTTCAATGAACTTGCAAGACTTGTGCCGGATCTAGTAACTCCAGAGTCCAAGAAGATTAAAAGATACATGCAGAGTTTGCCTGTGGATATTAGGAGGAACATTATAGATGCTAGACTGAGCACTTTCAGGTTTGCGGTAGACTTGGCCGGAAGGTTGTATGATGAGTGGGATCTGGTGCCAATTCAGAGGAAGGTTGAGAAGAGTTAGAAAAAGAATAGTAATAGGAAGAGATTCAGGGGTGACCACCATAGGATTGGGAAAGAAGATGAGGATTGATGATCGCATCCCAGGATTGAGTAAGGGGAAAATAGGAAGGAATGTAAGAAGTATGCGAAGGTTCACATGGGTTAATGTAGACTGGGGACGAATCGGTGTTTTAAGTGTCGAGGAGAAGGCCCCTATGCTAAAGAGTGCAGGGTACGGAGATGTTATCAATATGGGGAGGTAGGCCACTCGGGCCGAGATTGCAAGAAGGGTGAAGCAGGGAGCTCAGGGACCCAGACTATGGGTGAGAAGAGGAGAAGTCAGAGCACCAAAGCCAAGGAAAAGGCATTCAACATGACCCGGGAAGAAGCCAGAGTGGACCTTGAAGCAGTTTCAGGTATGTTTTTGGTAAACCAATTGTATGCTTCCGTGCTCTTCGATTCGGGTGCTAGTAGAAGTTTTGTATCTGCTACCTTTTGTTGTGAAATGCATGGTAGGAATAAGAAGATAGACGTGCCCTACTCTGTAGAGGCAGCGATAGGAAAGTCTACCGAAGTGACTGATGTGATAGACGATTGTCTCGTAGAGTTAGACGGTCATGAGTTTCCTGCTAGATTGTATGTGATTGCCCTAGGAGGTTTTGATGTGGTGTTAGGGATGGATTGGTTGGCGGCCTACGAAGCGAACATCGTGTGCCGAAAGAAGAAGATTTGTTTGACTGTTCCTGATGGCAGCTTGGTTACGGTACATGGAGACAAGGAGTGCATTACAACGCGAGTGATCTCGATGATCATGGCAGAGAAGTTTATGAGACGAGGGTGTGGTGCTTACCTGGCCTATGTGAAGGATGTAGATGCAACCATGCCTCAACTGTCAGGCATGCCGGTAGTATGCGATTTCCCCTATGTGTTTCCCTTAAACCTACCAGGGGTACCACCTGACAGCGAGATGGAGTTCTAGATTGATCTGATACCTGGAGTCCAACCTGTTGCAAAGGCGCCGTATCCTCTCGCTCCCTATGAGATGAAGGAATTGATGACCCAGCTGCAAGAGTTGTTAGATAAGGAGTTCATCCAACCGAGTATCTCTCCCTGGGGTGCTCCGGTCTTGTTTGTAAAGAAGAAAGACGGTAGCATGAGGATGTGCATCAAATACCATGAGTTGAACAAGTTGACGATGAAGAACCGGTACCCACTACCGAGGATTGATGACTTGTTTGATCAGCTCCAAGGTGCCAGCTGGTTCTCAATGATAGATCTCCGATCTGGTTATCATCAGCTAAAAGTTAAAGAACAGGATATCCCAAAGACCACGTTTTGAACATGATACGGGCATTACGAATTCCTCGTTATGTCTTTCAGTTTAACCAACGCGCCAGCTGCTTTTATGGATTTGATGAATCAGGTGTGTCTGCCGATGTTGGATAAATCAGTGATTGTGTTTATCGATGATATCCTGATTTATTCGAAGAGTGAAGAAGAGCATGCCGGTCACATTCGTGAGGTATTGGAGACGCTTAGAAGAGAGAAGATGTATGCTAAGTTCTCCAAATACACGTTCTGGTTGCGGGAAGTTTAGTTTTTAGGACATGTGGTTAATTCTGAAGGGATTATGGTGGACCCGGCAAAGGTGGAGGCGGTAATGCAATGGAAGACTCCAAAGACGCCATCTGACATCCGCAGTTTCTTGGGTTTGGCGGGCTAATACAGAAGGTTCATCCAAGACTTCTCCAAGATAGCTTCACCATTTACCAAATTGACCCACAAGGATGTGAAGTTCATATGGGCAAGAGCAGGAGAGTGTTTTCGAAGAGTTAAAGATAAGATTGACTCAAGCTCTTATCTTGACATTACCCGAAGGGAAAAAAGATTTGGTGGTCTATTCAGATGCTTCTTATTTAGGATTGGGCTGTATGCTGATGCAAAGGGGAAGGTTTATAGCCTATGGGTCTCGACAGTTGAAGATCCATGAGGCTAACTGCCCTACTCATGACTTGGAGTTGGCGGCTATGGTCTTTGCATTGAAGATTTCGAGGAACTACTTGTACAGAACGAAGTGCACCATCTTCACTGATCACAAAAGTTTGAAGTATTTCTTCGAGCAGAAGGATCTCAACATGAGGTAGAGGAGATGGTTAGAGTTGATCAAAGACTTTGATTATGAGATCCATTACCATCCGGGCAAGGCTAAAATGGTGGCGGATGCCCTTAGCCGAAAGGTGAAACCTAAGCCGATTCGGGTGAAAGCTTATCAGTTAGTTATGACCTCTGATGTGATGAAGCAGATTAAGGAATTTCAGGATGAAGCGCTAAAAGAAGATCAGATTAACTCGGAAAGGATGAAAGGTCTAGTCACCGAGCTAGGGGAGAACAGTCTTGGTGTCCGGACTCGATCGGGGCGGATATGGATTCCTCGTTATTGGGGTCTTCATGAGAAGATCATGGATGAGGCTCACAAGACTCGATACTTAATTCATCCTGGTGCTACAAAGATGTATCATGATATGAAGAAAGAGTACTGGTGGCCGGGAATGAAGCGTGATATAGCGGGGTATGTGAGTAAGTGCCTTACGTGTTTACAAGTGAAGGCGGAGCACCAGAAGCCATACGAGAAGATCCAACCCTTGGATATACCCGAGTGGAAACGGGAGCACATCACCATGGACTTCATTACGAAGTTACCGCATATGACAAGGGGATACGATGCCATATGGGTGATAGTTAATCGTCTGACGAAGAGTGCCCAGTTTCTACTAATCCGTGAGACATATTCATCTGAGAGGTTGGTGGATCTTTTTATCAAAGACATAGTGACTCGTCATGGTGTACCGGTGTCTATCGTGTCTGACCGTGACACTAGGTTTACATCTAAGTTTTGGAAAAGATTTCATGATGCAATGGGGAAGAGGTTACATATCAGTACGGCTTACCATCCTCAGACAGACGGTCAGTCGGAGAGGACAATTCAGACGCTAGAGGATATGCTACGAGCATGCGTCATTGATTTTGGAGGAAGTTAGGACGAACACTTACCGTTAGCCAAATTCTCATATAACAACAGTTATCATGCCACCATTGGTATGCCTCCATATGAGATGCTATATGGTAAGAAGTGTAGAATGCCTGTATGTTGGGGTGACATCGGGCAGAAGGAGATAGGGAGCATCAAGGTGATCGAGGCTACGATTGAAAAGTTGGAAAAGCTTAAGACCTTTATGAAGGCGGCAAAAGATAGACAGAAGTCGTATGTCGACAAGAGGTGTAGACCTATTGAATTCAAGGTGGGTGATAGAGTCATGCTGAAGGTCTCGCCTTGGAAAGGGATCATCCGGTTTAGGAAGCAGGGGAAGTTAAGTCCGAGGTACATAGGGCCTTTTCGAATCATTGCCCGAGTAGGAGAGGTGGCCTATCGACTGGAGTTACCCGATGAGTTAAGTGGGATTCATCCGACATTTAATGTATCTCACCTAAGAAAGTGCTTAGCCGATGAAGATATGATCGTGCCACTGGAGGATATCGAGGTGGATGAACGGCTCAATTATGTGGAGCAGCCATTGGCCATCATTGACAGAAAAGAGAAGAGGCAACGGAATAAAATGGTTCCACTTATGCGAGTACAGTGGAGGAACAGGAAGGGATCCGGGTCTACGTGGGACACTGAGGAGGAAATGAGACAGCATTACCCACAGCTGTTCGAGGAATGACAGGTTTCGGGGACGAAACCTATATAAGGGGGGTGGACTTGTAACACTCGGAAAATTCAGCATGAAGAAAAGAAAAGAAAGCAAGGGGGAAAAAGAGAATTATTGTAAAACAAGGGGTTAAAAGTGGGCAAGAGCCAAACTTGCCCATAATGGGTTCAAAAAGGTGTTAAGACCGCCCATACTCCTCTCTCTCATGCAAGAAATTCGGCTGAAGCAAGAAGAAGAAGTTTCACTCGGTTTTAGAGTGAGAAAGTCTTCAAAGGTAAGATTCTATGGTGTTCTTCTCGGTTTCAGTTGAGTTTTCAGCTTCTGGACCGATTCATAAGTGTTTCTATGTGCTTGGTTGTGTGTTTTCGTGTGTTTAGGTGTTAGAACTCCAGGTTGCTCTCGGGTTTGGAGGAGTTTTACTCGAAAGCAGTAGAGGTGAGTTCTAAATCCCCACTTTTAAATGTTTTCTGCTTATTTGGGGCTGGTATGTATATTTAACTGATGCATTTTAAAGCAAATTATGATTTTCCATGTATGGACAGTTGTTTATGATGATATAGTTATGTTATGTGATTTTCATGATGATCGTATAATGTTTAGGATGTTCTAAGTGTTAGACTGATAGATCTAAGCTAAGTTCATGTTAAGATGATGTTTGGGACTGGTAAATTTCATAAGTTGCATCACAGGTACTGGATTTGTTCATCCGCATATACTAAGTGTTCATCCGTATTTACCAAGTGTTCATCTGCATATACTAAGTGTTCATCCGCATACACTAAGTGTTCATCTGCATTTACCTAGTGTTCATCCGCATTTGCTAAGTGTTCATCCGAATTTGTTTATGCTCATCTTAATTTGTTCTACCATCATTTCTTTAGACACTTAGAATATTTTCATAGGACTTCATCCACATTTGCTACAGTTTCATCCGCATTTGCTACAGTCCATCTGCATTTGTCCATCCAGATTTCTTTGGGGACTTAGAATTTTTTTGAATTTTAGGCATAGAATTTAAGTGATAAGTACTAATGAATAAGGAAAGATTATGCCTGTTTAATGCTTCTAATGTTAGATTCTCTTCTTATGGGCTACTTGTTATGGATAGTTTTATTTATACTTCATGATATGTGATTATTAAACAGTGAATGTTTTAAAAGTATTATTCATAACCAAGTGGACACAAAGAAATAAAAAGAGATTGCGTAACCTAATGAATGTTACCCCCGGGCCCTTATGATGAATGAAAATCCTTGCAAGCACAATGAATGGAGGTGCACGACCTTGTTGTCGTTAGTTCAACTGATGTGCGGTTGTATAGCCCATGAGGATGCACATCTGGGGTCTAATCCTTGTGATTGACCAAGTATGATGAATGGGACCCGTATTCATGAGCAGGCTTTGTGCTTAGTAGTGTGGGTCAACTATCAATGGGTTAGCTACCTTGATAAACGTTTACCGACAGGGGTTTGGCATCTGTTGCCAACCAATAATGTTGGCTCTTGCTTTGTGCAATCCTAGTTAATGAAAGAGAAAGATAATGAAAGAAAGAAAGATAATGAATCTCTTAATGATTGATTATGTATAATGATGAATGATCACCAAGTGAAGTTTAAAAAAAGTATATTTTTCTATATTATTAAACTAGAACTCACTCAGCAACGCTGACTTTTTATATGCTTATCAGTTGGCAGGCAATGGTGTTGCTGGGTATGGCACGAGGTTGAGGCTACCTGGCAAATAAAGACTGGCATCCATGGCACGCTGAAAAGTTATTTTTGTTTTGAAATGCAACTAGTTGTTCTTTTGGTAACTAGCAACAACAATGTATTTCTTGGCAAAAGTATTGGATAGTGAATGTTATTGTTTTATTAAATTATTCCGCTTCAAATTTTTCTTGTTTTGATGAATCTGAATGTATTTTTATATGAAAAGTGCTATGAATGACCGACTGTGGGGTTTCCGGGAACGGGGGGCCTTACATTGTTGGTGCGAAAGGATGTTGTACATCATTGAACGGATCTGGGTTCCACTTTTGGGGAATATGCGAATGTTGGCATTGGACGAGACACAAAGTCGAAGTACTCTATTCATCCTTGTGCTGATAAGATGTACCATGATCTCAAGGACTTGTATTTATGATCTGGTATGAAGCATGACATAACGTTCTACATGAGTAAGTGTCTAACTTGTTCGAATGTTAACGCAGAGCATCAGAGATGATCAGGTCATTTAAAATAGCCTAACATTTCATAATCAAATATTATAATGGACTTCATCAGAAAGTTGTTGAGGACTAGTAGTGGGCACATCATGATTTGGGTCATGATGGATTGAATAACCAAATCTACTAATTTCTTAGTTATTTATGAGGATTACAAGATGGAAAAGCTAGAGAGTATTTATATTAGTGAAATTGTGGCTAGACATGGGGTACTTGTGTTGATCATCTCAGATCATGAAACCTATTTCATGTCACAATTCTGGTAGAACTTGTAGAAGGCGCTAGAAACGCATCAAGACATATGTACGGCTTATCACCCTCAGAATGATGGTCAGAGTGAGAATACTATGCAGACCTTGGAGGATATGTTGAGGGCTTGAATCATTCATTGCAGAGGTAGTTGGGATACATACCAACCGTCAGTTGAGTTTTCTTACAATAATATCTACTATACAAGTATTAAGTATGGACCATACGAGGCACTCTACGATCATAAATATTGGTCGCCTGTGTGTTGGGTTGAATTCAGGGAACATTAGATGACTGAACCTAGGTTATTCAAAGACTACGATAAGGTATTCTAGATTCAAATAGGCTAAAGGCAGCCGAAGATCGTTAGAAGAGTTATGCCGACAAACTATGTATGCCTTTGGAGTTTCTTGTCTGAAGTAGTGCTATATGAAAAAAATGTCACCTTGGAAGGGCATTCTTTTCTTTGTAAAAAGGAAAAAACTAGCACCTTCGTATGTGGGTCCGTTTAAGATCACCAAGCTGATTTGTCCCATTGCTTATCAGTTGGATTTACCACAAAAACTGAGCGAGGTGCATGGCACATTCCATGTGTTAACCCTCATATGGATGATTAGCTTCAATTCATCAAAAAACTACTGAAGATCGTAAATAAGGAAATATGGACCTTGAAGCGTTATAGGATCTCGATTGTAAAGGTTAGATGGAACTCCAAGCAAGGTCCTGAATTTACCTAGAAGCAGGAAGACCAATTGAGGACTAAGTACCCTTACATATGATGTTGCAGGTGATTACTCCGCTTGAATTTCGAATTCTCTTAATTGAGGGATAGTATGACATCGATTATCAAAATAGTGCATTGAATTTTACTCTTACATGTGACTTGGAATTTGAGCAAAATATGGATTTTTCCTTGGAAGTTGACTTAACGTACACTTGGACTATGTTTAGTACTTAAGACATATGTAGACATGTTAAGTACCTGTTTGTATGTTATGGGCCTAGATTAAAATAATGGGCCTTAGACTTAGTGATGGTGGGACGTTCACCATATTAGACTTGGCATGTTAAGTTTGTGCCTTGAATTAGATTAAGGACATAGAAAACATAAAAACATAAGATTTACGTTAAAAAGCAACAAAATCCAAACATCAGTAGACTTTGACTAATTCTAAGATATAGATTTAATTTTGTCAAAACTGGAATTTATATAATTAATATGTCATATAATAGCTCGTTGGGATCATAAAAACAAAAGGAATTAAAAAAAATATGAAATCCGAAGAAATGTGGATCGTGATGATATAAATTGGATGGAACAGGCCTGGAGCCCTTGCCCTGCCTCTTCTCGACCGAGAACCCACTAGGGGGGTTTCTCCCTTGTTTTGTTTCATTCTTGCAAACTTCTTCTCAAGTTTGCTCTCTATATGCAAACCTTAGACACCAAACCATTTTTCACTTACTCTTCATCGTCATCAACGATTCATCATCATCTTCATTATTCTTGATCAATTGTTGGTGATCAATTCTTCATTTTGCTTAATCTTTGGTCTTCTATGTGTTACGGTAAGCAAAACGTTTGTTTTGATGATTTTAGTTTCTATTTGTTTATTTTCTTAACAATAATCAAGATCAATCATTTAAATCATCATCTATATTGTGGTCGGATTTTGATGGGAACATACTGATGATCCAGTATAGGTAGGACTCACCATTATTGATAGGAGTATTTTGATATGTATGTAATAGGTTAAATGTTAGTTCATTTCCTTATAATTGGCATTCTTATAGTTTTTGATGACCCAGCGAAACTACGGGTGAAACTATAGTTTCGCCCAGAGTCAGCTGTCCTAGGTCACCCGGCGAAACTGTAGTTCGCTGCCTGGTGAATCTAGTTGATGGTCAGACAGTTTCGCTAGCCAGCAAAACTATCAGGGAATTTAGCCTAGCTTATATATTGTAATATTTTATCCTTGGAAGCAAGTTTTAGCAAAACCCTAATACGAAAATATCTTTGTTGCAATGTATGTTTGGTGGAAGTTCATTTATATCTTTCATCTATTGTTGCAACTGTATGTTTTGGTGGAAGTTCATTTATTTTTATCTTTGAGCCATCGTTTGATGATTGTTGCTTTGATTCTCAATTACTTCATTATGTTATTGTTCTTGTGGTGTTAATTAAGTGGGAAACCCTTGTTTATACATCAATTTCACTGTTATATCGATCAGAAGGACCAATAATATGGTATCAGAGCCTTTGTGCTCTTGATTGATTGGTTTTGTGTATTTTCGAAAAGGTTACTGTTCCATCCGTTATTGATCTGATTTGCTCTTTTTTGACATGGAAATTGATTGAGGATTATGCGTTTTCGGTGTGGGAAGCTATTGAAATCATCAGATCTCAAATTCATTAAGATTTGGATGAGTTTGGATTGATTTTGTACTGAAAAAGGTTTTTAGATTCGTCGGGCGAATTTAGATATCTTCCAGCGAAACTGTCACTTGTTTCAGCGAATTTAAAAAATTTGTGGTGTTTGGTTCTGGTGTCTTTGCTTTAGCGAAAGTAGCTCTTTTGAAAGAAAGTTCATCTTCCTTGATTGCCATAGCAAGCGAAAGTGCTGCCGAAATTGTCTTAGAACGAAAGTTCTACTAGTCTCAGCGAAACTTTCACCGAAACTAGAGTTTCTGATCACTAATTCAGGCGAAACTATTGTTTGCTTGCCAGCGAATCTACTAGCGAAGTTGTCTGCGAATTTAGCAGCGAATTTACCAGCGAATCTAGATTTTTCAGTGAAATTAATACTGTTTAAATAATGACATCCACCAATATCACCATTTCTGACTTGGAGAGTGTTGCTTCCAATAGGCCACCGAGGCTTATAAACGGTGATAATTTTGAGGACTGGAAATGATGTTTAAAAGGATTCTTGTACTATACTAATCATAATCAATGGGAATCAATAGTAAATGGTCCACACACTCCAACTGTCACTGTTGGTCAAGTTACCTCACCAAACATTGATCCATCTACCTTTACTGAAAGAGACATCAAGCTAATTGATCGTGATCAGAAAGCTTTTGGAGCTTTAACTTTATGTTTATCTCAAGACATCTACAACTGCTTCGCTAAACATAAGAATGCAAAATCCTTTTATGATTTTCTATGTGAATTTTATGATGGTAATGAGGATTTGAAGAAGGACACGAAAGCCAATCATTTTTTATCTATCTTAAGCACTTAAAGAAGTATGATGAACATCTGGGTAACCATGAACAAGTTACTAAGCTTTTGGACTCTCTCCCACCATAATGGAGCTTGTAGTTAGAATGTTGAAGCAGGAAAGAAACTTTGCAGATTACAAACTTATGGATGTAATCAACAAATTAAAATCTTTTGATTTGGATTTGAAAGGAGAGAATACAATCAATCCATGATGCCAGCCATGCATATCCAAAAATGCTGCATTAATGTCATCCGCTGCAAACTCACATAAGTATGGTTCAGCTTAGGGGCTCTACAGGATATGGTGTATCAAACCAGTCCAGTAGTGGATCTACAAGTGTTGCTTCATAGCTATGAGGCTCTGGTTGCTGGGAGCTGAAGGGAAAAGGAATGACTGTTGAGGACATGTATCAAGTTGATCCAGATGATTTAGAGGAAACAGATATCCAATGGAAAATGTCCATGCTCACACTACGTCCAAGAAGATTGATGGAACGAACTGGTAGGAGAAGCTTTGGAAATCAAAATCAGAATTCTAAGCTTGGCTTTGATAAGTCAAAATTGAGATGTTTCAATTGCAAACAGTTGGGGCACTGTAAAAGAGAATGTCCATCTCCTATCATTACTGAACCAGGAACTTCTGGAGCTTCTAAATTTATTCCAATCACTAACAAGGAAGAAGCTAAGTCAAAGAAGGAAACAACACTCATTTCAAACTTTGATTGGAGTGTAGAGATTAAGGAAGCTGGAGAAGAAATCAATCATGCACTAGTGGATGAGTTAGTAAATAGTGATGTGGATTCTATTAAGAACTTTGATCCTTTTAGAGAGTTAAAGAGTGAGATTCAAGAATTAATTGGTAAAAATGATAAGCAACATGTTCAAGTTGAAGAGATGAAGATTGAGAAAGTTAAAGATGAAAAAGGATATTGTGAGAATGTTGAAGAGAAAGTGACAGTTGGTTAAGTGAGTGAAAAGAAGAAGGGTGGCTGGAAAAAAGAAAAGAAGGAGGACAGTGAAGCTGAGGAGGATAGAAAGAAAGCAATGGAGGAAGAAGAACGCAGGAAAAACACTTCAGTCTGTCAGTGTGAAAAGGCCCTGGCTGCTGAAAAGGTAGTTATGGGTCTCCCTTATGAGGCAATTCAAGACATGTGTTCTCCTCCATGCAAAATCGTTTATTTGGGGTTTATAAAGCAAACAGACTGTTATTAGAAAATGAAAAGATTAAAACAAATTAATAAGGAACTTAAGACAAATGAGTCTAATATTTTGTCAAGTTAAATGAAGCGTTAAAAGAAAATGAGCATTTAAAAAGAATTCTTTTGGAAAGAAACGTGAAATACATGCTTTAACTGAACGTGTAGCACTTGCTGAATTTGAAACAAGCAAATTAAAAACTAAACTTGAAAAGTGGACAATTTCTGGGATGAAACATGAGGAGCTTTGCAAAAAACAACAGGGGGCTAGAATTAAGACAGGTTTGGGAAAAAAAGAAACCACTCATGTTTATCCTCCACCAAACACTTATACTTACTCCACTATTGCTCCTGTATGCTTATCCTTATCCACTAATTAGAATTAATTCAAAAAGATACTAACAATTTGTATGCAGGTTTAGAAAGAATTAATCATAAGGAGATTCGAGAAGAATATGATTATGGTGCAAGTAGTGGTCTGGGCAGCTCTAGTTTTTAAAATTTCAGATTCAAAATGTCTTCAAGAGACAATAGTTAAGTAGATTTGTTTCCCAAACGTCTGTTACAAACAATAGCATATGTAGTTCTAGTTCTAGTCCAGCATGTTTATCCTGCTGTCCATGAATCAAACCATGAGTTTTAAATGATCGTTTAATAGAAATGATGGTGTTCAAGTAAAGCTTCAGATAGACATACTAACCTCAAACTATTTTGAAAAGTTTCTTTCTCATCCTATCCCCTCTTTTATACCAATTCGATTTCTAACCCCTAAAGACATGGAGACAACTTCCTCAAATGTTAGAAATATTAAGGTAAATGAATCAGAATTTGCTAAAAAAAAAGGTCACAAAAGAAATATTAAAAGAATCATATGTGTCTTGTAGCAATTCTGATTCACGCATGTCTGAATGTGAGGAAGAAATATTAACTGATCAAGCGCCTGTTTCAAAACGTAATAAGAAAGGTTTAAAGTCCAGGTGTTTAGATGTGGAAAGGATGATCATATTATTAAAACTTGCCCTGTGTTTGTTAATAAAAATGAAAATAGTAGTTCCATAGGAAGTATATTAAATCATTTCGTAAATAATTTTTTCTGTAAAAAGTCCTCTGTTCCGAGACCTAAGTCAGTCAAGACTTGGGTCCCAGTTTCCAAGTCTTAACAATTTTTTTCTTATGCCAGGAACATTCCAGAAGAGCTACCAATAGCTTCTGCATGTTGATAGTGGATGTTCAAGGCATATGACTGGGTGAAGGACCTACTCACAAATTATCGTAAATAAATGGAGGATATGTCGCTTTTGCGGGAGACAAGAAGGGGTAAAAAGATGATTGGTTAGGTAGAAGTCTCAAATGGTTCCTTAACTCTGGAGAGTGAACTATGTCCCAGAATTAGCATTCAATCTGTTAAGTGTATCACAAATCTGTGTAAAGATGTGTACAAGTGTTGTTTATGTCAATGAATGCTTGTTTTCTCTCAAACCTGAGTTTATTATTCCAGAAGATTGGTGATTAGTGTTCTCCAAAAGAATGATACTTATCTTCTGGATATGGGATCACAAGAATCTACCTCCACTGTGATATGTCTTTTGTCTAAAGCTTCATCTTCTGAATCAGTTCTGGGCATAGACGATTAGGACATGTTAATTCTAAAAATATAATAAATTGGTTAAAACAATCTTGTAAGGACTACCACTTAAAGATTTTTCAAGGGTAGAAAAATGCATGGCCTGTGCTCAAGGAAAACAGCACAAAAAGCCACACAAGCTTAAGCTTCAAACACAATTTCAAAACCCTTAATGGTTACATACTGATTTATTTGCTCCTATAAGTGTTAAATCTATTGCTAAAAAATCTTACTGTTTGGTTTGTTACAGATGATTATTCAAGATATTCTTGGGTAAGATTTCTAGCACCAAGGGAGATACTACAGAAGAGCTTCAAAAGCTGATTCTCTCAATTGAAGCCGTCAACAAAAAGAATGTAATGGGCCATCTGAAGTGATAATGGTACTGAATTCAGAAACCATATCTTTGACTCCTTCTGTGCAAGCAAATGGATTCTCAGACAGTTTAGTACTGCTAGGACACCTCAACAAAATGGTGTTGCTGAAAGGAAGAATCAAACCCTCATTAAAGCAGCAAGAACTATGCTGATTGAGTCAAAGCTTCCAATTATTTTCTGGGCAGAAGCTGTCAAGTATGCTTCTTATGTACTTAACAGGGTTCTCATTGTGAAAGACAAAATGAAGACTCCCTATGAGCTTCTTCATAAACGAAAACCCTTGATTAACTTCTTTCGCCTATTTGGTTGCTCATGTACTTTGCTAAACACTCAAGCTCAGAAGTCAAAGTTTGGTGCAGTTTCTGTTGAATGTTTCTTCGTCGTTGGCTAGACTTCCTCACAAAAGTGTATCGGTCTACAACAAAGAACGTATTGTGCGGAATCAGTCTATGTTGATTGGCAAGAGTCTAATTCACACAAACATGGGATCTAACCCTGCATAGTTTTATGGCTCAAATACTATCTTCAAATCTTTCAACCTTCTAGTTGTAGATGATGATGTTGTTCCTTAAATCAATGTGCAAATCATTCCTCCAACCGAACCTCTTCCACCTGAACCTCATCCAAAACCACCAATTGACCCTTATCCTCAACCTCCACTTGATAGTCCACCTACACCTCCACCACAACAGATTCCGCTATCACAACCAACTTCCCCTTCATAACCATCACAACCACATCCTCATCTTCTTCCAATCCTTTAACCCTTACACCAACTTCAAATCCTTAAAAGACCACCCACATGATACATTAATTTGGTTCCATTACCGATGGCAGAGGACACGGAGTCAATTGGATTGATAAATGAATGTCTCTATGCTGTTTCTTGTGTCTCAAATAGTTCCTAAAAATATCTCGGCAGCACTTCAAGACCTAAGTTGGGTTGAATCTATGCAGATGGAGCTTTAGCAGTTCAGGAAACTGAAAGTTTGGCAATTAGTTGATCTTCCTCCAAACAGTTCCCTATTTGTACTAAATGGGTATACCGGAACAAACTAGATGATCGAGGAGTTATTATACGTAACAAATCAGGTTGGTTGTTCAAGGTTTTGCTCGGAGTAGGGCATTGACTATACTGAAGTGTTTTGCTCCAGTTGCTCGCATCGAAGCCATCAGAATCTTTCTTGCTCACGCAGCATCTCATAAAACTTTAAACTTTTCAGATGGATGTGAAGTGTGCATTTCTCTATGGGAACATTGATGAGGAGATTTATGTTTGTCAACCTCCAGTTTCGAGATCCAGATTTTCCTGACAAGATATATAAACTTTATAAATCCTTATACGGATTACATCAAGCACCTCGCATCTAGTATGAAACCTTGACACAATATCTGCTTAGCAAGGGTTTCTCTCACGGAACTTTAGACATGACTCTATTCAAGAAGGAAGTTGATGGTGAAATGTTGATTGTTTAAGTGTATGTTGATGACATCATTTTCTGGTCAACGAATGAGAAATTATGCAGAGAATTTGAAGAAGTAATGAAGGATCACTTTGAAATGAGCATGATGGGGGAGCTGTGCTTTTTCTTGGGATTGCAGGTTGAACAAAAACCTTCTGGTATTATGATTCACCAAGAGAAGTACGTTCTGGAGATTCTCAAAAAGTTCAAGATGGATGATTCTTCTCCAGAACTCACTCCATTCACTGCTCAAACCTGTTTAACTCCAGATGATAATAGGAAATCCGTGGATGCTCATCGTTATCTTTCTATGATCGGATCTCTCATGTATCTCACAGCTAGTCATCTTGATATTACATTTGCTGTGTGCTACTGTTATCGTTTTCAAGCCAACCCGAAAGAATCCCATGAAAAAGTTGTTAAACGCATCTTTCGTTACTTAAAGGGTTCCTCCCATTTGGGTCATTGGTACCCAAAAGGAGGAAACTTTGATTTACATGCGTATTCTGATAGTGATCATGGTGGTTACAGGATCAACAGGAAATCCCTCACTGGCGAATGTCAATATCTCAGGGATTGTCTTGTTTCATGGTAAAAGAAAGAAGCAAACAACAGTATCTCTATCTACAGGAGAGGCTGGATATGTTGCTGCCTCATGTTGCTGCTGCCAAGTGCTTTGGATACAACATCATATGATGGATTATGAAATCAATTTCCTTCATACACCACTTTTCTATGATAATGAAACTGCTATTGAAATTGTAAAAAATCCAATTCATCACACTCGCACCAAGCACATTGAAACGAGAAATCATGCCATTAGTGACACTCAGGAAAAGGGTTTTATAGATATTATTCCAATTGACACAAAAACTCAAAGAGCGGATCTTTTCACAAAAACATTTGATAAACCTTGTTTTTATGAATTATCTCAATGTTGGGTTTAATATCATTTTAAAACCTCTTTTCTTTACATTGTGTGTATAAAACTGTAAATAACTTTTTTTTTTGTTTATTTTTTTATATAAACTTTTACTGATAAACTTCTGAGTCCCATATGTCTTCACATCTTTGATCTTTTACAATATATGAAAAATGGAAATTTCTGTTTCATGGCTGCTAAAAAGAAATTTTGCGGGAGAATAAAGATTTAACTTTTTTTATTTTGTCTTTTTAGGAACTTCAGAAAAAGAAGTTTGAAGGAGGTCAACAGCTTTGTGTTGGGATATGCATGGTAGGCAACATGAGAACGAAGTAAACAGTGATCGTGTAGCTTAATTAAAGCTTAAAGAACTCGGTGATAAGGATCATTTCCTTGACATCTCGGCCTACACAAAGTACAAGACCTGTCAAAAATGGGTTGAGAGTTTCAAATCTCTGCTTTGACATGCTTTGACATATCCAAATTCTCTCCATCACCTTTTATCTGAATTGATGCTTCTCGTTAGCTCTTCAGATATATATCTCATGCTTATCTCCTCTGCTATGTGTGAACATTGACCTGAAGTGATGATCTCCTCTGTTATACGTGAGTATAGACCTGGAGCTCTCATCAGCATGTTCTGATGATCTTCTCTATTATACGTAAGTATAGACCTGAAGCTCTCATTAGCAAGTTAAGATGATCATCTCCTCTGTTATACATAAGTATAGATCTGGAGCTCTCATCATCTGTTCCCAAATAAAGACACAGTGATTCTTAAATTAAATTAAGATTCATTGTTGTTAACTCAAAAGAAATTCAAGCAGAGTTAATCATATTGCTCAATAAACCATGATGACAGGATAAGTACTTTGCCGAATGTCAGTAGAAACTAAATCATCAGAGTCTCTAAAATTAAACCAAAATATGATAAAGACAGCTGCAGATTACACGTTGAAAAGAATATGGTATGGGCTTAAAAGGACAAACATATCAGCAATCCCGCCAATCTTTGACTCTCTGGATCAACTTTCTGAAAATGAAGTGCCTATATCCTTCTATTCTTGATTTTTTATTCTTTTACCTTGAACTTTATTTTATTTTATTTTAATCTTCTGTTATTCTTTATTTTGTTCGTGTTGATATTATGGGGTGAAGAATGTTTTTCATGAAAGCTTTTGTAAATATAAGAATTAATTTTTCAAAAATTTACTAAGTGTTAAGTTCCAGTAAAACTAAGTTTCATTGGCTGTTTCGCTAAGCGAATCTATAGATTCGAAGGCAAACTCACTGTTGACTGGGATTCATGACTTTCTTTTGTGATGCCGAGCGAAACTATAGTTTCGCTGCCAGTGAAACTAAGACCTATATATTGTACAGTGTGAAATTCGTTTCACATTTCAGTAGCGAAGTTAAAACCTAGTTTCTCTGAGTTTCATTCCACATTCTAAAAAAAATTGATTTCCGTAGCGATTGTTTGGTTCTAAGTGCTTAGGTGGGTGTTTCGAACCTATTCTTAAGCATTGGTTGAGGTTTTATTCACTTGACAATTGTTTCAGGTTGATTCGCTGGGTCAGGAGGTTCGTAGATTCATTCAGTGAAACTGCGCTATCATCCAACAAATCTGAATGAAAGTTCAAAGTCCCGAGCGAAACTATCTTGTTATACTGACCGCGTGTACTTGACAGTTTCACCCGGACAGTTTCACCAAAACTACAGATTCGTTCAGGCACTCAATTTTGTCAGAGTTTTAGCGAACTTATAACTTCGCTGTTGTAAGAACCACAATTTCGTTCTCAGCGAAACTATAAAATCGCTTAGACACATAAGTCTGTGCTGGTGTCACAGTGAATTTATACATTTGTTTGGATGAAACTAAGGTTCAAACCACAGCGAAACTGTTAATTTGTGCCTATAGCGAAACTACAGTTTCACTTGTCAGCGAAACTGTTTAATTTTTTGATTTTTCTTATATTTTGTTTAATTTCTTTATTTTTTTATTCTTTTTATGTTTTAACTAACTTACTTTTGTTCAATTTTCAGTAAAGATGGCTAATCTAAAGTTCGATGAGAAGACAAACATTTGTGCACTATTGGATGATAGTAATCCTAAGACATTGGATTCAGAGATTGCATTAAACGGTTGAAGCAATCTCCTATCAGTTATGTTATTTCTCATATGCCCACGGTCTATGATCTTCACATAAGAGACTTTTGGAGAACGGCAGAGTATGACCTGGGGACTAATCCACGTCGGATTACTGCTAGAGTTCTTGAGCAAGACCTTGTTATTACTGCTGAGACTATAGCAAGTGTGTTAAGGCTGGAAGAAGATTATGGTGATGAAGTGAGAATGTCTGATGCAGAGGTACTTATTGCATTTAGACGCATTAGGTATGAAGGACCTTCTTTTGGCTCAAAGAAAGAGATCAAGAAGTCTTTCTTATCTAAGGAATGGAAATACATCGCCCACATATTTATTATGTGCTTAGATCATAGGAAAGGAGGGTCAGATGGTCTAAACCAGCATTAGGCAAAGGCTATGATTGTATTTTGTCAGGGACAGAAAGCCAATATTGCAAAGTTGATTTTTATAGATGCTCATTGAGAATATTATGGCGTTGAAAAAGGATAAGTGGCTCCTATATCCTACGTTTCTATAGATGCTCATTAATGATTTGAAGCCAGATCTGCGCAGACATGGAGAAATTAAAAGGCTAGTGCAAATGAACACTGGGATATTTGCAGATTGCTCAACTGTGAGCCATGATTTCAGCGGAAAAACGTATCTTTTGGAGAATATGTACTCTGCTGAAAGATGGAGTTACATAAAGAGGTTGATTGAAAGTGAAAATAAGAATGCTGAAGAGAATAGGGAGAAGCAAGAAGAGGCTATAAAGAAGCGAAAAAGATAAGCAAAGGAGAAGGAATATGACTTAGAAGCTGAGATTGATGAGGTTGAGGAGGAGCTGAGAGTTCAAAGGGAGGGGAGAACTAAAAAGAAATCTGATCAAGGAGAACCAGCTCACATTACTGAAAGGAGATCTAAACATAAGCAGCCAGTTTTTGAAGAAAGAAGGGATCCCAGATCGGAATTGGATCAAGATGTTATTCGAAATTTGAATGCATCTTTGGCCAATGAATTATGATTAAAACAAAGCTGGTGAATCAGGAATAAAGAGAAAAAAGAAAGATAAAGAACTGAATGTATGAAGAAAATGATGTAAACCATAGATTAATAAAAAGACTACTCAAGAAGTAAGTGAGCTAAAAGCTAAAGCTAGCCTGCCCAAACTTATCTAAAGCAAGAATAGATGATCTTACAGATACATCTAAGTATTCATTTTGAAAGTGGGAAGTCGGTGGGGATTGGTGGAGAATCAAGTAGCTAGTGCTGATGCAGGTGATGCTGATGTTGGCAGTGGTGATGGTGTACTAATGTTGGAGTTGAGAAGATAAGTAATGGGAAGTGCTATAGAGAGGAGCATGGGTTGTAGAGGCTAAGTTCATAGATCTAGGGCTGGACATAAACACTGATTTAACTGGTGCTGAGTATTTAGAGAAGAAACCGTTGAAGGAAGCAAGAAAGGAGCTGAGATGATCTCATTGATGAAGAAGAGGAATTTGAGGAACAGTTATTTTTATTATGATTCTAACCTGAGTTCTATGAATAGATGAGCGCCCATGACATATGTGGCTTAAAAGGGTTCTGATGAAGGAGATGTTATGGAGCTGAGTAAGGAAGATTGGTTTGTCAAGAAAAAGAAAAAGAACAACTAAATCCACTATTCCAAAACATAAGTGGCCAAGTAAAAGAAATTAGATAAAAGGATTGTGAGTTGGAAGTACAATCATGAACTAAAATGTTTATGATCAAGAAGAGGAGGAGATATTTCTTACATGCACAAAAGGAAGGCTTCAAGACCTTGCCTAGATGGATTTTAAGGACATTGTCAGAAATTCCCCTACTGGAGGCACATTTGAGTGAGAGATCAATGCTTTTGGAGAAGGCGATAAAGATGGAATGAATGATATTTTGAAGCTTTCGGATACAAAAACAGAAAGAAGGAGATCAAAGAAAGATCTAGATTGGCCTACTGGAAAAGGGAGGATTGTCTTAAAGTAAAAGCCGGCCAAAATAGTTAACAGAGTGAAAGTGCCCAATCCACTTCCACCAAGACTTCAAAATTTTGAAAAGTGATTCTACGATAATAATATAGGGAAACTGTTATTAGATTAAAAGGTGTGAAGAGATTAAGTTGTTTGATCCTATGGAAGTATTTTCATTCTGTGATGAAGATTAGTGGTGCTTTGTGAGAATCAATAAAAGCGGAGCCAAAGCTAAACAAGAACTAAGCCAGTCTCTTCATGAATATGGCTATCAAGGCTCGATGTGAGGGCTGAGATCACAGAGCTTGCTAAGAAAGTAGTACAAGCCTGATATTAAGGACGATGTTAGGAGCTTACAAGGAAATTTGAAAAGGTCAGTGTAAGGGCATAAGAATAAAGTATAAATCATGACTACTCATAGACATCTGATAAAGCTACGAGGAAACAAGATAATAACAATAAGATCAGAGTGAGTCGCAACCAGGGGAGAATTGATGATCCAGATAGGGTGGAATTTCACCATTATGATAGAGTATTTGATATGTATGTATATGTTAAATGTTTTATATTCATTTCTTGTAATTGCATTCTGTATAGTTGTTTGATGCCCCAGCGAAACACGTGCGAAACTAAGTTTGCCCAGAGTCAGCTATCCTAGGTCCCTGGCGAAACTAGTATTTCGCTGCCGTGGATGAATCTATTGATGGTCAGACATTTCGCTAGCTAAGCGAAACGTCACGGAATTTAGCCTACTTATATATTGTTGTTTTACCTTGTCAGCAAGTTTTGGCAAAACCCTAAACTATGAAATATCTTTGTTGCAACGTATGGTTGTGGTTGGAAGTTCATTTATTATTATCTTTGACCATTATTTGATGATTGTTTGCTTTGATTCTCATTAGTTCTTATGTGATGTTCTTTGTGTTAATTTCAGTGAGAACCCTGGTTATACATCAATTGCACTGTATACGATCAAAGGACCCACACATAACGGGTGAGAAGTTTTCATCAGAGCTGATGGTTGACCCTAATTTAGTTTGTCATGATGCTTTTAGGTATTGATTTGTACTTCTGATGTACTATGGTTTCTTATAGACCAATTATGAGCAACATTTTGTTGGACCAAAAGACCATGACCTGATCAAAAAACCCTTTAAGTACCACAGACATTACAACAACTAAAGAAAAAAAAGAAAAAAAAAAAAAAAAAAAAAAACAAAGAAACAAAGAAGTAGTCTGTACAACAGCTGAAGACATCAACTGAAACAAGGTCTGAAGACAAAGTCAAGTGAAAGAGCTGAAGACAAAGTCTGAAGTGAAAAAGCTGAAGACAAAGTCTGAAGCTAAGAACTGAAGACAAAGTCTGAAGACAAAGCTGAAGACAAAGACTGAAGACCAAGTTTCAGATGTTGTCACACAGCTGAAGAAGACCTCTTCAGAGTGTGATGTTTCCTTTCAGTATTTATTTTCCTTTCAGTTCTTTTGTAATCAGTAGTTTTATGTTTCTTGTAATCAGTACTTGTAGTTTCAGTAGTTTTAGTTTCATCTTGTACTTAGCATACTCTGAGATGTTCTCAGTTGTTGTGAACATTCTCAGTAGTTTGCTTACTTTCAGTTGTTTGTAATAATTCTGTTAGATGTCACTATCAAGTGACATCAGCAGACGTCACATTCCTTTATATAAGGAATGTTGACCTAATTGTAAGGCGAGCTTAGCGTGATAGCGAAGCTTAGCGCCCGATAACCGAAGCATTTGTGCATGAATGATATTATCCCTTTTGCAGAAAACCCTCTTTCTCTATAACCGTGTACTGTTCCATTGAATATCTATTGTGTTCTTGCTATATTTGTCTAATTCTTGTTCTAATTCCGCTGCGATTCAACTCTAATTGATCAAACTTAGATCACTGATCCTGTCAAATGGTATCAGAGCAGTTAATCATTGATCGTTTTAACAATTGATCATTGAAACTGCTATTTCGATATCTAAAGTTTGATCGAATTAGCATATTTGCAAGAATTGGTTATAGAGATTGATCTTCTGCTGCTTCTGGTTATTCAATTTGAGTTTCTTCTTCTGTTCATATTGAGTTTGTTGTGTTTTTGTGCTAAATCTGTTGAAACTTGATTGAATTGGTTTGAATCTGAGAATGACTACTCCTCTAATGACCCTCACAATACTGGCTCCTCAACCAAGCCTCCGATGCTGGTTAGGAGTGAGTATAACATATGGCAACGAAGAATGCTCCATCACCTGTCTGTTAACAGTTCAGGTTGTTGGACATCTGTGGTTCACGGTCCACACAAGCCTATGGTGAACAATCCGGAGACCAACCAAATGGTTCCGAAGAAGAAGGAGCAATACTCAGATGAAGATCGTAAACTGTTTGAGATTGATGCTAAAGCCCATGGAATTCTGGCCATGGCACTGCCTAATGAAATCTATTCTGGGCTTATGCATCATGAAACTGCTCATGACCTCTGGAATGCTTTGAAGGAACAATTCGGAGGAACTGATGAGGTCTTAGCAAACAACAGAGAAATCCTCGCCCAACAATATGAGACATTCTCTCATAGGAAGGGTGAGACACTGACTCAACAGTTTGAGCGTTTCTCCTGCTTGATCTCTGAGCTGAAAATGGTCAAGCATGAGTATACTAACAGCCAGATGAACAACAGATTCCTCAGATCACTGCCTGAGAGATGGGACACATACACCATTGTCCTACGCTCCAGTGCAAATCTGGATAGCCTATCTCTCACCCAACTCCATGGGAAACTGCTTACATTTGAAAGAGAGATAGAGCAGAAAAGGAAACTGGCATCATCAGGAAAGCTCACTGATGACTTTGTACCAGGGAACACTGCCTTGGTCGGTCATGAGTCAGAATATGCTGGATCAGAAAGCCATTATGATGAGCATATAGATTTCTCTTCAAACAGTTCTGATCATGCATTTGTTGGTGTTGACAGTCATTCTGGGTGTAATAGTGATAATTTATGCTTTATCATGGATGATTTGATGGGTATTGCTGATGATGATTAGAAGAGATGGATATTTTGAGCCAAATGGCCTTGATCAATATCAGATCTCAAAAGTTCTACAAGAGAACTGGTAGGAAATTTCCAGGACTCTCTGGCAAAACCAAAGTTGGTTTTGACAAGAGTAAGTTGAGGTGTCACAAATGCCACAGGCTTGGGCACTTTGCAAGAGAGTGTAGATCAACTGGATCTAACTCCTCTGCACCCTTTGTGACCTTTCCAAGCAATAGTTCACAAAACAAAGGGCAACATCCTGCTAGTTCTGGTCATCACTCACAACCTCAATCTCCTGCATATTTTGTCCCTCAGGGTCCAATGCCATATCCATATCCCTGCTATTACATGCCACAGCCAAATCCAGTTCAAGTTCCTATAGCACAACAACCTCAAGCCCTACCTGAGCCTCAACCATCTCCATCACAATCTCAACCTCATCACAGCTTCTTCACACCAGGAGTTGTTGACTGGAGCAGCTTACCAGATGATCTTTCTGGTTTCAATGAGCAATTATTTGCTGGTGCTGGTCAACATGGTGGTGAACATCCTTTTGGGAATCTTGCTCTCATGGCCCTGGAGTCTACTGAGGGTTCCTGCTCCAATGCATCATCTTCACAGGTAACCCAGGTATCTTCTGAGGCTAAAGCCAAGTTATGTTCTGAATCATGCATAGCTGCCTTTGTCTCTATTAGAGAGGCAAATGTAGCTTTAATCAATCAAAATCTTGAGCTTGAGAAAACTATTTCCAAAAGAAAAGCTGAGTATGAGTCTGCTCTTAATGACAAAGATGATGAGATTTACAAGCTTAAATGCCAACTTAATGATGAAAAGGCTAAGGTAGAGGTCATACTTGAGAACCACAGAAGTCTCAAAGAGACACTTGCAGCTACCCAAGTTGAGTGTGACCGCTGGGTAACATCCTGCAAGGGATTTGAAATGCTTCTCAGCAAGCAAACAGCTTCAAATGTGAAGTTTGGAATAGGTTACAATCATACTGCACCACCTACTGATTTTACTTCAAAATCAATAGTAAAATCTGAAGGTGAAAGTAATTTCCAAACCACATCATCATGTGATTCATCCTCAAATGATAATACAAAATTAGAGGATGAAGTCAGTGTTAAGATCTCAGCAAATCAATTGCCTGATGGTTTAAATGCTGATAAACACATGAAGCTGAGCAATTACACCTTCAGTACTTTAGCAGTTGATCAATCCAAGATGAAGAAATAACCATGTGAAATATGTGTAAATTCAATCATCTATCTGATGAATGCTGTACTTCCAAACTCACAGAGATAAGCTCATTAAGAAGAGATTAATAAAATGAAAAATTGAGTTTGAGACCAAGTTTGTACCACAGTCATCTCAAACTGATAAACCCAAGGCCTCACCAAAATCCAAAAAGAAGGATGGGGTTTATCAGAAACAGCTGATAGTGTTCCTCATGATAAACATCAGACTAAGTCTATGATTTCAAGGAGGAAATGGTGGTCACAGGAACTCATCAAAAACAAGTACTGATGTGTCAAATGAGCTGAAGGCTTTAGCAACAAATCAGACACAACTTGTTATGATGGTTCAGCATTTGTTAGGGAGAGTTAACCAACTAGATGCACCTGTGATCAAACCACTGAAAAGGAAATCCAAGCCCAAATCTAAGAATCCATTTCAGCACCATCTCCACCTTCATCAGCTGTTAATCATGAGAAACAGTTATGGTTAAATCTGTTGATGAAAACAGACCCAAAACCAAAAAGGTTTGGGTCTCTAAAGCTAACTAGTTTCTTATGATAAATGCAGGGTTCTTCAGCATGCCAAAGAAGCATCTGGTATGTAGACAATGGAGGATCTATGCATATGACTGGGAGCAGTTCTCTTCTTAATGACTACTCTCAAGGAAAGAAGGGATTTGTCTCATTTGGAAATGATGCTAAGGGTTACATCATCGGGAAAGGATTTGTGTCAATGGAGAAATCAGATTTGATGATGTTAACCATGTGGAGAATCTCAAGTATAATCTACTGAGTGTCAGTCAGATGTGTGATAAAGGGCATGTTGCACTTTTCACAAGCCAGAACTGCCGGATTCTGTCTTCCAAAGTTTTGAGGCTGATTGACAAGGTATTGGATGAACATACTCTCCTGAAGGCCAACAGGATAGGAAGAGTATATGCCTTGGATTTGTCAAAGAAGATTGATTTAAAAGGTCATCCTTGCCTGTTCTCCAAGGCCTCTCCTCAGGAATCTAAACTGTGGCATAGAAGGCTGGGTCATGTTAATCTCAAAAACATGAATCAGCTGATCCACAATAGTTTAGTGAGAGGTCTACCAATAAAGGAGTTCCACTGTGATGAAACCTGCACTGCTTGTTTAAAAGGAAAACAACACAAAGTTTCATTCCCTCCTATAGAAGAACCAAAGTCCACTGCCTGCTTGCAATTACTGCACATGGATCTCTTTGGTCTTGTGAGAGTAATGAGCATGGCAAAGAAGAAATACTGTCTGGTAATTGTGGATGATTACTCCAGATTTGTATGGACCTTCTTTTTGCATTCAAAGGATGAGGCTGCTCAGACAATTATTAACTTTGTGTTGTATGTTGAGAAGCAGTATTCCTATCAGTCAAGTGTATAAGAAGTGATAATGGAACTGAATTTAGAAACCATACACTTGATGATTTCTACCTTTCAAAAGGAATCAAGAGGCAGTATAGCATCCCAAGGACTCCAGAACAAATGGAGTAGTGGAGAGAAAGAACAGGACCCTAATTGAAGCTGCAAGGTCCATGTTGGCTGACTCTGGTTTGCCACTGACCTTTTGGCTGAAGCTGTCAACACAGCATGCTATGTGCAAAATAGAGCTTTAGTGAATCAGAGGTTGATGAAGACTCCTTATGAAGTTCTACATCATTTGGCTCCTCAAATTTCATTCTTCAGAGCATTTGGGTGTCCTTGTTACATTCTCAACACAAAGGATCAACTCCAAAAGTTTGATTCTAAGGTGGATGCAGGGTATTTTGTTGGGTATTCATCCACTTGCAAGGCTTACAGAGTGTTCAACTGCAGAACAAAGATGGTTGAAGAAACCTTGCATGTGAAGTTCAATGAATCTCCTAAGGACAAAATCCCACAAAACCCTATGGAGTTGTTTGATCTGGACATACTGCAATATGTTCCTTATCAGCCTCCAGCTGTTGCAGATCATGTGAATTCATCACCTTCTACAGCTAGTCATCCATCTGGTGGTACTGATGTTGATGATGATCCCAGTACTCACCTATTCAAGTTTAGTGATCAACTGCCTGAGTCTACTAAACTTGATGTTCCTGTAGCTTCAGTAGCACCATCCACAACAAATGCTGATGAGATTTCTGAATCCTCTACTTCATTTGACTTGCCATCTAATACTTGGTTTCAAGAATCTGGATCAACATCTGTTGCTGCTGAGCGTGCTACAAACACTTGCATAGATCTCATAGTGTACCAAGAACTGAAGAATCACCCAATGTCTCAATCATTGGTGATATCAATGCTGGTGTCTCAACTAGAAGTCAATTGTCCAACTTCTGCTTCTATGCTCTCTTCATCAGTCAGTAAGAGCCAAAGAACTATCATATTGCATTAAGAGACAATGGATGGGTTGATGCCATGCAGCTTGAGCTTCTTCAGTTCAAAAAGCAGCAAGTGTGGGAACTGGTTTCCTCTACCCCCAGGTAAGTGTGCAATAGGCACTAAATGGGTGTTTAGGATAAAACAGACGAAAATGGGCAAATTGTCAAGAACAAGGCCAGACTGGTTGTCCAGGGGTTTTCACAAAGAAGGTATTGATTATGATGAAACCTTTGCCCCTGTAGCCAGACTGGAGGCAATTAGATTGTTCTTAGCCTATGCTGCATTCCACAATCTTAAGTTTTTTCAAATGGATGTCAAAAGTGCATTTTTATATGGTAAAATAAAAGAAGAGGTTTATAGTGTCAACCACCAGGTTTTGAGGATAATAAACATCCTGATTGGGTGTATAAACTTGATAAGGCTCTTTATGGGTTGAAACAAGCTCCTAGAGCCTGGTATGAAACACTGTCAAATTTTCTTCTTCAGAATAATTTCACTAGAGGCTCTATAGATAAAACTTTGTTCATTAAGAAAGTGGGTCAGCATAAGCTCCTTGTTCAAATTTATGTTGATGATATTATTTTTTGCATCCTCTGATCCACAGTTGTGTGATGCATTTACAAAGTTTATGCAACAAAAATTCGAAATGAGTGCCATGGGAGAATTACAGTTCTTTCTAGGTTTGCAAATCAAACAAAAGGCTGATGGAACTTTCATTCATCAGTCAAAATACACAAAGAGTCTTTTGGAAAAGTTTGATTTACAAAATTGTAAGCCCTGTTCTACTCCCATGTGCAGCACCACACAACTGGATGCAGATCAGAAAGGTAAAGCTGTTGATGAAACACTTTACAGATGTATGATGGGTCCTTGATGTACTTAACAGCTTCTAGACCAGATATTATGTTTGCAACTTGTGTTTTGTGCTAGATTTCAGACTGCTCCTAAAGAGTCTCATTTGATTGCAGTCAAGAGGATCTTTAGATATCTGCAAGGTACTCAATCTCTAGGTCTTTGGTATTCCACTGGGCACTCTTGCAAATTAGTTGCTTTTTCTGATAGTGACTATGCAGGGTGTAAATTAACTAGAAAATCAACTTCTGGTGGATGTCAATTCCTAGGCAACTGTTTGGTTTCTTGGCAGAGTAAGAAACAAACATCTATTGCTACATCCACTGCTGAAGCCGAGTACATTGCTGCTGCAAGTTGTACATCTCAGGTACTCTGGCTTCAGAATCAATTATTGGATTATGGCATTACAGAGACTAAGACTCCATTACTAATGGATAGTGCTTCAGCTCTTTGTATTGTCAAGAATCCAGTCCAGCACTCTAGGACCAAACATATTGAGATCAGACACCATTTTATTAGGGATTGTTTTGAAAAAGGTCTGATTGATCCAAAGTTTGTTCCTAGTGCTGAGGAGCTTGCAGACATATTTACTAAGCCTTTGGACAGTTCAACTTTCCAAAACCTAGTGTTAAGGCTTGGTATGCTGCAGCTAGAATAAGTGACAACTACTGATGATCTCAGTCAACAAGTACTGATGAGCATTCGTATACTATTGTCACAAATAAGTACTGATAAGTTCTTTATCCTCAGTAGTTTCATAACTACTGAAGACTAAATTACTTAAAAGTACTGAAGTACTCTATCTGTTGAAAAGAACTGATGTGGTTACAACTACTGATGTAGTTACAACTACTGATGTCAGTATAACAGATAAGTACTGATGACCAATGAAACGTCTGAAAATCAGACAAAAAGTCTGATAAGTGTTGAGGTCAGAATGAAACAGCTGATGAACTAAGAATTGACGACAACAGCTGATGAGAAACTTTTCTCTTCAGTTGTTTCTACAACTGCTGTTTCACTTCATACAACTGAAGTCAAAACCATGTCTTTAGTAGTTTTACAACTACTGATGACTAACACCAAATCTTCAGTTGTTTACAACACCTGAAGCCAAACCATGTCTTCAGTAGTTTCACAACTACTGATGACTAATACCAAGTCTTCAGTTGTTACAACTTCTGAAAGTTAAAACCAGGTCTTCAGTTGTTTTCAAACAACTGATGACAGCACCAACACTTTCAGTCGTTTTTATCAGCCTTTTCTTACCCTATAAATACCTAAATCTACTTTCAAACGTTTCATTAGCCGTTTTATGTCCTTCACTCTCTCAACAATGGCGACCATGAAACTCAAACCCAGACACAACTGTGTTGCCTACCTCTCGAAGTCGGCCTTTTGGAACATATTGATAATGCCATCGATCTTATGGTAGATTCCCAGTACCGAACCGCTTTTCTTCTGAATCCTACCATATACCCCGATTCCCTAAGCCAATTCTGGACCAACGTCTCTGTGCAAACTGGTGAGAATGATAGCCAATCACTCTCCAGTCGTTGGGTTAACCAGAAACAGGTGGTCATCACTCCAGACATCATTCGACAAACCCTAAATCTACATGATGCCACCTGTGTCACAGAATACCCGAAAGGCACAACTGATATGTCTTTCATCAATAACGGGTATGAAGGAGACTTAAGTGCTACCACCATTCTGAAGAAGCACTTCCATGATGCTGAACGTCTTATATTCCACATGGTGAATGTCTGCCTTGCATCAAAACCTCCTCATGGGATCAGATGTCCTCCCGATGGCAACAGGTATTATACTCTATCTTTGAACGACAAAATCTAAATTTTTCTGAGATAGTTTTCATGGAACTAAAGGATCTAGCTTTGAAACCTGTGGCAAACAGATGGATATTATATCCCAGGTTTCTCATGGCCATAATTTTAAATCAGCTAAAATCAGACGGCCTTGTTGGCCTTGGAGTCCCTGCTCCGGCTGTATTGCCTGAAGTATACTCCAGGCACAACTCTGACCCTACACTGAAAGGGGCTGCCCGGCTGCTAAAACCCAAGCAACGGGAACCCACAGCCTCCACTTCCAGATCCAAAGTCCCCACCAAACCCAACACCAAAAAGCCCAAAAAGGCTACTCAGGGAGATGAGTCCCCTAAGGATGCCCCTGTACCACCAATACAGGAAACACTTACTGGTTCTAACCACCCAGTAGTGTCAAAGACTCCACCAGCCCTAGCCGCTCAGGCATCCTCTCAACAGGATCCTGATGCAACCATAATTGGGGATACCACAATGCTGGAACCTATCTCAATTGAGAAGGTTACCATTGAAGAGCACCAGTCACCCCGGGTGCAATCTGCTTCAAACCTATCTCCAAATGCAACCGCCCCTCAAAGCCCAACCATTATAGTTGCACAAGTGCTGAGTCAGCTGCATTCCTCTCCTCCTCCCTAGAAACCAATTACAATGGGGAGAACCTCAACAGCTGAGGAAGAGGACCAAAATGCTGCTGATAACCTACAGCACAGGGGTTATAATGTTCAATCTCCCTGTGTAGAGGAGGAGGTTAGAACATCTGGTGAGGCTGCCATTTCTACTGATTCAGCAAATGAACAGGATGCAGTTGGTAACATCTCTAAGACCTCACCAGAGGCAACTGCCGATGAAGGACTTAGTCCTGAGGCAGGAAGTCCCCAGAACCAAGAACAAGGGGCACATGCTACAACTGATCTACACTCAGGGCATGTACATCCTGATTCAATCAGGAGGTCAGGTGATTCAGCAAAGACTGATGATGACCTGGGCTTTTTCTTCGATGTCTTAGCCCATAACACAATCCTTGAGGCTGAGGTGAGCAGACTCAAAGAACTGCTTGCCAAAATGTCTCAGGATCAAAGTCCATCCGCCCCAATAAACCCACAGATGGCACCTTCATCTGAAGGTTCACCAAACACTCAGCCACTACACTCAACTGAGCCACCAGCCACTACTTTTGGCACCACCTCTCAGGGACAGAACCCCTCTGAGCAGATGGTTGCTACCTTTCAACATTCCTTACCTCTCATCACTCCCATCATCAATGAGATTGTGCATAAAGCCATTGATGAGAGGATCTCCTCAAATCTACAAACACTTGTTGATGATGCTGTGCAAAAGAAGCTTTCTGCCATTCAAACCCCTGAACCCAATGCATCCAAAAAGGGGGAGTCTAAGGCAGTGAAAGAAAGAAGAGAGTGGAAGATGAGAGTGGAAGATGAGGAAACAACAAGAGAAAGAAAAGGAGTTAGAAAAGGAAAAACAGCTGATCACATACAAGAGAAAGAAAAGTGCTGAAACTCAAAAGTCTGATGAAGAGAAATCATTAGAAGATCTGGTTAAAGAAGCTGATGAAGCTCACAGCAGATCAATGGACAGAATAATAGACCAACTCTTCAGACAGGGCTTTGATACAGCTACATTAGACACTGAGATCAGAAGGCTGGAGATTAAAGAGATATAAGAGAGATGGGCCAGTTACAGTGTGATGGAAAGGGAGAGGTTGGAGATAATGATCAGGTTTATTGCAAAATACTTGGGAAGATCATTAATTGAGATTAAATCATGGACCAGAGACAGTATTCTGGCAATAACCACCAGAATCTATGCTTCTGAAGCATTCAATAAGGGGTTGATTATCGAAGCCTTAGATGAAGCAGGTGCTGGGAAGAGAACTGATATGGCCAAGCTTTCCAAAGCCAAACTTACCACAAAAATGCTAGATCAGCCTTCCCAAACTCCCACTCAAAAACAACCAACCCCACAACTCTCCAAACCAATCCCTAAACCTAAACTTAAACCAACTCAACCCTCAAAACCAACTCCCTTACCCCAAAAACCACCTCAAACCACATCCAATGATGCACCCAGAAGGAGGAGAAGGGTGTTGAGGATGGAAGAAGAAGAAGATGATGATGATGAATAAGACAGTCTGCCAATCTCTGTTGTTCTAAAAATACCTGAGCCCAGATGTCAACAAATGATCACACCAGACTTTCAGAGGCAAATGGTGAAAGTTAAGATTGAAGAAGAAGAACAGCAGAAACAGCACGATGAGCAACTTTTGAAGATGGTTGACAAAGAGTTTCCTCAGTCATCATCTATACAAGCCATGAAGAAACACGCTCAAAGGCTGTATGCTCTCAGGCATACCTTTCAATATCAAAAGGAGAGAGTAAGGATTTGGCCAGACCCCAGGTTTAGTTCTAGAATTCATAAGAAATCCATACCAAGTAGATACAATGGCCAAGTGAGAAAGACCATAGATGCTGTTATTATGTTGGCCATTGTAGTCTCACCCTGGGAGATACTTGAAGACTTCAAGAGAGCCTACAAGTCAAAGATGACCCCTCAAACTCTAATGGAGAACAAAATGGTCAAGAAGGGGTTGTTATACAAGAGGCTTGAAGAGATCAAGAAAAATGAACTCCAGTTGTTATTAGAAGGGACTCACCCAGATGAATTTGCTTACAGAGAGATAACAACTGTTGAGTTGAAAAATGGGAAGACAGTAAAGTACCTATCAGAGTACTATGGCCCAGAGTTTTCTTCGAAGGAGAAGCAGAAGAACTCACTAAGGAGGAACAAGTTGTTCTCCTTGAGGCCTACGTCAGAGAGTCTTATAGACTCATCAATGGGAAGTAGGTTTCATGGTTGGGATAATAGCTCTGTGTCCAGTTCCCCAAGACAGAGTTCCCTTCCATCCTTTGACATTCACATCTACTGAAACCTGTTCCCTGGCCTGTGCTTATCTGATATCTCTGAAGCTGATCAAGAGAGTATTTCTGCCAAGAATAAGTGGGACCTCAATAAGCTTAAAGGTTTTGGCTGCACTGGTTCAGGGGGAGTTTGTTGGACCAAAAGAACCAATGAGCCTGATCAGAAAAACCTTTAAGTCCCACAGACATTACAACAACTGAAGTAGTCTGCAACAGCTGAAGACATCAACTGATAACAAGGTCTGAAGACAAAGTCTGAAGTGGAAAGAGCTGAAGAAAAAGTCTGAAGTGAAAAAGCTGAAGACAAAGTCTGAAGCTAAAGAACTGAAGACAAAGTTTGAAGACAAAAGCTGAAGACAAAGACTGAAGACCAAGTTTCAGATGTTGTCACAACAGCTGAAGAAGACCTCTTCAGTAGTTGTGATGGTTTCCTTTCAGTAGTTATATTTTCCTTTCAGTTCTTTTGTAATCAGTAGTTTTATGTTTCTTGTAATCAGTACTTGTAGTTTCAGTAGTTTTAGTTTCATCTTGTACTTAGCATACTCTGAGATGTTCTCAGTTGTTGTGAACATTCTCAGTAGTTTGCTTACTTTCAGTTGTTTGTAATAATTCTGTTAAATGTCACTATCAAGTGACATCAGCAGACGTCACATTCCTTTATATAAGGAATGTTGACCTAATTGTAAGGGCGAAGCTTAGCGGCTGATATAGCGAAGCTTAGCGGCCGATATACCGAAGCATTTGTGCATGAATGATATTATCCCTTTTGAAGAAAACCCTCTTTCTTTATAACCGTGTACTGTTCCATTGAATATCTATTGTGTTCTTGCTATATTTGTCTAATTCTTGTTCTAATTCCGCTGCAATTCAACTCTAATTGATCAAACTTAGATCGCTGATCCTGTCAATTTTTGTTGAAAACATTAAATAATGCTAGTTGATGTAATGAATATAAATAAACACGAAAAGATTGAATTTTGGATGTTAATCGACCAAGAACGCAAACCAAAATGATAAACATAACTAAACAAATTGGAACTGAAGTATACAACAAACTTATGGTCTAAATAAGTTGATTAGTCGATAAGAACATAAAATAATTGTCAGTTAGAGTCTCGGGTCAAAGATGGTAAAAAAATTAGAGAATTGGGTGCAAAGGACAAATGTTAGGATTTGAAAGCTTCTTATAAGATATTTTGGTTCTTTATTATAGGTCATAACTTGGTCATTCGGAGTCTAAATGGGTCAAATTTATATCTAAGACTAAACCAGAGTACCCTCTAACTAATCAAGTGGTCTCACTTTAATCCAACGTCGTTTGGTTCTCCAAACACATTAAACAAAAATGAAGGTCAAATCTGGGAAATTCGGGCATAATATTGGTATGTGTTCTTGAGGTCATATCTCACTCATAATTCATCCATTCTAAGGGAATTTTTATTTGTGAATTATTTTAAGGTCTTTACTTTCAAACGATACTTAATACATGATGTTCCATTATCATTTTAACATCTAAGCAGCCTACACGTGATCAGTGTGTAATCAGGTTTACCAGATGAAATATTTTAATAAAACTTGAACTTCAAGATAAATGACTACTACATTATCATTGAACTTGAACAAATATATGTACAATACGTGACATAAATGACAATATGAATGTGACAAGGAAATGGAACCTAAATAACTAAGATTCGAAACATTAAGGTTGGACATTGGACTTGGAATAATAAACGAACATCTTTATTAAAGTAAGTACTTGGTTGGATATTAAGGAACAAACTACGAGGATTACAATCAATTAGGTTTTTCTATCCTTTAGTAACCTTATTTTGTTTTATTACTTCTAGTTACGTGTTAAGACTGTTTGTGGATTTTTGGACTATGCAACCATCGAGGTGAGTTTCACAGCCCCTTCTTAATATGTTTTACTTGGGGGAAAAGCGTGCTCAAAGGTTTTGGACTGTACCATGCTTTTAACTTTATTTTCAGGACTTGAACTGGATTATCATTATGGTTTAGGTCATAATATTGGGTCTAGATTTCCTTTATGAGTGTGTGCTCTTGTGCTTGAAGTCCCCATGTTCTTATCACGACAATTAACTCTAGTTTGGGTTCCATGGCTATTGTTAATACTAACGGTTGACGTCTAGTTTGTGCCCTAGGATTATTATAATCCGGTTTGTTTGGAGTTGGACTTGTAATTAGGGCATGTTGTTTATAAGCTTTTCTTAGTGTCTATGACTTCTTATGTTCTTGTTCACGCGTACATTATTGTTATTTGACTTACAAAGCAAATTATTTTGGATTATTTAAATTTGTGAACTCATCAACATATGCTGAGTTTACTAAAGCATATATTTTGGGTAACAATTCTTGAGTACTAGGATTAGAGGACTGTTAGTCGGGACCACTCTTTCAAGAGCATTTAAATATTTTTTTTGGTTTTTGACTATGTTGTTAGGTATTTGTTTTGGGATTGTATTTTTGTTTGATTTATACTTGTACTTTGTTGTTCTAGTTTGGAAATTTTGGATTGTTTGTACATTTATGGTATGATGTTATGGGATTGACATTCTTGGCATTTGTTCTTATGTGTTAGGCCAAGTCATGAACCATTGACGGAAAATGTCTTAAGTGATTCTCTTAGATCCATAATGTATTATGACGATCCCGTCCGTCACATCCTCATGTTTCCACTATCAGCAGGGGTGTGATAGTGCTTATGTTAGTTTATATATTTATATTTTATTTGCTGGATTCAATACCCAACATAAGTTAGCAAGCTCCTCAACCTCGATATCTTAACCTTTAGTCATAACATTTTGGCAAGACATATTCTTATCGAGTGAATCTAAATCTGAAAGTGAATTACCACAACCTTCACAAGCCCCTATCCCTCCACCACAATCACCTACCCATCAAGAACCAAACTGACAAAGAACCAAACCATGGTAGCTAAATTCAAACAAACCTTTAGGGAGTGGGCTACCCATGATGTTACTCAACAACCTCTCAACATAAATTAGCCTGCTTTGGTAATTTTTGAGGTTATGAAAATGAAGACCCTTACAAGTTCCTTAAGGAGTTCCATGTTGTGTTCTATAATAAAGCCATACAAAATTACCAAAGATGAAATCAAACTTAGAGCATTCCCCTTCGCTATGAAAAATTTGACTAAAGAATTGTTATTTTACCTACCACTGGGGTTGGAAAACACATGGAAGGATCTTGCAAGGTTGTTTTAGACAAATATTTACCTAGCATTAAAGCCTCTATTTTACGGAAAGAAATCATCATGATTAAACAAGAAAAACAAGAAGCTTTGCATACTTACTGAGAAAGGTTCAAGAAGTTATGTGCTCTATGCCACAACATGGCATATGTGAGCATCAACTCCTTTAGTATTTCTTTGAAGGCTTAGCACCACTAGAGAGACACTTGATAAATGCCTCTAGTAGGGGAGCTTTACTTGACAAAACACCTAGTTAAATAAGAGCCTTAATAACCTCCATCATAGAAAATACCAAGCACTCAACACAAGATGATGGATGGTATGATGATATGCTATAAGTGGTTAAGGAAGTGAGCACTCCTCACATTAAAAATCAATTGTCTAAACTAACTAAAGGTGTAATGTAACCTACAATTTGGACATCCCACTGATACGTGTCACACACTTTGAGAAGATATGGAAGAAGCGTAACAATAGGTTGTTATTCGGGACAAAATTCAAGATCATATGTAAAAACCTAAAATAATTAAAATTGAGGACAAGGTCCTAATATTAGCTACCAACAAAGACCTCCACAATTCCATCAAAGACCCTATTTTAGATGCAAATCAATCAACAACTAGGAGCTCCACTAGGCTTGACAATAAGGAATTGACTATTTACTTATGAAAGATAAAGGAAGAATGGCATAAGTTAGACTTACTAACTAACTAGAAGTAGAAAGAGTACCCGTCGAAAGGTAGACATTGTAAGATAAAGATGATTATCTTAAATGCTGATGCTAACAAAAGATCTCTCAGTATGCATTGAAGTCAAGGAAGGAAGTACTTTAGAAGATTTGACTATGTACAAAGAAAAATAAGCAAGTGTCAAATCTTCAGAAGCCAAAGACAGAAATCTCCGAAGCCAAAGTGAAGTCTTCCAAAGCTTAAAGACAAAGTCTTCTGAAGCTTGAAGACAGAACTCTTCCGAAGACTAAGGAAACTTGTGTCTCTGACATACTTTTGACAAAAGCACAAGACCTTTCCGTTATCAACTATGAAGACTCACCAACTTATTCAAGTTGGTGATTACCATTTTACTTTTATCAACTGTACATTATGGTTTCTTTTCTGTAACTTCCTACTTTAGTACTTTTATCCTTGTTGTATTACAATAGGATGTGAGCTATGGCCTCTCATAGTCATATGTCAAAAGGCAATCTGCCTTTTGACTTTACATTGATCTTGTTGTCTAGATTAATGTCCAGCTGCCCTTCAAAGTATGGCCGGCTGTAGGTTGTAGTATAAAGTATCTCATGTATCAGTCTTAGGACTAACAAGATTTTTTATCACTTGTAAACACTTGAGAGCAATATACATCAACCTTGAAAACCAATCTTTTTGTTCTTGAGTGTTCTTACTTGTTATTCATTGTTTCACTACCTGGTTTCCTATTTGATTAATAAGTGTGTTTAGTTTATAACCTCCAACTATGAAACTGTTGTTGAACCACAACTGTTCCTACAATTGGTATCAGAGCATCTTAGGCTCTTGATTACAAGATCTCACCATCTTAAATCACTCTTCAGTTTCACATTCACTTACTTGATCAAATGGCAGCTCTTTCTAAAGCTGATATGGAAACCGGCACAATGACTAAGTCTCAACTGATCACTCCTGATTACTTTGACACTTGGTGCTAGAGAATGGAAAGTTTCATCAAGTCTTAAAACAGCAAGTATGGAGATCTGTAGTCTCTTAACCTCATATCCCAAATACTACTTTAGCAACTGCTGGAGGTGGGATGATACCTAAGGAAGTGGCTGATTGATGTGCTCTAAGTTTTACGTAAAAATCCAATCAAAAGCACATCAATTATTCCATAATATCCTCCTCAAAATGATGAAAATGTACTTAAAAATGTTACATTATGTTTTTAGGTGTTCAAAAGGGTGAGATGGATAAAAGAATCATATTTAGCAAGAATTTGAAGAACACCAAGCTTTGAAGTCCAAGCATGGGGCCTTGCCTTATTAAGCAGCCCCCATGACTTGCCTGAAACACACCCCTATGATTGGACACCTGACAAGATAAAAAGTATTGTTCCCTAAAAGTGATCACGCGGCCATACCCCATGAGTCACGAGGGCAGGCCCCACCAAAAACATGGGGTCATGCCCCATTGAACACGGGGTTGTGCCCAACACGTCTAGCACGTACCAACCGACCAACTTTCGTAAGCATTGTACTAGCACGGGGCCATGCTTAAACACTCCAGAAAGCCTATAAATAGAGGCCTAAGTCCATCATTTGGAAAAGCTTTTGGTGGAGGGTTACTCTGCTGAATTCTCTAGGGAATCAAGTCTTGAAGACCATTTGGAGGCTCAGGAGGTGCATACAACACTTGGAAGAAGCTCGGGATTGTCTAAACATCATCCATCATGGATCATCTATTTGATTGTTCAATTTCACTAATGATTTCATATCTATCTTCTATGTTGTTTGTTGTTATGTTCAAGCTTATTATAAGCTAAACTCTTATTATCATCCTAATTGGATGAAACTTATGTAATTTGTGATGAACTAATGGTGTGATTTATGTTATCTTAATGTTATGGTAATCTTGGGTAAGATTTTGATGGGTAGCATATATATTTGAACAAGAAGTTATGAATTTATGGTTTGTAATTGTGAATATCATACAAGGTTGAAAAACTTATGAACTAGCTTTTATTCACGAAACCTATCTTCATAACAAATCTATGGCTAATGAACTAGAAATGATTATTAGAAATCATATAACTTTAGCTTTCTTATCGTTTGCAGGTTCCCTTTTATTAGTTTGAAAAATCTACAGTAATTGTTATGGTTTTCTAAAATTAATGGTATGTTGAAAAGGAACTTGATCAACTCTCTTTCTAACATTAAGTTATGTTTTCAAAAATTGTATGTTAGAAGATTACACTAGATCTACCTACATTACTAGTGGCTTTGATTGGTCAGTACTGGAAGTTACTCATGCTGGTGTCCTTGTCACTACGAAGCTGGTAGACGAGAAATTCATGTTGGCTCACGTTTATAAACATTAACATAACTACTTAAACTTATATCTTTACTCACACCATGATATTCATCATAGTTACATAAGTGTAATCTAATTAGGATGATATCCTTAATTCCCTGTTTAAAAACCCAAAAGTTTCAATTCAACTTTTACTTTTATTTTAATTATTGGTTTTTAATTCTAAAGAAATTAGTCACATCAATACAACTTATCATTTTCTCAAAACAAAATCTAATCTGGTAGTCAATCATAAAGGTTATTGAGTAGGCTCGGTGTGTGCACAAATTGATACTCGATTCTTTCCATCACTATATTACCACACGGCACGTATACTTGCCTTTTGTGTGTGTAGTTTAGTATTAGTAATAACTAATTAAAACTGAATCTGTGCGAAAATATTTATCAAAAATATATACACCTTTCACACGGATCACTGATTATTCTAAAAAAGACTAAAGAAAATAGACATTAATCAGAAATCCATGACCGCTCTTCAAATTGCTCTTCCCAGCTCCATGTATAGAGACTTCGAGAAATGCAATAGTGCAAAGAACTCTGGGATGCACTGAAGCTGATGTATGAAGGATCTGAGGAAGCTAAGGAGAACAAGAAAGACATAATAAAGCAATAGTTTGAAAACTTCACCTACAAGAAAGGTGAATCTATGACCCAACAATACTTCAGGTATGTTAAGATTATAGACACTCTAATGGATATAGGAGTCAAACTTAAGAATAGTGATATAGTGAGGAAGTTCATGTTCTCTCTTCCTAGAGAATGCACACACTACTGTGTGGCCATCAAAAGAACTGAACCTCACTCTCACTGAGTTGTATAGTATCCTGAGCGGTTACCAAATGGAGATGAACATGCAAAATCCTTCTCCCAGCTCATCCAGCACCTAAAAGAGTTCAGCCCTTCATGTTGTTGAAAGTGATAATAGAGAACCATATAATCATCTCATCTGCTACCCTGACAACTCACCAAAGGGTCATTTCATCACCTTCCTGGAGACACCTAGGGAGAGCTATACTCAAGGAAGTCCATTCCAAGAGCCTAGCTCTTCTCAGACCTTTGTGTCCTCAAATGAATGTTCAGGAAACTTTCTCTTCACCCTTGAAGACCTAGAATGCATTCATCCAGATTATCTGGAGTAGATGAAAATAGTCCAGCAGATGGCTCTTCTCACTGATAAAGCCAAGAAGTTCGAGAAGAGAACAAGGAGGAAAATTTGGGCTGGACATGAGCAAAGTAAAGTGTTACAACTGTAACCTAATAGGCCACTTTGCTAGAGAGTGTAAGGCACCAAGAACAAATGGTGGCCACACAAAGTCCAAGCCAAACTACACTAAAGCAGCTCCAAGAGCTAAGAAGCTCAACCAACCAAAGCAGCCAGCTGTAGTTGCTGTTGAAGAATAAGGCTTTGATTGAAGCTTTCAGGTGGAAGATGTCTCCCCAAACAATGCCCTGATGGCAGATCATGATGAATCAAAGGTATTAGAACATCTTTGCTCTCCTAAATGCATTGCTAAAGTTAATATGTACAGGTCCTATGACTTGGAAGTAAGATTTAACCTTGAGTCCTTAAACATTTTAAAAGCTGATTTTAAAAGAGAAAAAAAAATGATTATAAGCTTAAGATAGAAGATGTTGGGTTCAACAATAGAATAAGCTGAAGCTTACCAAATGATAATCATAGCCAACTGAAGATCTCATTGTACGAGTTCAGAGACCAAGTTGATAAATAGAAGAAAACAAATACAAGACAAAGTCAACATCAAGACAAAAAAAAAGTCAAAATTAGGTCATGATGTAATAATAGTATAAATAGACCCACTAGTGCATTTTTGCAAGTGTGGTTCTTGTGTGTGTGTTTCTGATGGTGTGAACCGCCACCACCCAAGGAGAATTCATCCTTTGGGTGGGTTTGATTCCATCATCCATCTATGATTCTCATTGTAATTTATTCATCAACATCAATGAAATCATAACATTATACATTATCCTTCTCTTTGTTCTTTGATTCACACACCTCTACCCATCTTAATTTTGAATTTTCAGATCTGAACATGATGAATCCTAAGATCCAGGCTCATTGAGTCTGGAATATTGATTTAGCAAAATGGTATCAGAGCTGTTGGTTGCTGGATTCATGTATTTTTCAGATCTAATTTCATTTTTAATGATGTCAAAAACAATGCAGAAACAAAAAAATGAAGAACAAGGTCGCTGTTCATCGAAACCCCATCTGTTCATCGCAAAATACAAAAAGAAAACAAAAAAATTCGTTAAAATTTGTACGATTTGAAGACTATTAATCATGTTATGATGCAATTGATCATGATTATCATCAACAATGAAGAAAATCATGAAGAAAACAGAAGACGATGTTGCTGTTCATCCAAAACCATCAACAACTCCTATGGGTTTCAAGCAAATCAGAAAATTGTGTTCGAATGCATCTAAGTCTGCAAACAAATTTGGATGCATCATAAGAAATGCGGATGAAGCATAACAAATGCGGGTGAAGCATCAAACAAATATGGATGCATTACCAGTCAATGCTCATGCCCTGATAAAGACTCAAAACAAATACGGATGAACATCACACAAATGCGGATGATCATCAAACAAATGCGGATGTGCATCATACAAATGCTGATGGTGTGCCAATAAATGCGGAAGATCATCTCATAAATACGGATGTTTTGCTTACAAATGCGCATGTGTAACACACAAATGCGGATGTGTAACACACAAATGCGGATGGAACCATACCAATACGGATGGAACCATACCAATGCAGATGATTTACTCACCTAAATGCAGCTGAGTTAACTTCAAATGCAATTCATCCAACAATATAAGATGATGAACAGATGATGAACAATTGACAACACCAAACAAGAACAAGACATTATCATGAATACAGATGATTGCAACCAATAGGCACATCCATTTTGAGCATTCAAACCAAAAGAAGAAATAAACTTTGGCCATGAAATCATTGATTTATTTAGGGATTTGTACAACTGTCAGACACTCCTTCTGAAGTACTTGAATTCATCTTCTGTGATGACATTTTACACCCGTGTCTATCTACTGAGCGGAACAGTTAGATAGACTTTAACCAAGGGAAATTATCGTCAACTAAAGAGTGGCAATTATCAAGTTATTTTAGAGATTCAAAGAGTGGAAGTGTTTTCAAGATTGATTTATGTTCTTGATGATGTTTATTGAAGTTCAAAGCCTCATCATACGCCTAATACATTCAAATCCTTTGAGTGTGATATGAACAGTAATCTAAAAATGATACGACCCATATCCAATGCGCTAAGTATTTTCAAAGATATTCTATCCTTTGTCAGAAATATATTAGGAGAAGCTTAATTTTAGGGGGAAAACTACAGTGAACTGTGTCGGAACATCAGTTGATCAAGAAAACATATGACAGAGAAGATCTTCAAAGTTTGAGTTTGGCAAGCATCAGTTTAGGGGGAGTATTGTTGGGTTCAACAATAGAATAAACTAAAGCTTACCAAATGATAATCACAGCCGACTGAAGATCTCATTGTACGAGTTCAGAGACCAAGTTGATAAACAGAAGAAAACAAATACAAGAAAAAGTCAACAAGACTAAGTCAACATCAAGACAAAAAGAAAAGTCAAAATTAGGTCATGATGTAATAATAGTATAAATAGACCCACTAGTATATTTTTGCAAGTGTGGTTCTTGTGTGTGTGTTTCTGATAGTATGAACCGCCACCACCCATCTATGATTCCATCATCCATCTATGATTCTCATTGTGATTTGTTCATCAACATCAATGAAATCATAACATTATACATTATCCTTCTTTTTGTTCTTTGATTCACACACCTCCACCAATCTTAATTTTAAATTTTCAGATCTGAACATGATGAATCCTAAGATCCAGGCTCATTGAATCTGAAATATTGATTCAGCAGACAACTTAGAGAAAACCATCTTTACTCAAAGACATGAACATACAAACTACTGGACTTAGATTAAAGATCTTGTTTTCAAGTTGACATAATACCAGCTGAGCTTGTGATTAGCAAAGCCAAGGAAAAAAATGTGTTCTTGAAGAGAAAACCTTCAAGAACATTATATCTTCATCCTTGCATGCAAATGTTTGTTATCAGAATAAGCAGGGACTTGGTTCAAATTAAATAGCTCCTCCACACACACTACTATCAGTCAGAGAACCAAGGTATGGAACTTGTAAAGATGAAATGCCTCCAATTGATCCTATCCTAGAGGAAGATGAAGATATAACTAAGGAAGGGGACATATTGAAGGGTGAACCAGAAATGAGTGAAGAGGTTCACTCTAAGAAGGATCACTAATCCCTGAAGAGAAGAAGAGACTAGGAATGGCCAAGTCTGCAAGAAAGAACTTGATCAGGGCAGCAAAAAGAAGTTCAAAGAAAATGTACGAGATCAAGCCCACTTTCAACCCCAGGCAAAAACAAGTTTTCATATCTTCTGGGTTGAGGTGAGGAAGAATGAAGACTTAATCAAGGAGTACAGTACCAAGAGTCCTAGTTCAAGTCTAAGCCATCCTAGTAAGGAGAAGAAGGTTGAACTAATATGCACCACTGCTGCACAAGCTGGACCATCCAACTCCAAATGCAAGCTTCACCCTCAGAAGCATGCTGCATCATCCAAGAAGAATGAAGAAGGATCTGGAAAAGGCTTAGGACAAGCCTTCTCCTCAGTTAAAAATATCGAAAGAAAGCCTATCAAATGTATCATATATGGTGGTACAACTCATTATGCTAAGGATTGCATTTACAATCCTAAGAGTACTATCTTCAAAAGAGAGTTTGGTCTCGGAAGAAAGGAATGCTTCCGAAGCACTAAAGTCTGCTGCAGTGGATACAAAAGCTTCTAATGGTTTAATCTCCAAAACTTTCAAAGTCATAAAAACTTTTGAAGTTTTGAAAGGTATGTCTAATCTTCCAAAGATGGTGTGGAAGATGAAGAAAGGCCATGTGACTGACATTTCTTCATCAACAACAGCCAAGGATCCCCTAAGCTTGCATATAAGATCAATGGCTATTGAACTATCTTCAGTTAATCTTGATAAGCCCAATACTAGCTAGGCTTGGGTTTCCAAATGTAACTAATCATCACTTTTCATGTGCAGGAACAGCCGAAGACCAAAACAATGTATGGATTTTTGATAGTGGTTGTTCTAGGCACATGAATGGTAATGACTCTTTGCTTTAAGAAATTGAAAAACTTGATGGAGGGCCACTTGCTTTTGGAGGTGAATTAGGAGGTTACATTACTGGAAGGGGTAGGGTCACAAATGGTAAGCACAGCAATGAAAAGGTAAACTTTGTCAAGGAGCTTGATTACGATCTTTTGAGTATATCTCAATTTTGTGACCAGAATAACATGCTCTTTACTGAGCATGGATTTGCAAGAAACCTCCCTTTCTAGAGAAGTTTCTTGCTTTCTATCCAAAGAAAATAGTGATGAGTCTTTCCTTTAGCATAAAAGAATGTGCCATGTAAACTTTAAGAATAAGAATAAATCAATTAAAAATGATTTGGTAACTAGAATGCCAAATAAACAGTTTACAAGTGCTAATCATTGTGTTGCATGCCTAAAAGGAAAGCAAAACAAAGTGTCACATAAGCCAATGGAAATGAACTCCATCACTACTCCCCTTCACCTATTACAGATGGATCTCTTTGGCCCATACATGTAATGAGTTTAGGAAGAACTTCATACTGTCTTGTGATCACAAATGATTTTATAAGATATACTTGGGTCTTCTTTCTTAGAAGTTAGGATGAGACCCCTAAAATCTTGAAATCCTTCATTCTGAAAACTAAGAAACAATATGATCATAAGGTTAAGATTATAAGATGTGATTAAGGAACATAATTCAAAAACAAAATACCTTATTCATTTTGTGATTAAAAGGGTATTTCATGACAATACAGCGCTCCTAGAACTCCTTAACAAAATGGTGTTGTTGAAAGGAGAAATAGAACACTTCTTGAGGCTGCAAGAACCATGCTCTTTGACTCTAAACTGCCCATTCTGGTTAGAGGTAGTCAACACTGCCTGCTATGTGCAAAATAGAATTTTAATAGTCAAAACTCATCGTAAGACACATTATGAACTGTGGCATAAAAGGAGACCTTTCATTGGTTTCCTTAGGTCATTTGGATGTCCATGCACCATCTTGAATACTAATGATCACATAGCCAAGTTTCCTTAGAAGGCAGATGATGGAAATTTCATTGGATACTCTTCTCAAGCTAAAGCTTATAGAGTATACAATCTCAAAACTATAGTAGTTGAAGAGTCAGCCAATATGACCTTCAATGAACACACTCCAAGTGTGAAAGGTTTTGGTCTTGATTGGCTATTTGATTTTGATTTAGTGATCAACTGTTTCAAAAAAATTTGTGTAGATGTTATCTGCAGAAGATCCTGATCAAAGATTTAAGCTGAGAAGACCAAATGATAGAATCCCTTTAGCACTATTGGTAACAAACATTACAAGTAGAAATCCTATCAGTACAACATCAATGGTGAAAGTGATCAAGAATATCTTGATGCTTTCAACCACTCCACTGAAAACAACATCAATGATGTTACACACCCTCCAAATCAAGTCACACTTGATGGGTGTGCTAAAGTGGTAGGTGATACTCAATCACCAGATCAAATTTCTCAAATTTGGATCTATCAAATCTACTTGCTGTGATTTCTCAGCTAAGAATCCACAAGTCACATCCTACCATAAACATCATTGGTGATGTTGAAACTAGGGTGAGAACAAAAGGACAGACCTATGATCAAAATCTTTGTCTGCACTCTTTCTTCTTCAAAAGACAGGAGGAACTGCTTCAATTCAAAAGACAGGGCGTTTGGAACCTATGTCCTCTTCCTCCTAGGAAGATGCTAATAGAAACCAAATGGGTAGTCAGAAACAAGAAAGATGATAGAAGGCTTGTCATCAAGAACATGGCAAGACTGGTAGTCCAAGGGTACACTCAAGAGGAAAGAATTGACTACATAGATGTCTTCGCTCCTGTAGTAAGACTTGAAACTATAAGAATATTTCTTGCTTTTGCTGCATCAAAGGATTACAAGGTCTACCAACTTGATATCAAGTATGCTTTTCTATATGGAGTGATAGATGAAAAAGTGTATGTGTGTCAACCACCTGGCTTTGTAGATCCAGTTCATCGTGATTATGTCTGCAAGTTTGACAAAGCTCTCTATGGGTTGCATCAAGCACCAAGAAAGTGGTGTGAGACACTGTCACAATACAAAGTTCAACATGGTTACAAAAGAGGTACTATTGACAACACACTATTCATCAAAAGAACAGGGAATGACTTGATGCTGGTTCAGGTTTACGTTGATGACATTATCTTTAGGTCAACTGATGAAAAGCTTTGTAAAGAGTTTGAGAAGCTGATGAAGAACAAGTTTGAAATGAGTGCCATGGGGGAAATCAATTTCTTTCTAGGAATTCAAGTGAAGCAAGTTAATAATGGCGTCTTTATAAACAAGTCAAAGTATGTACAAGACATACTAACCAGATTTCATTCTAATAATTGTAGGGTTTCTAAGACTCCCATAGCTAGAAACCACTCCCTAGGACCTGATCTTGAGGGGGAGTGTGTTGATAAACATCAATACAGAGATATGATTGGGTCTCTTATGTACCTAACAGCCAGCAGACCAGATATAATTTTGCTACATGCATATGTGCAAGATACCAAGTCAACCCTAAGATCTCACACCTAGTTGCTGTCAAGAGAATTCTTAGATACCTTAAAGGAGCTCCCAAATTAGTACTTTAGTATCCAAAGAATTCTGACTTTAATCTGTATGCATATATAAACTATGGTGGCTGCAATATGACTAGAAAGTCTACATCTAGGGGATGTTAGTTCCTCGGTGGAAGGATAGTCTCATGGCAATACAAGAAGCTTTTGTAACACCTATAAACACTTAAGAGCAATATACATCAACACTTGAAAGCCAATCATTTTGTTCTTGAGTGTTCTTACTTTTTATTCATTGTTTCACTACCTGGTTCCCTATTTGATCTAGTAAGTGTGTTTAGTCAATAATCTCCAATTGTTAAACTGTTGTTGAACCAAAACCGGTCCTACTAACATACCACTCATGATGTTATAAAACAGATTCCTAGATATGCTAAATTTTAAAGAAACTTTACACATCAAAAATATAAATCTTAAAAGTAATGAATAAGTTAATATAGGTGAAAATATTTCTGTAGATCTACAAAAACGATTACCCTAAAGTGTAAAGACCCACGTGTCTTTATGGTTCCTTGCGAATTAGGGAATCTTAGCATACCTTAAGCCAAATCTCGAACTTTGAGCCTTTATTAACATCCTACCATATTCGATCTTCAAAACATTTAATGTAGGGTTGTTGAAGAGGACTGGGGTGATCATTCAATTGGCTAGTAGATCCATAGTACACCTAAATGGTGTATTAGAGAATGTATTAGTTCCATTGAATGATATAGTATTTCTTGCTAGTTTTTATGTTTTGGGCATGGAGGATGATGACACCTTGAATTCAAGTTCCATTTTATTAGGGAGGTCATTTTTGAAAAATGCCAAAACAAAAGCTGTTGGTTTATAGCGCATCCTCTCAATAGATTTTGATGTTATTAGTTTTAATATATATGATGTTATGTGTTACCCAAGTGATGTAACTTATTTAAATTGGTTTGATGTTATTAAACCCTTAATTGATGATTGTTTTGAGTTATCTAACCATGATGATCGAGCATCAATGTTAAATAGTAACCTTGACGGAGTAGCAGCAAACGAACTTACTGAAAATTTCAAGATTGGAATGGAATTGATGGAAGTGATAACTTTCATGGAGGCACAAAAGAAAGCAAGGTATGAATCACAAAAAATACAACTACCAATTACTAACCAAAAGCTTCTTCCATCTATTTTGTAGGGACTCGAGCTTGAGTTATAAACTCTCCTTGATCACCTAAAGTATGCATATCTTGGAAAGAAAGAAACCTTGATGTTAATCATATCCAACAGGTTGACAAGTGAGCAAGAACATGACTTGGTTACAATACTCAAATGCTAGAAGTAAGTAATTGGGTGTACCATAGATGATAAAAGGCTTGAGCCTTTCACTTCGAATGCATAAAATCCTTATGGAGTAAGATTACAAGCCAACACAAGAAGCAAAGAGAAGGTTGATCCTTCCTATGATGGAGGTTATTAAGAAAAAGATTCTAAAGTTGCTAAATGCATGTATGATCTACCCGATATTTGATAGTAAGTGGGTGAGCCCCATGCAAGTTGTGCCCAAGAAAACAAGCATCATTGTGACTAAAAATGTGCAAGGCGAATTGGTCCCCACTCGTGTCTAAAAAAGGTGGAGGGTGTGCATGGACTATAGAAAGCTAAATGCCTTAACTCGCAAGGACCACTTCCCGCTACCTTTTACAAGCCAAATGCTATAAAGTTAAAAGTAAGTATCATTATTGTTTCTTAGATGGGTATTCTGTTTTCATCAAATAACTGTTGTACCTAAGTACTAACAGAAAAACAATATGCTTGTCCTTTTGGCTCATTTGCATACCGGTGGTTGCCATTTGGGCTTTGCAATGCACCAAGCATGTTTCAAAGGTGTATGATAAGCATTTTTTTAATTATGTGGAAGAGATAATTAAAGTTTTCATGGAAAATTTCATTATATATGGAAATTCTTTTAAGGACTGTTTAGAAAACTTTACTAAAATCTTAGAAAGATGCATTGAGACTAATCTTGTTTTAAACTATGAGAAATGTCATTTTATGGTTGGTCAAGGTATTATTATAGATTTTGTCTCTTCAAAAGGATTAGAGGTTGAAGAAGCAAATACTAATGTTATTTAATCTCTACATTACCCTAATAATATGGTGAAGTATGTTTTTTTCTTAGTCATGCAATATTTTTCTAAAGATTTATCAAATAATTTTCCAAGATAACACAACCAATGTGTGAGCTATTATAAAAAGATGTAGAATTTGTGTTCTCTGAAGCATGCAAGCAAGATTTTGATACCTTGAAGAAGTCATTAATTACTGCATCAATAATCCAACTGCAAGATTAGAGTCTATCCTTTGAGATCATATGCGATGCAAGCAATCATGCGATATGAATGGTGTTGGGTTAAAAGAAAGACCGAGTACCACATCTGATCTACTATGCTTCAAGAATCTTAGACCGTGCCCAAAGAAATTACATAACCATGAAAAATGATATTTTAGCTATTTTTTCTTTAGAGAAATTTAGACAATATTTATTAGGTATAATAATTATATATTCTGAACATGCAGCTTTGAGATATCTCATGACTAAAAAGTATGCGAAGCCAAGAATTATTAGAAGGGTTCTTTTGCTTTAAGAATTTGACATGATATCAAAGACAAAAGTAGAAAGAAAAATCTAGTGGAGGACCACCTAAGCAGAATCATAAACAATGAGGAGTCAATGCCTTTAAACGATTCATTACCGCATGAACACCTATTTGCCACTCAAATTACTGCCCTTTGGTTTGCCGATATCATTAACTATGGTAACAAATTGTAACACCCGGTCTTTCACACCACCAATATTGTTCGCTTTGCCCACACAGAGCTCACGGATTTGCTTTTGGTTGCCTAGGTGAAAACTTCCCAGGGAGGTAACCCATCCCTGGATTGCTATCACCTGAGCACGCTAAACTGTGGAGTTCTCCTCTCATCCACAGCCAATGCGCCCAAAAAGCGTTGGTGATATTAGAGACCGAACTTTCCTTATGAACCAGGAATCTCTTCTGTCCATGGCCGATGTGGGATTTATGTAGGGTGTCACAATCACCCCCCCTTTGGACTCATCGTCCTCGATGAGCCCAGAATTCACCATCCTTGGTGAGGTATATCCCACATCCTGAATGGCACAGGAGTGGCTCTGATACCATTCTGTCACATTCGGTCTCTCACACCACCAATATTGTCCGCTTTGCCCACGCGGAGCTCACGGATTTGCTTTTGGTTGCCTAGGTGAAAACTTTCCAGGGAGGTCACCCATCCCTAGATTGCTACCACCAAAGCACGCTTAACTGTGGAGATCTCCTCTCATCCATAGCCAATGTGCCCAAAACGCATTGGTGATATTAGAGATCGGACATTCCTTATGAACCAGAAATCTCTCCTGTCCACGGCCGATATGGGATTTATATAGTGTGTCACAGATTGTATGGGTTTCAATCACTATAAAACTTAATGGAACAACTAAGATTAAATCGGAGCTCTACATTGACCTAGAAAAAAAGTGGGAATTTAATGTAAGGCCCCGTTCCAGGAAACCCCACAGTTGGATTTGGACATCAGAAACACAAGTTCTCGAACATCAAATTTCATTAATATACGCAGCGGAACGTACAAAAATTTGTATCGTTAAACATATATATCAAAAGATCACTTTAGCTATCTAACTAAAGCTCTATGCTGGGATGCCAGTCTCGATCACGTGCCAGGTAGCTCTCTCCCATCCATGCCAAGCTCACCCTCAAAAATGTATAGTGTAGCTATCAATCTAATATGCATACAAAAGTCAGCGATGCTGAGTGAGCTCTAGGTTTACTTTAACAAAACTATAACATACATTAACATCATAAAACTTTAACCTTGTTCATCAACATCATCATCGAACTCGTTCGATAACCAACTTTAACGTTAGCTTTCCCTTTATCGTTTCTTTATTGTTACGTTACCCCCACAAAAACAATCACTTTAGCATCGGGTTACCCATACTTCATCTTTTTACTTTAGCTTAATCGTTTACTTTATATTTTGAACTTAGAACAAAGCTTAGATCCTTTACCAGGTGAGAACACAACAAATTTCGTTTCTCCTTTAGCTGCACGGGCATACCCAAAGTATACCCCTATGTGAGCACACTGATGTGTAGCTCCTATGCGAGAATGCACCATGCATATTTCCTTTAACAGCACGAGCATACCCAAAGTATACCCCTATGTGAGCACACCGACGTGTAGCTCCTATGCAAGAATGAACCAAGCATATCTCCTTTAACGGCACGGGCATACCCAAAGTATACCCCTATGAGAGCACACTGACATGTAGCTTCCTATGCGAGAATGCACGAATACAATTCTCCTTTAACGGCACGGGCATACCCAAAGTATACCCCTATGTGAGCACACCGATGTGTAGCTCCTATGCGAGAATGCACCAAGCATATCTCCTATCAGTTGCTTGCAAGACTTCTTTAGCGCTTTAACGTTTTTACAGCTGTGCTTTATCGGGTAACAGTGTAACTGTTCTTTAGCGTTTCACATGTGAATTATCATTGTTCTTTAGCCTTTAACTATCATGATATATATAATATATCTACATACATACTTTAATTCATTATAATTAAGTTCATCATTAATTCATTATTAACGCACGCTTACGGGATAACATAACACGTAACAGTCCAAAGTTTTCGCGCGAGAACCCACATTCGCGCGAGAACTTCTCACTTTGAGCGACAACTCCTCCTTCGTGCGAGAACATCGTCATTCGCATGACGAGAATATCATCATTCACGCGAGAACTTTCAAAAGATAACCGTCAGCCGCCAATAATAACATTTCGTGCGAGAACTTACCTCTCGCATGATAACTTTTTGCTGTACACAACTTTGTCCAAAAGTTATCGCTCCTTTAACCACTTTAACACCCAAAACATGCAATAACAATTATAAACATCATTCTTTTACAAAACATTCGTTTAGGTATGCCTATTAGCCCTAAAACATGATAAAACACGTAAAAGAGGGGACTAGAACTCACCTTACGATATCTTTGCCCACGAACAACACAAAACCGAGAGTCTTTCAAGCAGAAGCTTCATAATCATGTGCAATATCATTACATACGGTTCATACATGCATAAATACATTGAATATCGACAAATACATACCTTAGACACCACTTAACACCAATTCCTTTCTTCACAAGCACAACAGCAGTACTTTTCGCATGAAGTAGAGAAGATTGGGTACATACCTTAGACACCACTTAGCACCAATTCCTTTCTTCACAAGCACAACAACTGTTCTCGTGCAAGAACTTCTGTTCGTGAGAAAACTGCCTCCACGCGAGAACTTTATCACTCGCGCGAGAACTTCACCTTCAATAGAAAATTCGGGGCATTACAAGTCCACCCCCTTATTTGGTTTTCGTCCCGAAACCGGTCATTCCTCAAACAACTGAGGATAATGCTGTCTCATCTCATCTTTGGATTCCCAAGTGGACTCCAATCCCTTTCTATGCTTCCACTGCACTCGAACGAGTGGAACTACTTTATTCCTCAATCGCTGCTCCTTTCTGTCTATTATTGCTACAGGTTGTTCCACGTAGTTCAGTCTTTCATCGATCTCCACATCTTCCAGTGGAATATGAGCGTCTTCGTCTGCTAGACACTTACGCAGATGTGATACATGAAAGGTAGGGTGTATTCCACTCAATGCATCTGGTAATTCCAGCCTATACGCCACTTCCCCCACACGGGCTATGATCCTGAAAGGCCCAATAAACCGAGGGCTCAACTTTCCTCTCTTTCGGAATCGAATGATTCCTCTCCAAGGTGACACCTTTAGCCTCACTCTATCACTGACGTTAAGCTCAACCGGTCTTCTACGCTTATCGGCATAGGATTTCTGTCTATCTTTAGCGGCTTTCATGTAGGCTTTAATCCTGCCCAACTTCTCATTGGTCGTCTCGATGACCTCAATACTCTCTAACTCCTTCTGACCAATTTCTCCCCAGAGTATCGGGGTCCTACACCTCCGGCCGTACAACATCTCATACGGGGGCATACCAATACTAGCATGGTGGTTGTTATTGTATGAGAACTCTGCCAACGGTAGATGACTATCCTAGCTCCCGCCAAAGTCTATGATGCATGCCCGAAGCATGTCCTCCAAGGTCTGAATAGTCCTTTCGGATTGGCCATCCGTCTGTGGGTGGTATGCTGTACTGATGTGCAATCTAGTTCTCATCGCATCATTGAACTTCTTCCAAAATTTGGAAGTAAACCGCGTATCCCTGTCAGAGACAATCGACACTGGCACACCATGACAGGAAACTATCTCATTGATGAACACTTCGGCAAGCCGCTCTGAGTTATACGTCTCTCGAATGGGTAGAAAGTGAGCACTCTTTGTCAGTCTGTCCACTATGACCCATATGGCATCGTAACCTTTAGCTGTACGAGGTAGCTTCGTTATGAAGTCCATAGTAATATGCTCCCACTTCCATTCGGGAATTTCCAAGGATTGGGTTTTCCCATATGGCTTCTAATGCTCGGCCTTAACCTGGAGACAGGTCAAGCACCTTTCTACATACATTGCTACGTCGGCTCTCATTCCCGGCCACCAGTAATTCTTCTTTAAATCATGGTACATCTTGTTGGTTCCCGGGTGAATGGAGTAGCGAGTCTTGTGGGCTTCATCCAACACTTTCTCTCGTAAACCTCCATGTCTAGGAATCCACATGCGCCCAAACCAAGTTTTGACACCATTGGCGTTTTCTTCCAGGTTCGCGGTCTGCCCCTTTATCCTTTCTTCATTAACGTGCTAGGGCTTTAGGCTCCTTTCTGAGCTTTGTAGATTTGCCTTATCACATCAGGAGTCACAATCACAGGTAAGATCTCACCTGAATTGGTTCTCGGTCCTCCTTCCGGCTTAGGGCATCATCTACCACGTTAGCCTTACCCGGTTGATAATGAATCTCATAGTCATAATCCTTTATGAGCTCCAACCATCGTCTCTGCCTGATATTAAGATCCTTCTGCTCGAAGAAATACTTTAAGCTTCTGTGGTCTGTGAAAATCATACATTTGACACCATATAAGTAGTGTCTCCATATCTTTAATGCGAATACCACAGCAGCCAGCTCCAGATCGTGGGTAGGGTAGTTCACCTCGTGAACCTTTAACTGCCGAGAAGCATATGCACCCTAACCCTTGATAAGAAGCATCAAAATAGACAACCAAGTCCCCATTCCCTTCTGGTAACATTAACACTGGAGCTTGTGTCAATCTTTTTTTTAACTTCACAAACGCACTCTCTTGACTGTCGCCCCATACGAACTTCACATCCTTCCTCGTCAACTTAGTCAATGGTGAGGCAACCTTGGAAAAATCCTGGATGAATCTCCGGTAATAACCCGCCAATCCGAGGAAGCTTCATATTTCAGATGGTGTTTTAGGTGAATTCCACTTCATCACCGCCTCCACCTTAGCAGGATCAACCATGATTCCCTCTGGGTTAATCACGTGACCCAAAAACTGCACCTCGCGTAACCAAAATACGCACTTGAAGAATTTTGCATACAACTTCTCCTTTCTTAGAGTTTCCAGCACCTCGCAGAGGTGACAGGCGTGGTCTCCCTCATTCCTCGAGTAAATCAGGATATCGTCTATGAAAACTATCACGGACTTTTCGAGCATCGGTCGACAAACCCTGTTCATCAAGTCCATGAATGTTGCAGGAGCATTGGTTAGACCAAAAGACATCACGAGAAATTCATAATGCCCATATCACGTCCGAAACGCAGTCTTTGGGATATCCTATTCCTTAACCTTTAGTTGGTGATAACCCGACCGAAGATCGATCCTTGAGAACCAACTCGCACCTTGCAACTAGTCGAACAGATCATCTATCCAAGGCAACAGGTATCTATTCTTTATCGTGAGCTTATTCAGATCCTTGTAGTCTATACACATTCACATGCTACCATCCTTCTTCTTCACGAACAACACCGGAGCACCCCAAGGAGAAATGCTCGGTCTGATAAATCCTTTATCGAGAAGGTCCTATAGTTGGGCTAACAACTAATTCAAATGTGACAGAGCCAGATGATATGGCGCTTTAGCGACGGGCTGAGCTCCTGGGACAAGGTCAATCTGAAACTCAATCTTCCGATCGGGTGGTACCTCTGTCAAATCATCAGGGAACACATCCGGAAAGGCACACACCACGGGCACATCTGTTAACTTTACAGTTTTAGCTTTAGCATCTTTAATGTATGCCAAGAATGCTCCGCACCCTCATCTTATAAACTTCTCTGCCTTTATCATAGAAATTATCTTCGGAACTTCGCAGATCCTGTCGCCATAAATCGTGACTAAGCTACCGTCGGGTGCTTTCATCTGGATCATCTTCCTCTGACAAACTATGTTATCCTCGTAGGCGGCTAACCAGTCCATTCCCAACACGACGTCAAATCCACCTAGGATCATAACAAACAACCTAGAGGGGAATCTATGACCTTCCAATACTATGCTACAATCCTCTAAGGCCTCAGTTATCTTAGTAATCTTTCCAATGGTAGTTTCTACCTCAAACACATGATCTATTTCTTTGGCCTTAGCATTCATCACATCACAGAAGGTGGCAGCTATAAAACTCTTACTTGCACCAGAATCAAATAGAACATAAGCAAGTATGTTGTTAACCAGAAACATACCTGACACAACATCAGATTCCGCTCTGGTCTCCTCTCTGGTCATCGTGAAAGCCCTAGCTTTGGCCCTTGGCTTGTCAGCGGCTTTTTTTTCCTTCTCAGTCTCCTTTCCCTTAACCGAGTAAACCACTTTTGCCTCTTTACACTCTCAGTTGTAGTGTCCCAACTTGCCACAGTTGTAGCACTTTACCAGATTATGGCAATCCTTGGAGAAACGCCCTGTCTTTCCACATCTGAAACACAGACTCGAACCAAGTCTGCATTCGCCAGCGTGCTTCCTTCCACATTTCCGGTAATCATCGGACGATCCACCTTTAACTTTTGGCCTGAGCAGCAGACCTCTCATTCCTCTCCCGCTTCACATTCCCCAGCCAAACTCTTCTTCTTTGCCTCCCCAACGGGCTCATCAGCAACCATCATCATACACTATCCCACTCAACTCCACCAAAGACTCGAAGGTCTTTGGGCCCGCTTGCCTTCAAATACGTCCTAACCTTTGAAGGCAAACCTGCATATAACACTTCATCCTCCTCTCCTCAGTAATCACCAGGTGAGGCACCAACCTAGCCATCTTGTTGAAGCAAGATGTGTCTACTTGTGGTCATACTTCCAGCTTTAAACCCAAAAATTCCCTTTCCACCCTGTCGATCTCATTTTGAGGGCAGAACTTTCTCATCACCATCTTTTTCAGGTCATTCCACTTCAAGTTCTTGAACTCACAAGGGTCTTTAGTCTGCTTGATGGTGTTCCACCAATGAATAGCTTCGTCAACAAATGAGCTAGCTGCGAACTTCACAGCCTGGTCAGCCCTGCATTCACTGATCTCAATCACCGCTTCCATCTCAAACACCCACTGGAGAGTGGAAATAGCACCACCCTTTCCATCCAGGGATGGAGGATTGCACCCCTTGAAGATGCGATACGAACACCCTTTGGCTAAATCCCCATCGGTTTCATTCCCCTCGTCCTTCTCATCATTCCCCGAGCCTTCCTCGGTACCTTCACTATCTTTCTTGCTAGCTTTGTTCTTTGCCTCCAACGTCCACTCCTTGGTTACCTCCTTCATGGCCTCAGTCATGATCGAAGGCATGATGTCCTGAAGGATCATGTGGACCTCTTCGGTGATAGCCTCCCTGACAACAGGCTCCATGGTAATCCTCTCTTCAGAGTGATGAGAGTTTTCCTAGCTAGCAGTGTGAACAGAGTCCACATGCACCTCTTTAGTCGTTTGGTTTTGGTTCCTAGTGACTGGCGGTCTACCCCTACCCCCACGAGCACCTCCTCGAGTAGCTTTTCTTCCGGACATAGCTTGCTATAAGATACAAAAGGCTAACATTATTATTCGAGGTAATAGTTCAGATCATGTTAAGTAAGGTAAGTTTCTAATGATAGTGGCCAGTTGTAATTAACTACTTACTTTACTCTTCATGCCCTAAATGTTTCCTATCCAAAGTCACATCAGCTCTCAATCTCACTAATAGCACTATAACCTCAAGGAACCTCTAATAGTCGTAACCTTCCTGGCATGGAACTACTGTCACTGGCATCCCTTAATCTATCCTATTCTCAGTGCGAGTCTAGACATTAGAGTGTCTACATGTCTCAAACTATGGCTCTGATACCAACTTGTAAGGCCCCGTTTCGGGAAACCCAACAGTTGGATTTGGACATCAGAAACACAAGTTCTCGAACATCAAATATCATTAATATACACAGCAAAACGTACAAAAATTTCTATAGTTAAACATATACATAAAAAGATCACTTTAGCTATCTAACTAAAGCTCTATGCCAAGATGCCAGTCTCGATCACGTGCCAGGTAGCTCTCTCCCATCCATGCCAAGCTCACCCTCAAAAATGTATAGCATACCTGTCAATCTAATATGCATACAAAAATCAGTAACGCTGAGTGAGCTCTAGGTTTACTTTAACAAAACTGTATCATACATTAACATCATAAAAACTTTAACCTCGTTCATCAACATCGTCATCGAACTCGTTCGATAACCAAACTTCAACGTTAGCTTTCCCTTTATCGTTTCTTTATTGTTACGTTACCCCCATAAAAACAATCACTTTAGCATCGGGTTACCCATACTTCATCTTTTTTACTTTAGCTAATCGTTTACTTTATCTTTTGAACTTAGCACAAAGCTTAGATCCTTTTACCAGGTGAGAACACAACAAATGTCGTTCTCCTTTAGCTACACGGGCATACCCAAGTATACCCCTATGTGGCACACTGATGTGTAGCTCCTATGCGAGAATGCACCATGCATATCTCCTTTAACAGCACGAGCATACCCAAGTATACCCTATGTGAGCACACCGACGATAGCTCCTATGCGAGAATGCACCAAGCATATCTCCTTTAACGGCACGGGCATACCAAAGTATACCCCTATGAGAGCACACTGACGTGTAGCTCCTATGCGAGAATGCACGAATACAATTCTCCTTTAACGGCACGGGCATACCCAAAGTATACCCCTATGTGAGCACACCGATGTGTAGCTCCTATGCGAGAATGCACCAAGTATATCTCCTATCAGTTGCTTGCAAGACTTCTTTAGCGCTTTAACGTTTTTACAGCTGTGCTTTATCAGGTAACAGTGTAACTGTTCTTTAGCGTTTCACATGTGAATTATCATTGTTCTTTAGCCTTTAACTATCATGATATATATATAATATATCTACATAGGTACTTTAATTCATTATAATTAAGTTCATCATTAAGTCATTATTAACGCATGCTTACGGGGTAACATAACACGTAACAGTCCAAAGTTTTCACACGAGAACCCACATTCACGCGAGAACTTCTCACTTCGAGCGACAACTCCTCCTTCGCGAGAACATCATCATTCGCGCGAGAACTTTCAAAAGATAATCGTCAGCCGCCAATAATCATATTTCACGACGATAACCTTTTGCTGTAACAACTTTATCCACAAGTTATTGCTCCTTTAACCACTTTAACACCCCAAACCTGAAATAACAATTATAACCATCATTCTTTTACAAAAACATTTGTTTAGGTATGCATATTAGCATCAAACATGATAAAACACGTAAAAGAGGGGACTAGAACTCACCTTACGATATCTTTGCACACGAACAACACAAAACCGAGAGATTTCGAGCAGAGCTACATAATCATGTGCAATATCATTACATACGGTTCATACATGCAAAATACATAGAATATCGACAAATACATACCTTAGACACCACCTAGCACCAACTCCTTTCTTCACAAGCACAACAGCGATACTTTTCGCATGAAATAGAAGATTGGGTGCATGGGCCTATCTATAGTGTCTCTCTCTCCTCGCAGCTGTTCTCGCGCGAGAACTTTTGTTCGCGCGCGTAAACTGCCTCCACGCGAGAACTTTATCACTCGCGCGAGAACTCTCTCTCTCGCTCGAGAACTTTACCTTCAATCGAAAATTCAGGGTGTTACTTTAATTAGAAAATAAAGTGAAAATTTAATCATACCCATATAACATTATTTTAAAGAAGCAATGGAAGATGGAAATGCACTGAAAATTGAATCGAAGAGAGTCCTTCATAAATAGCAGCGAACCATCGTAGTGATTCAATGGAGGGGCGATTGGAGCATTAATTCTTAAGGTCGGTTGATTGAAACCATCTCAACATTGAATGAATCACTTTGTAGATGGGGTAGAGGTAAAGGCCATTGCATGCATCAAATTCTAAGTTAAAGCTTAACTTACACCTTTCTTAACTTTTTTACAATTGAAATTTGGAATTTATACATAAAAGAACATAATGTTGTATATATGTATAATGTTATTCGTCCAAAAAATAATAATTTTGATTGATCTTGACGGATTAACGTAAGTTATCACAATACATAGGTTAACAAATGATACAAATCCTATATATATATATATATATATATATTGGAGAAAGGTCAAATGAGAACTCATGTTTCATGAAACTTCGGGAACTCTTTTTTCATAGAAAATAACTAATTACACATATGTAAACAGAGAAAAAAAGATATTTTAGAGTTCGTAAAATTAGGATTAATTTTTCATTTATTTTATGAGAATATCTGTACACAGGTTTAAAACATGTGTAAATTGTGTAAAAAATATAACTATTAGTGGGGACTATTTCTCTCAAGAAAACATTTTCCTATATATACATACATATATATATATATATATGTATACATATATATATAAGAGAGATCCCTTGAAACCATGTTATAAATGAAAACCATGAAAACCAGGGGTTACATATATGTAAGTATGTGTAACAAAGTATAGAACTAAAAGTTACATATATGTAGGGGTTATGTATATGTAAGTGTGTGTTACCAAGTGTACACCTAAGAGTTATATACATATAAGTCATACAAGTTACGTATACGTAAGTCGTTTTGCCATTATCGTCGTTCCTTGGAGTTTAAATTAAAATATATAATAACTCAAAAATAAGGTTGAAGTTTACTAATTATACTTTAAACATTAAAATATTACTCAATTATATATAATATATATATATATCTATATATATATATATATATATATATATATATATATTATGTATATCTACTATAATGCATTACTTTAAAGATTTAATGTACAAACATAAATCTACTATAATAGTTAATATAAAACATTAGTTGTAAAGACAGCACTAAATCATTTATATGTACATAACATTCACATATTTACATAATATTATATTTTATGTAACCGTTTAATATAGTTTGTAAGAGTCTATCTAAAAGGCTGATGCTAACCAAAGATCTCTCAGCTTGCACTAGAAAGTTCCTTCGAAAGATTTGACCACGCACAAAAAAATTACCTAAGTGTCAAATCTTCCAAAGCCAAAGACAAAAGTGTCTGAACCCAAAAGTGAAGTCTTCTAAAGCCTAAAGACAAAGTCTTCCAAAGCCTGAAGACTGATTTCTTCAAAGACAGAGAAGACATGCTTCTCTGACTTACTTTTGACAAAAGCATACCTACTTTCCACGGCCAGCTCTGAAGACTTGCCAGCTTATATAAGTTGGGTGATTACCTTTACGTTTGTCAACTATTCATATGGGTTCTTTGTCTATAACTTTTCACTCTTGTACTTTTATTCTTTTGAAATACAATAGGATGTGAGCTATGACATGTCATAGTCACATGTCAAAAGGAAATCGGCCTTTTGACTTTACATTGATCTTGTTGTCAAGATTAGTGTCCAGCTGGCCTTCAAAGTATGGCCAGCTGTAGGATGTAGTATAAAGTATCTCATGTAACCAGTCTTTGGACTAAGCATTGTAACACTTGTAAATTTACTTGAGAGCAATATACATCATCCTTGAAAATTAATCTTTGTGTTCTTGAGTTCTTTACTTGTTTGTTCTTTGTTTCTTTGCTTGGTTCCCTATTTGATCTAGTAAATGTGTCTTCTCCAACTGCAAGACTGTTGTTGAACAAACCATAACCAGTCTTGTAGTTGGTATCAAAGCTTTTTAGGCTCTTGATTGTAAGATCTCACCATCTTAAATCACTTTTTAGATTCACAAAAACTAACTTGCTCAAATGGCAGCTTTCACTAAAGCTGATATGGAAACCGACACCATGACTAAGTCTCCACTGATCACTCCTCATGACTTTGACACTTGGTTTATGAGGATGGAAGGCTTTATCACAGTCTCAAGATAGCAGGATGTGGAGATCTGTGTCTCAGGACCTCATATCCCAAGTACTACTTTAACAACTACTGGTGATGGGATGATACCAAAGGAAGTGGCTGACTATTCTGAAAAAGACTAGAAGCTGATTGATATTGATCAGAAAGCCATGACCGCTCTTCAAACTCCAATTCCCAACTCCATCTAAAGAGGCTTCAAGAACTTTGGGATGCACTAAAGCTAATGTATGAAGGTTCTGTGGAAGCTAAGGAAAACAAGAAAGATATTATGAAGCAGTACTTTGAAAACTACACCTTCAAGATAGGTGAAACTATGACTCAACAATACTTTAGGTATGTTAAGATTGTAGATACTCTGATGCATGTTGGAGTAAAACTTAAGAATAGGGACATAGTGAGGAAGTTCATGTTCTCTCTCTAGAGAATGGACATACTACTATGTGGCCATCAAGAGAACTAAGATCCTTACGACCCTCACCCTCACTAAGCTGTATGGTATCCTAAGTGGTTACCAAATGGAGATAAACAGGCAAAATCCTTCTCACATCTCATCCAGCACCCAAAAGAGTTTAGCCCTTCATGTAGTTGAAAGGATACCAGAAAACTAAAGCATCATCTCATCTGCTACCCTGATAACTCACCAAAGGGTCCTTTCATCTCCTTCCCGGAGACACCAAAGGAGAGCTACACTCAAGGAAGCCCATTCCAAGAGCCCAGCTCTTCTATGGCCTTTGTGTCTTCAGATGAAGGTTGTGGCAATTTTCTCTTCACACCTTGAAGACCTAGACCATCTATCCAGATGATCTGGACTATATGGATATTAGTCCAGCAGATGGCTCTTCTCCTCACTCATGGAGCCAAGAATTACAAGAGGACAGGGAGGAAGTTACCAGCAATGTGACTAATGGAAAGTTTGGACTGACAAGAGCAAAGTAAAGTGTTTACAAATATAACCAATAGGCCACTTTGCTAGGAGTGTAAGGCACCAAGAACAAATGGTGGTCAACACAGTCTAGGCCGAACTACACTGATGTAGCACCAAGAACTGAGAAGCCCAACCAACTAAAGCAGCAAGCTGCAGTTGTTGTTAAAGAAGGAGGCTTTAACTGGAGCTTTCTGGTAAAATATGTCTCTCCAAACCAAGCCTTGATGGCAGATCATGATGAAACTAAGGTATGTGAACATCTTTGTACTCCTGAATGCATTGCTAAAGTAAACATGCACAGGTCCTACAACTTGGAAGTAAGATTTGATCTTGAGTCCTTGAACATTTTAAAAGTTGATTTCAAAAGAGCAGAAAATGATTATAAGCTTAAAATAGAAGACTTAGAGAAAACCATTTATACTCTAAAACATGATCACACAAACTAAAGGACTCAGATCAAAGCCAAGGTAGAAAAATGTTATTTTGAAGAGCAAACCTTCAAGAACATCATATCTTCATCCTTGCATGCAAATATTTGTTATCAGAATAGGCAAGGACTTGGATCAAGTGAAATAGCTCCTCTACTCACATTACTATCAATCAAAGAACCAAGGTGTGGAACTTGTGAAAATGAGTTATCTCCTATTGATCCTATCCAAGAGGAAGATGAAGATGAAGAGGATATAGTGAAGGATGAACCAGAAGTAAGTGAAGAAGTTCATTCTAAGAAGGGCCACTATATCCCTAGAGAAAAGAAGAAACTAGTGATAGCCAAGTCTACAAGAAAGAACTTGATTAGATCCGCAAAAACAAGATCCAAGAAAATACGGGAGATCAAGTCCACCTTCAACCCAAAACAAAAACAAGTTTTTATCTCTACTAAGTTTGAGGTGAGAAAGACTGAAAACTTAAATGAGGACTCTAGTACCAGGAGTCCTAGTTCAAGTTCAAACCATCATGTTAAGGAGGAGAAGGTTGAACCATTGTGCATCACTGCTACACAAGCTGGACCATCCAACTCTAAAGGAAAACTTCACCCTCAGAAGCATGTTGCATCATCCAATAAGATGAAAAAGGAGCTGGAAAAAGATCAAGATCAACCTTCTCCTCAAGACAAGACTCTTAGAAGGAAGTCCAAGGAATGTATCATGTGTGGTGGTACAACTTCCTATGCTAAGGATTGCATTTACAATCCTAAGAGTACTATTACATGAACAAGAAGAAGACTTCTGAGAAGAAGAAGAAAATAGATTTAGAAGGAAAATCACTTTCCTTCGAAAGCTCCAAGGTGAACCAAAACTATCTTCGAAAGCAAGTTTGGTCATGGAAGAAAGGAATGCTTCTTAAGCACTAAAGTCTGCTGCAGTGGATGCAAAAGCTTCCAAAGGTTCAGTCTCCAAAACTTCTGAAGTCATGAAAACTTCCAAAGTTTTGAAAGCCAAGTCTAATCTTCCAAAGATGGTGTGAAAGATGAAGGAAGTCCATGTGACTGAAGTTTCTTCACTAACAACATCCAATGATCCTCAAAGCTTTCATATAGGATCAATAACTATTGAGATATCTTCAGATCATTTTGATAAGCCCAAGACTAGCAAGGCTTGGGTTTCCAAATATAACTAATCATCTCTTTTGATGTGCAGGAACAACTAAAGACCAAAGGATATATATGGATCATTGATAGTCGTTGTTCCAGCCACATGACTGGCAATGGCTTTTTGCTTCAAGACTTTGAGAAAATTGATGGAGGGCCAGTTGCTTTTGGAGGTGAATTGGGTGGTTACATCACTTGAAGGGCCAGGGTCATAAATGGTAAGCTCAATATTGAGAAGGTAAACTTTGTCAAAGAGTTTGAGTATAATCTTTTGAGTGTATCTCAATTTTGTGACCACAGACATAATATGCTCTTCACTGAGCATGAAAGCATTGTTCTCAAGCCTGGGATGGTCATTACTCAAGAGCATATTTTGCTTAGAGCCCCCAGGAAGGGGAACATGTCCAAGATGGATTTACAGGAAACCTCCCCATCAGGTGAGGTTTCCTGCTTCCTATTTAAAGCCAATAATGATGAGTCTTTCTGTTGGCATAAAAGAATATGCCATGTAAACTTTAAGAACATGAATAAACTGATTAAGAATGATTTGGTAACTGGAATGCTATAGAAAGAGTTTACAAGTGATGACCATTGTGTTGTATGTTTGAAAAGAAAGAAACACAAAATGTCACAAAGGCCAAAGGAAATGAACTCCATCACTACTCCCCAACACTTATTACACATGGATCTCTTTGGCCCTATAAGTGTAATGAGTTTAGCAAGAACTTCATATTATCTTGTGATCACAGATGATTTCACAAGATACACTTGGGTCTTCTTTCTTAGAAGTAAGGATGAGACCCCTGAAATCTTAAGATCTTTCATTCTGAAAATTAAGAATCAATGTGATCACAAGATTAAGATCATAAGACGTGATCAAGGAACTGACCTTAAGAACCAAATCCTTGATTTATTTTGTGATGAAAAAGGTATTTTATGACAATATAGTGCTCCTAGAACTCCTCAATAAAATGATATTGCAGAAAGGAGAAATAGGACACTTATTGAGGCTGCAAGAACCATGTTCTCCGGCTCTAAACTGCCCATCACCTTCTAGGTAAAGGTAGTCAACACTGCCTGCTATGTGTAGAACAGAGTTTTATTAGTCGAAACCCATGGTAAGACTCCTTATGAACTGTGGCACAAAAGTAGACCTTTTTATTAGTTTCCTCATGTCATTTGGATGTCCATGCACCATCTTGAATACCAAAGATCATATAGCCAAGTTTGTTGAGAAAGCAGATGATGGACATTTCATTGGATACTCTTCCCAAGCTAAAGCTTATAAAGTATACAATCTCAAAACTATAGTAGTTGAGGAGTTAGCCAATGTGACCTTCAATGAACACACTCCAAGTGTGAAGGTTCCTGGTCCTCATTGGCTATTTGATCTTGATTTAGTTACAAATTGTTTTAACAAATCTTGTGAAGATGTTTTAGAAACAACAGGTATATATCTGAAGCAGATCCTAATCTAAGATTTGAGTTGAGAAGACCAAATGATAGAATCCCTTCAGCACCAGTGGTAACAAGCACTACATGTGGAAATCCTGTCAACACAACTATGACAAATTCTTCAGCTGATACATCTGAGTTCCTAACCAATTCCAACAATGAGGCATAAAACCCAAATGAAGGGATCTCCAATACTGTAGAAGATGGAGATGGTGAAAGTGATCAAGAATTTTATGATAATGACAATCACTCCATTGAAGACAACATCAATGATGTTGCACACTCTTTGGATCAAGTTACACTTGATGGGTGTGCTGATATGGTAGGTGACACTTAATTAGCAGATCTGAATTTCTTAAATTTGGATCTATCAAATCAACTTACTGTGATTCCTCAACTAAGAATCCACAAGTCAGATCCTACCACAAACATCATTGGAGATGTTAAGACTAGGGTGAGAACAAGAGGACAAACACATGATAAAAATGTTTGTCTGCACTCTTGCTCTAAGAGATGGAAGTTGGATTGAAGCAATGTAGGAGGAACTACTTCAATTCAAAAGACAAGGTGTTTGGAACCTATGTCCTCTTCCTCCTAGGAAGATGCCAATAGGTACTAAGTGGATTTTCAGGAACAAGAAAGAAGATAGAGGGCTTGTCATCAAAAATAAGGTAAGACTGGTAGTCCAAGGGTACACTCAAGAAAAAAGGATTGACTACACCGATGTCTTTGATCCTGTAGTAAGACTTGAAGCTGTAAAGATATTCCTTACTTTTACTGCATCCAAGGATTTCAAGGTCTAACAACTTGATGTTAAGTGTGCATTTCTATATGGGGTGATAGATAAAGAAGTGTATGTCAAGCAACCACCTAGCTTTAAAGATCCAGATCATCCTGATTATGTCTGTAAGCTTGACAAAGCTCTCTATGGGTTGTATCAAACTCCAAGGAAGTGGTATGAGTTACTATCACAATACCTAGTTCAACATGGTTACAAAATAGGTACTATTGACAACACACTATTCATCAAAAGAACAGGGAATAACTTGATGTTGGTTTAAGTTTATGTCAATGATATTATTTTTGAGTCAATTAATGAAAGACACCGCAAAGAGTTTGAGAAGCTAATGAAGATCAGGTTTGAAATGAGTAACATGAGGGAACTCAATTTCTTTCTTGGAATTCAAGTGAAGCAAGTTAACAATGGTATCTTCATAAACCAATCAAAGTATGTACAAGACATACTAACCAGATTTCATTTGACTGATTGTAAGATTGCTAAGACTCCCATAGCGAGAAACCACTCCCTAAAACCTGATCTTGAGGGGGAATGTGTTGATGAACATTTATACAAGGCTATGATTGGGTCTCTTATGTACCTAATAGCTAGTAGGCCTGATATCATGTTTGCTACATGCATATGTGCAAGATATCAAGCCAACCTCAAGATGTCACACCTAGTGGTTGTTAAGATGATTCTTAGATACCTCAAAGGAGCTCCTATATTGGGGCTTTGGTATCCAAATAATTCTAACTTCAATCTATATGCTCATACAAATAGTGACTATATTAGCTGCAACATGACTGCAAAGTCTACAACTAAGGGAGGTCAATTTCTTTGTGGAAGGATAGTCTTATGGCAATGCAAGAAGCAATCCTATGTATATGTATCAACTACTGAAAATAAATACATTATTGCTACAGCTGTTGTGCTCAAATGCTTTGGATTCAGAATCAGATGCTAGATTATGGATTCAACTTCAAGAAGACTCCTATCCACATAGACAACAATAGTGCTATCTCCATCACAGAGAATCTAGTATAGCACTCAAAGACAAAGCATATCAATATCAGGTATCATCTGATCAGATATAATTTTGAAAAAGGATTGATTAAACTGGTCAAAGTTAATACAAATGAACAATATGTTGATCTGTTCATAAAAGCATTTAATGAATAGAGATTTAAATATCTTGTATCAGCTATGGGTTGATTAACTTTGAGTAGATGTTCTTAAATTAATTTTGAAATTTCTTTTTCAAAGAATGTGTGTCTTTAATGTTATCTAAATTATCACTCATATAAGCTCTGTTTATCTTGGAAGAAAATTTTCAAAGTATATATCCCTTAGAATTTTAAGAAGTCTAGAAAGACTTTCTCTCGGAAGACATTGATTTGACTTCAGATGAAAATTATGTCTTCAAAACTAATAAGTACTTACTAAGGAATTTAACTTTGAAAGAAATTCTGATATACCTTCCGAAGCTTAAATCTGCTTCTAAGTACTTATATGTTTTAAAGGAAAATTTTCTCCCGAAAGCAATTTAGTCTTAGAGGTTTCATTTATTCTTTAAGTAAAACTTTTAAAACTTAATCTCTTACGAAACCAAATCTGTCTTGGAAGAAAAATTAGTCTAAGTACATTTTGTTCAGGAGAACTTCTTCTCAAACTAAGGAATATTTTCCGAGGTCAAATTAGCTACAGAAGTTTTCTTTAAACTTCCGAAGGAAAATTACCTTCGAAAGATTTTTAACTTCCAAGATAACTACCTTTTTGGGAACTTTTTCAAAGGTGGGATCGACATCCGGATTCAAAGTATATCTTTTGCAATAACTTTGTCTCAAATCCAAACATATAAATAGCCTTTACAACGGATCTCCCTCTCTCTTCTTCCTCTTCATCTTCAAATCTTCAAGCCCTAAATTCTCCACACACCCTTGTTGTTATATCAATCTCTCTCACAAAAGCTTCAGAAAATGACCAATCCTGAACCCCCAAACCAGCAAGCCTTTGTCATGCACCTTCACAGGCAACACAACCAGGTTGCTCTATTATCGGCTAAGAAGACCCTGGTTCAGGGATTTGAAACTTTCTGTCCCGCTCATCTTACCTCACTGCCATTACCATTGATCCTTCACTTTATGAAGATCAACTGCTAGAGTTCTAGATGAACTACCAAGAGGTCATTATGCACGGTGAGAAGGCACTATCTACCATGGTGTAGGGGAGGACAGTGTTCATCACTCCAGCCACCATTAACTAACATCTGAGGCTAGATGATTAAGAAGGTGAACTATCTTTCTCTAAAGAGGCAGTCAACAGATCATTCCAGCTGATGGGCTATGAAGGTGATTTCTCAGTCAAGACCTTTTGGAAAGGGAAGGTCTCCTCTCAGTGGAAATACCTCCTCCATGTGGTTATTCACCCTTTATCCTACAAGCATGGAGGATGGGATCAAGTTCCTAAAGACCTTTCCTACATAGTCCATGGAATGGTCCAGGGGATCAAGTTCAGGTATTCCTAATTCAGCACCCCCACAGCCTCAAATCACCATCACCTACAAAATAAAATCCAAACACACCCCTACTCAGTCTATTCAGATTAAGCAGGCCCCCATATACTCACCCATGCAGGCGGAAATGGAACCAAGAGCTCCTACTTCTCCTGATAAGCAGACCACTCCCATTCCTTCTATGATCAGTGCTGAGGTTTCTCGTGCTCAGCCTGATGAGCTCACAATCCCATCCTCAAGCCTTTATCCTGAGTCTCAAAACTCAGATGAACAACCTTCAGGGGAAAGTTACCATCCCCAACTGTTAGATCTTAACCAACCAATCCCCAACGTAGAATTCTATGATGATGAAGATATGGGATTCAGTGAGTACCATGAGTCTCTCTTCTTCTCCCCTATCCAAGGAAAGATGAGTACTCCTGCTACTCCTATATCTAGCCTACATTAGTCACCTACTACTGAGGTGGACCTCTATAAACAAGTTCAATAAGTCCATGTGGAAGAGGCTCTCACTTCTGAGAGTGATTACATCTTTAAGACCTTAACCATGACAACCTAACTCCTTGACACTTCTCATGAAGCTGTCATTGAGCAAGGGAAATCCAGAGACCAAGAAAATATATCTGGTAGTGAGAGGGATGACTTTGGTCATGTACTCTCATCCCCCTATGATTTATCTAATAAAGATGAGGGGAGTATGTAATAAAAGGTGTAACAATTGACATAAACTTGCAAATATCTAGTCTCTAAGGTCAGTCACCTGGAATCTCAGGTGGCTACCTTGCAAAGGCAGGTACTAAATCAGCAACTTGAGATCATCGAGGTCTGCCAGGCATGCTCAACAATGTCCACAAGAACTTGTGGATGTAGTGGACCTAACCTCTAGCTCACTTGTGCACGTAAGAGATGCTACCAAAAAAGAGGAGAAAGTCACCACAGCCATAGAACATGGGAGCATTGCTCAGAGTATGGACATTGAGGATTCACCACCTTCACTCTCCTCTGGCCCACATCAATATGGATGCCATAATTTAATGTTTATTTGAGGAAGGTGCTGTACCAAAGGCTATGTCACCTCCATCCCATGTTGCTAATAATTCAATAGTAGGATAGAGGTATGACACTCATATCAAAGCCTCGTGCTTTCTAGATTACAGGGTCAACAAGAAGTCTTCAACATCCATACCCTGAGATTCTATGAAAGCTTCCCTCTTGTTGACCTGCCACTTATCAATCCAAGCCAAAATAGACAAGCTGACAGGTTAGTTAAGAGGATACAAATGATGGTGTCTGAGGAGTTCAAGAGAAGAACAGGCTTATATAGATAGAGGCTAGTAAGGAAAATAGATGGTTAACTTGATAAAGATTAGCTTTAAATGGGAAACCTCAATTGAAGGCCCAGTTGTGGAACCTGTGAACCTTGAGATTCATACTCCTTCAGCACCCATTACCATCAGTGAGACACCAGTTGGTGAAGGTGTCTCACAGCCACTCCCTGGCCAGAGTTCAAGTGCAGAACTAGCTTAAAAAGGCCAGAGCTCTCTCCTCCCTGAGCCACATAGGCCTGTGATTAACAAGGAAAGAAAGTCTTAACTTTAGAGGAGATTAAGGAGAAGAAGATGGAGAGGAAGATAAATGCAAGGGAAGAAAGAATGAGAAAGACCCCCAGCTTCATGCAGGCTGCAATCAGGGCTGCCCATAGGCCAAACACTCAAGAAGATGAGCTAAGGGAAGCCTGATCGAACTACCTGGGAGCTAGGAACTACAATATAGATGAACTAATCTCTTTTCCCTTGGATATGTTGAATGAACTGGTAGACACAGAGGTGTCTAAAAAGAGGAAGGAGGCTAAGGATGCTGCTTTGCTTCTTAAAATCAAAGAAGTATAATCTGGTAGAATATACTTGACCTTCCTGAGCATGATCTATTACACATAAGGAGATACTATGAGAGCCTGAAGAATCCATACCAACTGATAAAGAGAGGAATGGCTCTAGTTTTGATGATGGTTGTAAACAAATGAAGGATCAAGACTTATAGTAATATTCAAGTTTTGGTAGCATCAGCCTAAGGGGAGTTTGTAAGAGTCTATCTTAAAGGCTAATGCTAACAAAAGATCTCTCAGCAAGCACAGAAGTACAAGGAAGTTACTTCGAAAGATTTGACCATGCATAAAGAAAAATTACCTAAGTGTCAAATCTTCCAAATCCAAAGACAGAAATCCTCCAAAGCCAAAAGTGAAGTCTTCCAAAGCCTGAAGACAAAGTCTTCCGAAGCCTGAAGACTGATTTCTTCCGAAGACAGAGAAGACATGATTCTTTGACTTACTTTTGACGAAAGCAGACCTACTTTCCGTTGCCAGCTCTAAAAACTCACCAACTTATATAAGTTGGTGATTGCTTTTTACTTTTTTCAACTGTTTAGTATGGTGTCTTTGTCTGTAACTTTCCACTCTTGTACTTTTATCCATTTTGTAATACAATAGGATGTGAGCTATGGCAAGTCATAGTCACATGTCAAAAGACAATCTGCCTTTTGACTTTACATTGATCTTGTTGTCTAAATTAGTGTCCAGCTGGCTTCAAAGTATGGTCGGCTGTAGGATATAGTATAAAGTATCTCATGTAACTAGTATTTGGATTAAGCATTGTAACACTTGTAAATTACTTGAGAGCAATATACATCATCCTTGAAAACCAATCTTTGTGTTCTTGAGTTCTTTACTTCTTTATTCTTTGTTTCTTTGCCTGGTTCCCTATTTGATCTAGTAAGTGTGTCTTCTCCAACTATGAGACTATTGTTGAACAAACCATAACCGATCCTGCATATTTTAATAATAATATTGATAGGGAATTATTATTATTATTGTCATTTTACTTAATGATAATAGTCTTGACATAAAACTAAATTGTATATGTTCAAACCTAGTTATATCATGTAGATGAAATGTGGTTTAGTGTATAACCTTTTTTGGATCATACATCATTGGCAACATTGTTGTAGATTGTGTCTTAGTCATATAAGTCCAACACCATAAGATATGGTAGCTCTCTAATGGTTTATAATAAGTTGAAGTGCAAAGTGTATCATTAAAATGTTATATTGCCCTCATACATAGGTTACATGCAAAATGCATGAATACGAGTTTAGGTGTTTCGCACCCTTTAGGCTATTGTGTCTTCTTACAAGAAAAAGTAAATAAAAAAGACTCCTACTTATATACCACTTCAAATTCCCACCTGCCTCCTATGTAGGATATGTTCCACCTATTTTTCTATGATTTTTCACACCATTAGACATTCGAACTATATAATTTTTGAATTTTTCATATTTACCTTATCTCTACTTTAGACGAGATATGGTTCATTACGAAACTTTCACATAGTAAAACACAAACCAATAAATAATTACATATATAGCACATATATTAATACAATTATTTATGTTCAAATTATTAAAGTATCATATAATCACCTGATTGCAGTAGTATAGTTCTTGAGTGCCTTCATTACTCCCTACTTTGCCAAAGAACCACCTACATTATATAAATATTTGTATTTGTAACCATATATATTCTTAAAAAACATAATAAAATTGGTGCTAAAAGTTTACTTGTATACTAACTCAACTAGAGCTTACTTGTCACTATAACAGGAATCTGAATCATAGATGTCAATCTATAAATGTTAAAATCATTACATGATTGAAAAAATAAATACCAAAATTTATTTCCTCGCATTGATCCTTAAAAGGTCTTCTATAATTATTAGTATCATAACTTTATACGCTATTAGTTACCAGCTGAAAAAAGATGACGTGCGAAACAAGCTCTATTGTAAATTGATTAAAAGAAAATTTAATATAACTCGACGAATTAAGTATAAAACTTAAAAAAAGTTCAAATGAGTAAATGTAAATTTGACATAACTCGAAGGCTTAAGTATAAAATTTGAAAAAGTTAAGTTGATTAAATGTAGATTTGACATTACTCGAATGCTTAAATATAAAATTTCAAAAAATACACAATGAGTAGGTATCAATTTGGAAAAAGAAATGAAAGAGAAAGTGTTGTGATTAATTTTAAAAAATCTTTTGAATGTTAATGTAAATTTGTACAAAAAACAAAGTACTATTTTTATTAGTTTGAAGAAAAAGAAAATTATTGTGGTAACATTGATAAAATTTACATTTTCACTACTCATAATTGTTTATAGTTATTATATATAGTGATGTGTTGGGTGCTATCAAGCTTGTTTTCCGACCTATCTTAAGCGTTGATATATATGGGTATTATTATTATTATAAGTATGTAAATATTTAGTGATTTTAAACTTAGGGTTGGGTTATCTTGGGAAGTACTTTTTTTGTGAAGACTTTAAAACCAATAAGTCACATATTTAAGTCACATGCAAGTCACATGTCATTTTCATCTTTTTTTTTTAAAACGTCCATAACTTTTCTATGACACTATTTAAAAAAATTCACCATTAATTTTAGTATTTTTTTATCTTACCAACGCGTATCATATTGATATATTTTCTTTAAAAAAATTATCCACCCGTTACTTACACAATATGGTTATACACATGTGTGAAATGAATTTCGTAAAAAACGAGTTTTTTTATTGTTTATATAAAAATTTAATTTTTTTATTAAAGAGATAAATGATAGAAACATTTTTGTGTAATTATTTTTTTATTTTTATATTATTTTTTTATAACCTTTTGTTATATTTTTGTTAGAGTAAATTACATGAATAGTCCCTGGGGTTTGCACGTATTGCAACTTCAGTCCTTACTTTCAAAAATTACAGATGCAGGCCTGAACTTTGCATGGTCTAGCGGTCCCTAAGACTAATAAAAGTTAACTTAGTCAGTTAAGTCCATGTAAATTGACCAAAGTACCCTTTACCTTTAAAATAAAAACAATTAGCCCACCCACTAGCCACCCCCTTGTACTCTTGCTTTCGGACATCCCTCCGGCCATTATTCCACATGTCATTGAAGATGATCCCATGGTTCGGGGACGCCGCCTAGGCCGTCGTCCGGTGCTTCTTCTACGATCCGGTGTCATGGCTGCAATCAAGCTCGATTTTCCCGTCCCCGGAGGTCCGTACAATAGGTATCCCCTCTTCCAAGCTTTCCCCACCTTTCGATAATACTCCTTCTTCTGCAAAAACATATCCAGATCCCTCATCACCTTCTCCTTCGCACCGCCGCCGACGCACCACCGCCGCACCACCATCATCTTCCCGTAGTGGTAGATCTCCGGTGGATCGTGCGACTACCACCCAAACCACCACTATCAGCACACACCACTGCCCCCACCGCCGACACGCTTGCACCCCCACCGGCGCCAGATGAACGTGTCGGTGCCACACCTACAGATCTAGGGCTTCATCCGTGTCTAATCGATTAAGAATTTTGATTTGTGGAAGGTTCGATTGGGGTTTCAGGTTTGATTTGTGATCTTCACGCAAAGATCTAGAAGAAAAACAGTAGAAATCATGGTGGTTTGCTATGTAGATCTGGAACATAAATAACAACAAAAGTGTTGGTTTGCTATGGTGATGGTGGTCACCAATGGTTAGTGCTCAGATTGGTGGTGTGCGATGTTATGTTGAAGCTGATGGTGGTAGCGGTTAATCAGTTATGTTTATGGTGATGGTGCGATGTGTTGGTGTGTTTGAGATGATGACGGTGGTTGTGGTTTAGGATGGTGATGATGGTGGTGTTGGTAGTTAAGGATGGTGATAGTGTGGTGGTGGTGGTGGACTGGTGGGGTTACATGAGTTGCAGGTTGTGGAAGGAAGGAAAGAAGATGAGGAAGTATGGGTCCCACATGATAAGATAAAAAGAAAGGGTATTTTTTGGCCTTTTTAAAAAACTAACAGAAAAACTTAACATTTGTTAGTGTCAGGGACCGTTAGCGTGCACTCCTTGCATAGTATAGGCCCGCATCTGTAATTTTTTAAAAGTAGAGACTAAAGCTGCAATACGTGCAAACCACAAGAACTGTCAGTGTAATTTACTCTTCCTGTTATTTACCATTTTGTCATTAAAAACTTGTGCCTTACATTGTTTTCTATAGTTCTCATAAACAAAGTGAGTTCTCATTTGAACCATCCACTATATACTTAAGTGTTTAAATAAAATAATACTTAAATAAATAATATTAGGTTATAAAAATATAAATAATAAATGTATATTTTAATATTAATTCAAAATATTATAAATAAGATAATACTTAGAATAAATTTGTATAAAATAATGTATTAATTGAGAGAAATTTATTAAATATGCTTAAATTAGAAACTATTGTATATAAAACTTGTATCTTATATTTAAAAAGTTATATTGGATATTTTAAATTTTGAGTAAAATTACAATTATGTCCACAACAAATCTATATATAATACTAAAAGAGTAACTTAGGGGGACACTTAACACATTTCTAGGCCTCCTAAGTTTATTTTTCTCGCCTCTCTCTTCTTTTAATTAATTACCTAAATTAATAAATATTAAATAATTTTAATTCTTTTTTTGATTAATTTTTTTAATAAATAAAGAAAGATATCTTTTTATTAATGTTATTTTTAGAAAATAATTTTTATACAATTAAAATTTTTTTCTAAAACATTTAACTTTTTTTTAAAACATAAAATATTTTAAAATTGGTATTTTTAAAAAGTAAATTTTTTTATAAGCTAAAAATAATTAAAATTAGGAGTTATAATAAAAAAAAAATTAAATAACATTTTTAATACGGTTTGTTTTGAAAAAAATGTTTAACATTTTTTGGAAAAGAAGTTTAAAAACAATAGTTTAAAAATTGATATCATTATTTTATTACTTATTGTTATTACTTATATTTAATTTTAATCATATATTATTTTAGATTATCATTTTATACTTGATAAATTTTATTATATTTAATATTTCATTTTTCAACCCGTATAATAGACGGGTTTACTAAAGTTAGATTAAATAAATAATAATCAACAACTAATCAGAGATATTATGAACATTTATAGCCCGATCCAAACCGATTCAATACGATATCTCTATATTTGATTATAGGGTCAAAATAATTCAAAATTGATCTAATTATTACAAATAACTTTTAAGTGTATATTATTCAAATCTTAATTTCTTCATACTAATATCCTCACACCCACTCAATATCTAGGTCATGATTTGACTAGTCAAAAGTATTCCTTTTAAGTCTAAAAGAATACAGTTTTCTTTGATTGTATATTTCGCTATGACAATAAACAAAAGTTAAGGACAATCTCTATTAAGTGTTGGTTTATACTTAAAAGAGCCTACTTTTACGTATGATTAGCTTTATGTCATCTTGTCTCAAGTTAAGAGTAAAGTTGGATTGAATCTTTTAGCTTTAGATAATGAGTGTAAACCTACTAATGTAACTATAAATATAATTTACAGGGATGTTTTTGCTCATTTGTAACCTTATAATCAAAAGTTGTTATGTCTTATTTAATATATAACACACTTGATTTTATTTTCATTTTTATATTATTTAATAATTAACTCTTCACACTTCCGTGTAATACACGGGTTACTAAAGCTAGTGTTCTATATAATAGTATAGATATAGATATAGTTACTATTATCTTTATTATTATAAAAATATGTAGTAATCATATAGTTAACTATTCAGATTAGATAATACTTATTTATAAATTGAATTATTATTATTATTATTATTGTTGTTGTTGTTGTTGTTGTTGTTGTTGTTGTTGTTGTTGTTGTTGTTGTTGTTGTTGTTGTTGTTGTTGTTGTTTGTGTTGTTGTTGTTGTGTTGTTGTTGTTGTTGTTGTTGTTGTTGTTATTATCATTATTATTATTATTATCATTATTATTATTATTATTATTATTATTATTATAAAAGTATTTAGTAATTATATACTTTAGTATTAAAATAAGATAATACTTATTAATAATTTTAAATGTTAGTTTAAAGTATTTTAAATAATATAACATATATATGTAGTGATTAAATAATATTGCATTATTGCCGTTCAAAAATAATAATAATCTTACATTATTTATAATATATGAATAATATGTATTAATTAATGTATAAATTAAAATAACTTTATTAAACGAGGGGTCAAATAGAAATAATTGCATTTAACACTTGTACCTAATATTTAAAAAGTTATATTATGTGTCTTAAATTTTTTTTGTAAAATTACGCTTGTGTCTCAATGTTTTGCTTTATATTATAGTATAGATAAAGTCTTTTTTTATAGCACCATTATAAAACTTTCTTATAATGTTGTAAAATGCTATTAAATTTGTTATAAAATTTATGAAATAGATTTATTATATTCTAGCTTAAATAAAGAAGTGATTTTATATTTTTATAGACGTACACCATCAAAGGTGTTGTCTTGACTATTATGGCTATTAATTAATGCTTTTCTTTACCTTTATGAATCGTGAAATAGTAAAAAAGAACTAATAAAATTGATAATGTTTGATAAAAAAAACATATATAAATCACCGTTTAGAATAACGCAGATATGTAATATGATTGTTATATATATTACAAAGTAAAAGAAAAAGATAAATTTAAATATAGAATTTAAAGTTATAAAATACAAAATTACCCTATATGTTAATTTTACAATGTCATGAACAGTAGTTTGTGGCTGTCAATGCCTTTGGTGCAACTTAGTGATGCGTGTGCAGTCTTATTTGCGTACGGTACAACTAGTGATGTTGTGGTGGTATTCGATGCCCCTTTTATATTTGCTCTCTGATCTTTCATTGTTTCTAGAGAGAGACAACCTTTGGCTCGGCCGGAGGCCGTTTAACGACACTGATCCTTGCGACGGTGGTGGCGCCTTCTTCTCCACCCTGATTCCCGTCTCTTTTGCTTCGCTTTTGCTCTTTAAATTCTTTGGTGTTTGGCTTGGTACAACTGGATGATGCATGTGGTGGTATGTTCTGCCCTATTTGGATTCGGCTTGTAGATGAAATGTTAAGTTCCCGTCTCTTTAGCTTCGCCGCTTTTTGCGACGGTAGTGGGGCATCCTTTCCCTGCTATGATTTCTGTCTCTTTCACCTTGATTTTGCTATTTCAACTAATTAGGGTTTGGTTGTCCTTTCCCTTGGTTTTTCAGTCCGGATGTTTTTAGGGTTTTGGCATGGTTGTGGCCTCAGGCTGTTGATGAATCGAAAGGCAGCCATAGCCGCCTGATGCTCACTCCGGTGACGCTGCCTTGGTTATGGCCGCTGTTGGAGTGCTATAGTTGGTTGCTATGGCGTCCTCCACTTCAGTTTCTTTGATATATTTAGGAGGTTTTGTTCGTGATTAACTTATGTGTGATTCTATTATCATATATGTTTATTTTACATTAATGAACAATAGTTTGCAACCTTCTCTGTGTTTGGTGCTACTAGATAATACGTGTAATGTTTTTATGTTCAAGTTGATGACAACGAGTATAGACTCATCCGAGACTTTTGTTATCAGTAGCATTCATTTATAATTTTATTTTGTTGTTTGATGTCGTGTTTGACGGCTTTGATAGTGACCATGTACGATCTTGAGCTCGAAGACCGACTCTGATCCTGTTGTGGTTGGAATCTGGTATTAATGGTTATGATGATAAGTGTCTGTTGTCATCTGACCTTTGTAGTGTTTTACCACATCACGAACGGGATTGATTTTATCGACGGTTGATTGGCGATGATGAAAATTGAATGGATGTTGTGTTCATTGTTTGGCGTGGTAAACAAGTGTTTGCAGCCACAGTGGACCACCATTTCTGAGCCTTTTAATCTACAGTTATATCACCAGCTTTTGTCACTTTCGATATAAACCGTCATCCGATTACCAAAAAGGTTTTTCGTTACCAAATGAACATTGGCTTGCATATTGTAAGGCATTTTGTACAACCTGTTGATGCATTCACCTCTGTTTGATGCCTTTTTTAATTGGATCAAGGCATCTATTTGTGCTAAATAGGTTGTGATGATAAATATTTGTACCCAGTGTTCGGTGTGGCAACCGTCTTTGCAGCCACATTAAATAATGATCTCTGCGCTTTTCAACGCTAACTTTTGCAGATTGTAAAAATGGTCGTGACAAATTTCGCAGCGAAGCGCGAAAGGAAATACAACTAGTTTCTTTTAAATTACAACAATATAGTTAAACGGCATATCATGCCACACAAATGTATGTGCGGAAGTGTCAGCTCGATATGGATGGCAGGACAGTTTGGGATTATTATTATTAATCAAATGTCATACTCTATTGTTGTCTTTTATTTCCAGTATAACTTTCGTCTTGCGTCGGGCGTACCCATCAATAATGGATATACCTGCCCAATTATTAAATATACTTATTGTGGTTTCAATGTGCCCTTTTTTTTCTTTACCGTCGTAACTTTTTGTGTGATTTTATGTCTAACAATTACAATGAATTGGAATATGATAAACTACATGCATATCATAATTATCATAAAATGTTTGATATTATCTCTATAATTAAAAGAGAAGAAATGAATAGTAAATATTGAAATTTTGGTATTCCGTTTTCTAATCTATGATGGGAACTTAACTAATATTGCGTTGCATAGTTTGGGTTCTACACGTGTTGCCTCAAAACCGCTTCCTGCAATTCCGTTCATACAGTAGATCAGGAAAAAGAGAGAAAGAACGAGAAGAGAAGAAAGAGAGATGGAGAAGGCGCATCTTCAGAGAAGTACTACCCGTCGGCCGAAAACCCCTTCTCTTTCCTTTTGAGTATCTCGGCAACTGTTTGAGTTTCCAATTATATCAAAAAGGGAACGAATAAGTGGCCAACTGGCCATTAATCAACTCGGCAACGGTAACTGTTACTTTAGTATTAAATAAATAATACTAAAATAGTAACTTAGGGGGACACTTGGCATATTTCTAAGCCTCCTAGTTGTTGTTGTTGCTATTGCTGCTATTGTTGTTGTTGTTGCTGTTGTTGCTGTTGTTGTTGTTGTTGTTGTTGTTGTTGTTGTTATGGTGGTTGTTGTTGTTGATGTTGTTGTTGTTGTTGCTATTGTTGCTATTGTTGATGTTGTTGCTGTTGTTGCTGTTGTTGCTGTTGTTGTTGTTGTTGTTGTTATGGTTGTTGTTGTTGTTGATGTTGTTGCTGTTGTTGTTGTTGTTGTTGTTGTGGTTGTTGTTGTTGTTGATGTTGTTGCTGTTGTTGATGTTGTTGATGTTGTTGTTGCTGTTGTTGCTGTTGTTGTTGTTGTTGTTGTTGTTGCTGCTGTTATTGTTGCTGTTGTTGTTGCTGTTGTTGTTGTTGTTATTATTGTTGTTGTTGTGGTTGTTGTTATTGTTGTTGTTTTTGTTGTTGGTGTTGTTATGATTGTTTTTGTTGTTGTTGTTGTTGATGTTATTGTTGTTGATGTTATTAAAAAATATTTTAAAATTGGTATTTTTAAAAAGTAAATTTTTTTATAAACTAAAAATAATTAAAATTAGGAGTTATAATAAAAAAATTTTAAAAATAACATTTTTAATACGGTTTGTTTTGAAAAAAAAATGATTTACTTTTTGGAAAAAAAGTTTAAAAATAAAAGTTTAAAATTGATATCGTTATTTTAATACTTATTGTTATTACTTATATTTAATTTTAATCATATCTTAGTTTAGATTATCATTTTATATTCATAAATTTTTATTATATTTAATATTTTATTTTTTCAACCCGCATAATACACGGGTTTACTAAAGTTAGTATTAAATAAATAATAATCAACAACTAATCAGAGATATTATGAACATTTATAGCCCGATTCAAACCGACTCAGTACGATATCTCTATATTTGATTACAGGATCAAAATAATTAGAAATTGATCTAATTATTACAAATAACTTTTTAGTGTATATTATTCAAATCTTAATTTCTTTATACTAATATCCTCACACCCACTCAATAACTAGGTCACGATTTGACTTGTCAAAGTATTCTTTTTAAGTCTAAAAGAAGACAATTTTCTTTGACTATATATTTCGCTATGACAATAAACAAAAGTTAAGGTCAATCTCTATTAGTGTCGGTTTATACTTAAAAGATCCAACTTTTACGTATGATCAGCTTTATGTCATCTTGTCACAAGTTAAGAGTAAAGATGGATTGAATCTTTTAGTTTTAGATAATAAATGTAAACCTATTAATGTTACTACAAATGTAGTTTACAATGATATTTTTACTCATTTGTGACCTTATAATCAAAAGTTGTTATGTCTTATTTAATATATAACACACTTGATTTTATTTTTATTTTTATGTTACTTAATAATTAACTCTCTACACTTTCGTGTAATACACAGATTACTAAAGTTAGTGTTCTATATAATAGTATAGATATAGATAATATAGATATAGTTATTATTATCTTCATTATATAACTATAAATATATCATCATATTATCATCATCATCATCATCATCATCATCATCATCATCATCATCATCATCATCATCATCATCATCATCATCATCATCATCATCATCATCATCATCATCATCATCATCATCATCATCATCATCATCATCATCATCATCATCATCATCATCATCATCATCATCATCATCATCATCATCATCATCATCATCATCATCATCATCATCATCATCATCATCATCATCATCATCATCATCATCATCATCATCATCATCATCATCATCATCATCATCATCATCATCATCATCATCATCATCATCATCATCATCATCATCATCATCATCATCATCATCATCATCATCATCATCATCATCATCATCATCATCATCATCATCATCATCATCATCATCATCATCATCATCATCATCATCATCATCATCATCATCATCATCATCATCATCATCATCATCATCATCATCATCATCATCATCATCATCATCATCATCATCATCATCATCATCATCATCATCATCATCATCATCATCATCATCATCATCATCATCATCATCATCATCATCATCATCATCATCATCATCATCATCATCATCATCATCATCATCATCATCATCATCATCATCATCATCATCATCATCATCATCATCATCATCATCATCATCATCATCATCATCATCATCATCATCATCATCATCATCATCATCATCATCATCATCATCATCATCATCATCATCATCATCATCATCATCATCATCATCATCATCATCATCATCATCATCATCATCATCATCATCATCATCATCATCATCATCATCATCATCATCATCATCATCATCATCATCATCATCATCATCATCATCATCATCATCATCATCATCATCATCATCATCATCATCATCATCATCATCATCATCATCATCATCATCATCATCATCATCATCATCATCATCATCATCATCATCATCATCATCATCATCATCATCATCATCATCATCATCATCATCATCATCATCATCATCATCATCATCATCATCATCATCATCATCATCATCATCATCATCATCATCATCATCATCATCATCATCATCATCATCATCATCATCATCATCATCATCATCATCATCATCATCATCATCATCATCATCATCATCATCATCATCATCATCATCATCATCATCATCATCATCATCATCATCATCATCATCATCATCATCATCATCATCATCATCATCATCATCATCATCATCATCATCATCATCATCATCATCATCATCATCATCATCATCATCATCATCATCATCATCATCATCATCATCATCATCATCATCATCATCATCATCATCATCATCATCATCATCATCATCATCATCATCATCATCATCATCATCATCATCATCATCATCATCATCATCATCATCATCATCATCATCATCATCATCATCATCATCATCATCATCATCATCATCATCATCATCATCATCATCATCATCATCATCATCATCATCATCATCATCATCATCATCATCATCATCATCATCATCATCATCATCATCATCATCATCATCATCATCATCATCATCATCATCATCATCATCATCATCATCATCATCATCATCATCATCATCATCATCATCATCATCATCATCATCATCATCATCATCATCATCATCATCATCATCATCATCATCATCATCATCATCATCATCATCATCATCATCATCATCATCATCATCATCATCATCATCATCATCATCATCATCATCATCATCATCATCATCATCATCATCATCATCATCATCATCATCATCATCATCATCATCATCATCATCATCATCATCATCATCATCATCATCATCATCATCATCATCATCATCATCATCATCATCATCATCATCATCATCATCATCATCATCATCATCATCATCATCATCATCATCATCATCATCATCATCATCATCATCATCATCATCATCATCATCATCATCATCATCATCATCATCATCATCATCATCATCATCATCATCATCATCATCATCATCATCATCATCATCATCATCATCATCATCATCATCATCATCATCATCATCATCATCATCATCATCATCATCATCATCATCATCATCATCATCATCATCATCATCATCATCATCATCATCATCATCATCATCATCATCATCATCATCATCATCATCATCATCATCATCATCATCATCATCATCATCATCATCATCATCATCATCATCATCATCATCATCATCATCATCATCATCATCATCATCATCATCATCATCATCATCATCATCATCATCATCATCATCATCATCATCATCATCATCATCATCATCATCATCATCATCATCATCATCATCATCATCATCATCATCATCATCATCATCATCATCATCATCATCATCATCATCATCATCATCATCATCATCATCATCATCATCATCATCATCATCATCATCATCATCATCATCATCATCATCATCATCATCATCATCATCATCATCATCATCATCATCATCATCATCATCATCATCATCATCATCATCATCATCATCATCATCATCATCATCATCATCATCATCATCATCATCATCATCATCATCATCATCATCATCATCATCATCATCATCATCATCATCATCATCATCATCATCATCATCATCATCATCATCATCATCATCATCATCATCATCATCATCATCATCATCATCATCATCATCATCATCATCATCATCATCATCATCATCATCATCATCATCATCATCATCATCATCATCATCATCATCATCATCATCATCATCATCATCATCATCATCATCATCATCATCATCATCATCATCATCATCATCATCATCATCATCATCATCATCATCATCATCATCATCATCATCATCATCATCATCATCATCATCATCATCATCATCATCATCATCATCATCATCATCATCATCATCATCATCATCATCATCATCATCATCATCATCATCATCATCATCATCATCATCATCATCATCATCATCATCATCATCATCATCATCATCATCATCATCATCATCATCATCATCATCATCATCATCATCATCATCATCATCATCATCATCATCATCATCATCATCATCATCATCATCATCATCATCATCATCATCATCATCATCATCATCATCATCATCATCATCATCATCATCATCATCATCATCATCATCATCATCATCATCATCATCATCATCATCATCATCATCATCATCATCATCATCATCATCATCATCATCATCATCATCATCATCATCATCATCATCATCATCATCATCATCATCATCATCATCATCATCATCATCATCATCATCATCATCATCATCATCATCATCATCATCATCATCATCATCATCATCATCATCATCATCATCATCATCATCATCATCATCATCATCATCATCATCATCATCATCATCATCATCATCATCATCATCATCATCATCATCATCATCATCATCATCATCATCATCATCATCATCATCATCATCATCATCATCATCATCATCATCATCATCATCATCATCATCATCATCATCATCATCATCATCATCATCATCATCATCATCATCATCATCATCATCATCATCATCATCATCATCATCATCATCATCATCATCATCATCATCATCATCATCATCATCATCATCATCATCATCATCATCATCATCATCATCATCATCATCATCATCATCATCATCATCATCATCATCATCATCATCATCATCATCATCATCATCATCATCATCATCATCATCATCATCATCATCATCATCATCATCATCATCATCATCATCATCATCATCATCATCATCATCATCATCATCATCATCATCATCATCATCATCATCATCATCATCATCATCATCATCATCATCATCATCATCATCATCATCATCATCATCATCATCATCATCATCATCATCATCATCATCATCATCATCATCATCATCATCATCATCATCATCATCATCATCATCATCATCATCATCATCATCATCATCATCATCATCATCATCATCATCATCATCATCATCATCATCATCATCATCATCATCATCATCATCATCATCATCATCATCATCATCATCATCATCATCATCATCATCATCATCATCATCATCATCATCATCATCATCATCATCATCATCATCATCATCATCATCATCATCATCATCATCATCATCATCATCATCATCATCATCATCATCATCATCATCATCATCATCATCATCATCATCATCATCATCATCATCATCATCATCATCATCATCATCATCATCATCATCATCATCATCATCATCATCATCATCATCATCATCATCATCATCATCATCATCATCATCATCATCATCATCATCATCATCATCATCATCATCATCATCATCATCATCATCATCATCATCATCATCATCATCATCATCATCATCATCATCATCATCATCATCATCATCATCATCATCATCATCATCATCATCATCATCATCATCATCATCATCATCATCATCATCATCATCATCATCATCATCATCATCATCATCATCATCATCATCATCATCATCATCATCATCATCATCATCATCATCATCATCATCATCATCATCATCATCATCATCATCATCATCATCATCATCATCATCATCATCATCATCATCATCATCATCATCATCATCATCATCATCATCATCATCATCATCATCATCATCATCATCATCATCATCATCATCATCATCATCATCATCATCATCATCATCATCATCATCATCATCATCATCATCATCATCATCATCATCATCATCATCATCATCATCATCATCATCATCATCATCATCATCATCATCATCATCATCATCATCATCATCATCATCATCATCATCATCATCATCATCATCATCATCATCATCATCATCATCATCATCATCATCATCATCATCATCATCATCATCATCATCATCATCATCATCATCATCATCATCATCATCATCATCATCATCATCATCATCATCATCATCATCATCATCATCATCATCATCATCATCATCATCATCATCATCATCATCATCATCATCATCATCATCATCATCATCATCATCATCATCATCATCATCATCATCATCATCATCATCATCATCATCATCATCATCATCATCATCATCATCATCATCATCATCATCATCATCATCATCATCATCATCATCATCATCATCATCATCATCATCATCATCATCATCATCATCATCATCATCATCATCATCATCATCATCATCATCATCATCATCATCATCATCATCATCATCATCATCATCATCATCATCATCATCATCATCATCATCATCATCATCATCATCATCATCATCATCATCATCATCATCATCATCATCATCATCATCATCATCATCATCATCATCATCATCATCATCATCATCATCATCATCATCATCATCATCATCATCATCATCATCATCATCATCATCATCATCATCATCATCATCATCATCATCATCATCATCATCATCATCATCATCATCATCATCATCATCATCATCATCATCATCATCATCATCATCATCATCATCATCATCATCATCATCATCATCATCATCATCATCATCATCATCATCATCATCATCATCATCATCATCATCATCATCATCATCATCATCATCATCATCATCATCATCATCATCATCATCATCATCATCATCATCATCATCATCATCATCATCATCATCATCATCATCATCATCATCATCATCATCATCATCATCATCATCATCATCATCATCATCATCATCATCATCATCATCATCATCATCATCATCATCATCATCATCATCATCATCATCATCATCATCATCATCATCATCATCATCATCATCATCATCATCATCATCATCATCATCATCATCATCATCATCATCATCATCATCATCATCATCATCATCATCATCATCATCATCATCATCATCATCATCATCATCATCATCATCATCATCATCATCATCATCATCATCATCATCATCATCATCATCATCATCATCATCATCATCATCATCATCATCATCATCATCATCATCATCATCATCATCATCATCATCATCATCATCATCATCATCATCATCATCATCATCATCATCATCATCATCATCATCATCATCATCATCATCATCATCATCATCATCATCATCATCATCATCATCATCATCATCATCATCATCATCATCATCATCATCATCATCATCATCATCATCATCATCATCATCATCATCATCATCATCATCATCATCATCATCATCATCATCATCATCATCATCATCATCATCATCATCATCATCATCATCATCATCATCATCATCATCATCATCATCATCATCATCATCATCATCATCATCATCATCATCATCATCATCATCATCATCATCATCATCATCATCATCATCATCATCATCATCATCATCATCATCATCATCATCATCATCATCATCATCATCATCATCATCATCATCATCATCATCATCATCATCATCATCATCATCATCATCATCATCATCATCATCATCATCATCATCATCATCATCATCATCATCATCATCATCATCATCATCATCATCATCATCATCATCATCATCATCATCATCATCATCATCATCATCATCATCATCATCATCATCATCATCATCATCATCATCATCATCATCATCATCATCATCATCATCATCATCATCATCATCATCATCATCATCATCATCATCATCATCATCATCATCATCATCATCATCATCATCATCATCATCATCATCATCATCATCATCATCATCATCATCATCATCATCATCATCATCATCATCATCATCATCATCATCATCATCATCATCATCATCATCATCATCATCATCATCATCATCATCATCATCATCATCATCATCATCATCATCATCATCATCATCATCATCATCATCATCATCATCATCATCATCATCATCATCATCATCATCATCATCATCATCATCATCATCATCATCATCATCATCATCATCATCATCATCATCATCATCATCATCATCATCATCATCATCATCATCATCATCATCATCATCATCATCATCATCATCATCATCATCATCATCATCATCATCATCATCATCATCATCATCATCATCATCATCATCATCATCATCATCATCATCATCATCATCATCATCATCATCATCATCATCATCATCATCATCATCATCATCATCATCATCATCATCATCATCATCATCATCATCATCATCATCATCATCATCATCATCATCATCATCATCATCATCATCATCATCATCATCATCATCATCATCATCATCATCATCATCATCATCATCATCATCATCATCATCATCATCATCATCATCATCATCATCATCATCATCATCATCATCATCATCATCATCATCATCATCATCATCATCATCATCATCATCATCATCATCATCATCATCATCATCATCATCATCATCATCATCATCATCATCATCATCATCATCATCATCATCATCATCATCATCATCATCATCATCATCATCATCATCATCATCATCATCATCATCATCATCATCATCATCATCATCATCATCATCATCATCATCATCATCATCATCATCATCATCATCATCATCATCATCATCATCATCATCATCATCATCATCATCATCATCATCATCATCATCATCATCATCATCATCATCATCATCATCATCATCATCATCATCATCATCATCATCATCATCATCATCATCATCATCATCATCATCATCATCATCATCATCATCATCATCATCATCATCATCATCATCATCATCATCATCATCATCATCATCATCATCATCATCATCATCATCATCATCATCATCATCATCATCATCATCATCATCATCATCATCATCATCATCATCATCATCATCATCATCATCATCATCATCATCATCATCATCATCATCATCATCATCATCATCATCATCATCATCATCATCATCATCATCATCATCATCATCATCATCATCATCATCATCATCATCATCATCATCATCATCATCATCATCATCATCATCATCATCATCATCATCATCATCATCATCATCATCATCATCATCATCATCATCATCATCATCATCATCATCATCATCATCATCATCATCATCATCATCATCATCATCATCATCATCATCATCATCATCATCATCATCATCATCATCATCATCATCATCATCATCATCATCATCATCATCATCATCATCATCATCATCATCATCATCATCATCATCATCATCATCATCATCATCATCATCATCATCATCATCATCATCATCATCATCATCATCATCATCATCATCATCATCATCATCATCATCATCATCATCATCATCATCATCATCATCATCATCATCATCATCATCATCATCATCATCATCATCATCATCATCATCATCATCATCATCATCATCATCATCATCATCATCATCATCATCATCATCATCATCATCATCATCATCATCATCATCATCATCATCATCATCATCATCATCATCATCATCATCATCATCATCATCATCATCATCATCATCATCATCATCATCATCATCATCATCATCATCATCATCATCATCATCATCATCATCATCATCATCATCATCATCATCATCATCATCATCATCATCATCATCATCATCATCATCATCATCATCATCATCATCATCATCATCATCATCATCATCATCATCATCATCATCATCATCATCATCATCATCATCATCATCATCATCATCATCATCATCATCATCATCATCATCATCATCATCATCATCATCATCATCATCATCATCATCATCATCATCATCATCATCATCATCATCATCATCATCATCATCATCATCATCATCATCATCATCATCATCATCATCATCATCATCATCATCATCATCATCATCATCATCATCATCATCATCATCATCATCATCATCATCATCATCATCATCATCATCATCATCATCATCATCATCATCATCATCATCATCATCATCATCATCATCATCATCATCATCATCATCATCATCATCATCATCATCATCATCATCATCATCATCATCATCATCATCATCATCATCATCATCATCATCATCATCATCATCATCATCATCATCATCATCATCATCATCATCATCATCATCATCATCATCATCATCATCATCATCATCATCATCATCATCATCATCATCATCATCATCATCATCATCATCATCATCATCATCATCATCATCATCATCATCATCATCATCATCATCATCATCATCATCATCATCATCATCATCATCATCATCATCATCATCATCATCATCATCATCATCATCATCATCATCATCATCATCATCATCATCATCATCATCATCATCATCATCATCATCATCATCATCATCATCATCATCATCATCATCATCATCATCATCATCATCATCATCATCATCATCATCATCATCATCATCATCATCATCATCATCATCATCATCATCATCATCATCATCATCATCATCATCATCATCATCATCATCATCATCATCATCATCATCATCATCATCATCATCATCATCATCATCATCATCATCATCATCATCATCATCATCATCATCATCATCATCATCATCATCATCATCATCATCATCATCATCATCATCATCATCATCATCATCATCATCATCATCATCATCATCATCATCATCATCATCATCATCATCATCATCATCATCATCATCATCATCATCATCATCATCATCATCATCATCATCATCATCATCATCATCATCATCATCATCATCATCATCATCATCATCATCATCATCATCATCATCATCATCATCATCATCATCATCATCATCATCATCATCATCATCATCATCATCATCATCATCATCATCATCATCATCATCATCATCATCATCATCATCATCATCATCATCATCATCATCATCATCATCATCATCATCATCATCATCATCATCATCATCATCATCATCATCATCATCATCATCATCATCATCATCATCATCATCATCATCATCATCATCATCATCATCATCATCATCATCATCATCATCATCATCATCATCATCATCATCATCATCATCATCATCATCATCATCATCATCATCATCATCATCATCATCATCATCATCATCATCATCATCATCATCATCATCATCATCATCATCATCATCATCATCATCATCATCATCATCATCATCATCATCATCATCATCATCATCATCATCATCATCATCATCATCATCATCATCATCATCATCATCATCATCATCATCATCATCATCATCATCATCATCATCATCATCATCATCATCATCATCATCATCATCATCATCATCATCATCATCATCATCATCATCATCATCATCATCATCATCATCATCATCATCATCATCATCATCATCATCATCATCATCATCATCATCATCATCATCATCATCATCATCATCATCATCATCATCATCATCATCATCATCATCATCATCATCATCATCATCATCATCATCATCATCATCATCATCATCATCATCATCATCATCATCATCATCATCATCATCATCATCATCATCATCATCATCATCATCATCATCATCATCATCATCATCATCATCATCATCATCATCATCATCATCATCATCATCATCATCATCATCATCATCATCATCATCATCATCATCATCATCATCATCATCATCATCATCATCATCATCATCATCATCATCATCATCATCATCATCATCATCATCATCATCATCATCATCATCATCATCATCATCATCATCATCATCATCATCATCATCATCATCATCATCATCATCATCATCATCATCATCATCATCATCATCATCATCATCATCATCATCATCATCATCATCATCATCATCATCATCATCATCATCATCATCATCATCATCATCATCATCATCATCATCATCATCATCATCATCATCATCATCATCATCATCATCATCATCATCATCATCATCATCATCATCATCATCATCATCATCATCATCATCATCATCATCATCATCATCATCATCATCATCATCATCATCATCATCATCATCATCATCATCATCATCATCATCATCATCATCATCATCATCATCATCATCATCATCATCATCATCATCATCATCATCATCATCATCATCATCATCATCATCATCATCATCATCATCATCATCATCATCATCATCATCATCATCATCATCATCATCATCATCATCATCATCATCATCATCATCATCATCATCATCATCATCATCATCATCATCATCATCATCATCATCATCATCATCCATCATCATCATCATCATCATCATCATCATCATCATCATCATCATCATCATCATCATCATCATCATCATCATCATCATCATCATCATCATCATCATCATCATCATCATCATCATCATCATCATCATCATCATCATCATCATCATCATCATCATCATCATCATCATCATCATCATCATCATCATCATCATCATCATCATCATCATCATCATCATCATCATCATCATCATCATCATCATCATCATCATCATCATCATCATCATCATCATCATCATCATCATCATCATCTCATCATCATCATCATCATCATCATCATCATCATCATCATCATCATCATCATCATCATCATCATCATCATCATCATCATCATCATCATCATCATCATCATCATCATCATCAATCATCATCATCATCATCATCATCATCATCATCATCTCATCATCATCATCATCATCATCACATCATCATCATCATCATCATCATCATCATCATCATCATCATCATCAATCATCATCATCATCATCATCATCATCATCATCATCATCATCATCATCATCATCATCATCATCATCATCATCATCATCATCATCATCTCATCATCATCATCATCATCATCTCATCATCATCATCATCATCATCATCATCATCATCATCATCATCATCATCATCATCATCATCATCATCATCATCATCATCATCATCATCATCATCATCATCATCCTCATCATCATCATCATCATCATCATCATCATCATCATCATCATCATCATCATCATCATCCATCATCATCATCATCATCATCATCATCATCATCATCCATCATCATCATCATCAATCATCATCATCATCATCATCATCATCATCTCCATCAATCATCATCATCATCATCATCATCATCATCATCATCATCATCATCAATCATCATCATCATCATCATCATCATCATCATCCATCATCATCATCATCATCATCATCATCATCATCATCATCATCATCATCCATCATCATCATCATCATCATCATCATCATCAATCATCATCATCATCTCATCATCATCAATCAAATCATCATCATCATCATCATCATCATCATCATCATCATCATCATCATCATCATCATCAATTTTATAATTAATACTTCAGTATCAACATTAGATAATACTTATCATAATCAAATGTTCGTTAAAGTATTTTAATCATCAACATATATATTTCATCATCAATAATTTGTATATTGCCGTTCAAAAAAAAAATAAATTTACATTTTAAATAAGTATCAGAATCATATAATTAGATAACCTTTATTAAGAGGGGTCATCATAAAAATCACTGCATTTAATCACTTGTACATAATATTTAAAAAGTTGTATTATTGTCCTTAATTTTTTTTTTTATAAATTACCACTTGAGTCTCAATGTTTTGCTTCATATATAGGATAGATCAAGTCTTTTTTTATAAGCACCATTAAAACCTTTCTATAATGTTGTAAATATTATGAATTATTACCATAGCAAGTGGATAAACTCTTTGTCAAACTTGTAGATCAGTTTACTATGCTAAATAGTTTTACTTGTCTACCAAATGATTGATCTTTATATAAATACCACCTCAATGTAGAGGAGAAGATGCACCTTTGTATACACTTTCATAAGTTATACATTTCTCTTCTTCTTGCTCTTGCAATTCTTTTTACAGTTCTTAAGGTTATAACACTAATCTTGTGTTAATTATTGTGATATTATACACGTTATCAGCACGAGAGCTCTTAAACTCTATCAAGAAGATCAATAAAGCACAAAATCATCCATTAATTAAGGTAAGGACTTCATTAAGTAATAATATATAATATCTTATATTGAGAAGATAACTAAGATAATAAAATAAGCATAAAGGAATCATATTATGGACATCTTGATAACATGGGACTACTAACAAGCTAACTTTTATTATGCATCTAACTTTTGATTATGCAACTAACATTTTATGTCAACTAACTTTTACTTATTCATCTAACATATTATTTATGCATCTAACTTTTACTTATGCAACTAACATTTACTTAGCATCTAACTTTTTCTTTAGTTATGCAACTAACATTTCTTTATATGTCAACTAACTTTATACAACTAACATTTTGATTATGTTTATTCGTACTAACGTCTTATTCTAACCTGTCGTTCTTATTCTCTATTGTTTTTATAAACTACATACATGTTTTTATAACATAATATTAACTTATCTATTTATTTAAAACTGTTGTCGATATATACACACACGACGGTTATTAGCCGTTATAAACGGTTTATAGCCGTTATATAGCCGTTACAAAACGGTTATAATTTTAAACTATAAATTGACACTATCACCTATTTTCAATAACAGATTATCTCTTTTCTCAAGTTTATCCAAGGCAACTTTTCAAAAGATGATACACCCGGTTTTAGTACTGGCAACCATAATGCTCATTTTAATTCTTATCCCCATTCTGAACTACCACCTGAAGATTTAAACTTTTCTTATTTCTATATTTGTTATAGCTCTACCGCTTTATTGTATCGCAATGCTTATTGATATATATGGATTCTAATAATTATCTTACTATTTGCTTAATTCTTGTTTAGCAAACAAAAATGTCGAACATTGCAAAAATTGAATTCCCGGCTCTTAATATCAATGGAGAAAACTATATGCCATGGACGGCCCACGTAAAAGACATCTTAAATCCATGGGTGTCTTAGAAACTATACAAGAGGGAAATGCTTGCTCGGAACAAGACAAAGCGAAAGCTGATGTCTTTTTACATAAGCATATTGATGAAATGTTACAATTTGAATATTCAAATTGTGAAGATCCATATATTTTATGGAAAGATTTAAAAAGCAGATTTGATCACCAAAGGGAAGTTCTGCTTCCCGCTGCTAGAGATGAATGGAACAATCTCAGGTTCCAGGATTTCAAAAAGGTAAACGAGTACACCTCTGCTTTGTTCAGGATATGCTCGACCCTCAGATTCTGTGGACAAAATGTTACTGAGGAAGATATGTTGGAGAAAACTTTCTCCACATTTCATGCATCAAATATAAACTTGCAACAACAATATAGGTTGCAAAAGTTTAAAAGATATTCTGATTTAAATTCATTCCTCCTTGTAGCAGAAAAAAAATAATGAGCTTTTGATGAAAAATCATCAAGCTCGTCCCACGGATCATTAGCAATTCCAGAAGTTAATGTTGCTACTAAAAACTCTGGAAGAAAGTGGGGAAGAGGTCGTGGTCGTGGTTCTGTTGATAAAAGTTACCCTAATGGTCGCAACCATTCTTTTAAGGGTAATTATAATTACCGAGGTAACTTTTATAGTCGTGGACGTGGTCGTGGCCGTGGATATGGCCGTGGTAGAAATCAAAGAACAATCAATTACCACGCTCCACAAAATAACAATTTTAACCAACACAAAGGGAATGAAGCTGGTAGGTCCGAAAACAATGGCACTTCCTGTTTTAGATGTGATAGCACAACCACTGGTCAAAGGCTTGTCGCACAGCTCCACATTTATGTGAGCTATACCAAGCCTCTCTTAAAAGGAAAGAGAAGGAAGTGAACCATGTTGATAATTTTGATAATCTCAACGTTGAGTTGAACACTGCAGACTTTGACATGGAACTCTGAAACACATGTTGCTTGACCATAATAGTTATATGCAACAATTAAGTGTTTTCATATTTATTAATTATGTATTTTTCTTCATGTAATGTTTTCTTTCAATTAAATAAAGTTCTCGTTAAAATATAACAATATCGTCGTTATTCACTTATTAATTTTTTTTATACTTTCAAGATTAAAATGAACATCATTGGGGCGCAAGATCAAACAAATGAAGCAGATATATGTATAGCGAATAGTGGAGCCACACATACTATACTTAGGTCTAAGAAATATTTTTTTGAGCTTAAACCAACAAAGGAATCATTAATACAATATCAGGACCTACAGACCTGATAGAAGGAGTGGGAAAAGCTAATTTAGCATTACCAAATGGTACAAAGCTTATAATAGAAAATGAGTTTTAAAAAACATATATCATAATGGATATGATACTCAGTCAAAGACTGTTGATAGTGAAAAATATTTGCATATCATAAGCAAAGATCGAATATTAGAAAAACTACCAATGCTTCAGTCTGGTTACATTATACACACATTAATGTGCCTCAGGCATATATGGCAGTTAAAGAAAAATTTTGTGATCCTGAAACACTTAACTTATGGCATGACAGATTAGGCCATCCAGGATCTACAATGATGAGAAGAATAATTAAAAACACTTATGGGCACCCATTGAAATATCAAAAGATCCCACAATCGAATAAAATTCCTTTGTGTACATCTTGTTCTCTTGGGAAATTAATTACATGGCCTTCGCCTGTAAAAATTAAAAAGGAATCACTTCTGTTTCTTGAAAGAATTCAAGGAGACATATGCGGGCCAATTCATCCACAATGTGGACCATTCAGATACTTTATGGTTTTGATAGACGCGTCAAGTAGATGGTCTCATGTCTGTTTGTTATCAACTCGTAATGTAGCATTTGCAAAATTTCTTCACAAATTATCAAATTACGAGCACATTTTCCTGATTATACTATTAAAAGGGTGAGACTTGATAATGCTGGTGAATTCACATCACATTCTTTTAATGATTATTGCATGTCTGTAGGAATTATTGTTGAACACCCTGTTGCTCATGTACACACACAAAATGGCTTAGCTGAGTCGTTAATCAAACGTCTACAACTAATAGCTAGACCATTAATAATGAGGACAAAACTCCCTGTGTCTATTTGGGGTCATGCAATTCTTCATGATGGATCACTAATTCGTGTGAGACCAAGTGAAAATCTTAAATACTCTCCCTTACAACTTGTTTCTAGCAATGAGCCAAACATTTCCCACCTTAGAATTTTTGGGTATGCTGTATACGTCCCTATTGCACCACCACAACGTATAAAAATGGGTCCTCAAAGAAGGTTGGGAATATATGTTGGATATGAATCAGCTTCCATCATAAGATATCTTGAACCTTTAACGGGTGATGTATTTACAGCACGTTTTGCTGATTGTCACTTTAACGAATCAGTTTTCCCGGCATTAGGGGGAGAAAAGAAAAAACAAGAAAATGATGTATCATGGTATGTTCCTTCATTATTGTATCTTGATCCAGTAACTAAACAATATGAGACAGAGGTTCAAAAGATAATACACTTGCAAGAAATTGCAAATCAATTACCTGATGCATTTACTGATACAAGCAGAGTTACTAAGTCTCATATACCAGCTGCTAATGCTCCAGCTCGAGTTGAGATTCCAAATAAGCAAATAGATAACACAATGGCTCATGAATCTCAGAGACGTTTGAAACGAGGAAGCCCAATCGGTTCCAAGGATAAAAATCCTCGAAAAAGAAAAACTCTTGAAAAGGAAGTTGACAATAAAGTGAATGATCTTGATGAAACGCTTAATACCAAAACCTCTCATGAGGAGGATTTGGATGAAACTAACAAAGAAATATCAATTAACTATGGTCACACACATATCTTATGGAATCAAGATGAAATGGAAGGTATTGATGAAATATTTTCTTATTCCGTAGCAAGTGACATCATGAGTGGAGATGATGATCCTGAACCAAAATCAGTTAGTGATTGTCAAAATAGACATGATTGGGATAAATGGAAAGGAGCTATGCAAGCTGAATTAGATTCACTTAACAAACGAAAGGTGTTTGGACCTATTGTTATTACTCCTATGTCCGTAAAGCCTGTAGGGTACAAATGGGTTTTTGTACGAAAACGAAATGAGAAAATGAAGTTACAAGGTATAAAGCTAGACTTGTAGCTCAAGGTTTTTCACAAAGGCCAGGGATTGATTATGAGGAAACATACTCCCCTGTTATGGATGCAATAACCTTTAGATACTTAATCAGCTTTGCAGTCTCTAGAAATTTAGAGATGCCTCTTATGGATGTTGTCACAACTTACTTGTATGGATCACTAGATAGTAACATCTATATGAAAATTCCTGAAGGTTTTAAATTCCCCGAATCATTAAACTCAAAGCCTAAGGAAATGTATTCCATCAAATTACAAAGATCCTTGTATGGACTCAAACAATCTGGACGGATGTGGTATAATCGTTTGAGTGATTATTTGACAAGTAAAGGATACACAAGTAACCTTATTTGTCCATGCATCTTCATTAAGAAGACAACATCAGGATATGTGATCATAGCTGTGTATGTTGATGATCTAAATATAATTGGGACGCAAAAGGAAATTAATGAAACAATTGGTCTTTTAAAGAAAGAATTTGAAATGAAAGACCTTGGAAAAACCAAATATTATCTTGGTTTGCAGATTGAACATATGCATAATGGAATACTTGTACATCAGTCGACTTATACTGAGAAACTCTTAAAGCGTTTCAATATGGACAAAGCAAATCCTTTAAGCACACCGATGGTTGTTAGATCACTCAATGTTGATAATGATCCATTTCGTCCTTGCGAAGATAATGAAGAGGTCCTTGGTCCAGAGATACCATATCTCAGTGCAATTGGAGCTCTTATGTATCTTACTAACTGTACGAGACCTGACATTTCTTTTGCAGTTAATTTGTTAGCAAGATTTAGTTCAGCCCCTACTAAAAGACACTGGAATGGGATTAAACATATTTTTCGATATCTTCGAGGTACTATTGATTTAGGCTTGTTTTATCCTAATAATTCAAAAGAAGGGTTGGTTGGTTATGCAGATGCAGGTTATTTATCTGATCCTCAGAAAGCAAAATCTCAAACGGGATACATATTTAAGAATGGAGGAACTGCGATTTCATGGCACTCTCAGAAACAAACACTCGTTGCGACATCCTCAAATTATGCTGAAGTCATTGCACTACATGAAGCTTCAAGAGAATATGTATGGTTAAGATCTAAGACACAACTTATATTAACTTCTTGTGGATTGGAGAAAGATAGAAATGCAACACCAATCTATGAAGATAATGCAGCTTGTGTCTCACAAATGAAAGAAGGGTATATCAAAAGTGACAGAACAAAACATATACCACCAAGATTCTTTTCATACACTCAAGACCTTATTAAAGATAAACAAGTTGAAATGAGATACGTTCAATCTAGCAATAATTCAGCTGATCTTTTCACAAAGGCACTTCCAAAAAAAACTTTCAGAAAACATGTTTATGATATTGGCATGCGGCACGTACACACAATGTGATGATCTACAGAAGACAATTTGAGGGGGAGTTATAAGCTGCACTCTTTTTTCCTTAGCTAAGGTTTTTTCCCACTGGGTTTTTCTTTAGCAAGGTTTTTAATGAGGCAGTACTTAAACTCTTGAAGTTTGAAAAGTGTCATCCAAGGGGGAGTATTATGAATTATTACCATAGCAAGTGGATGAACTCTTTGTCAAACTTGTAGATAAGTTTACTATGCTAAATAGTTTTACTTGTCTACCAAAATGATTGATCTTTGTAGTATAAATACCACCTCAATGTAGAGGAGAAAATGCACCTCTTGTATACACTTTCATAAGTTATACATTTCTCTTCTTCTTGCTCTTGCAATTCTTTTTAAAGTTCTTAAGGTTATAACACTAATCTTGTGTTAATTATTGTGATATTATAACAGTAAAATGCTATTAAAGTTGTTATAAAATTTATGAAATAGATTTATTATATTCTAGCTTAAATAAAGAAGTGATTTTATATTTTTATAGACGTACACCATCAAAGGTGTTGTCTTGACTATTATGGCTTTTGATTAATGCTTTTATTTACCTTTATGAATCGTGAAATAGTAAAAAAGAACTAATAAATTTGATAATGTTTGATAAAAAAACATATATAAATCACCGTTTAGAATAACGTAGATATATAATATGATTGTTATATGTATTATAAACTAAAAGAAAAAGATAAATTTAAATACAGAAATTAAACTTATAAAATACAAAATTACCCTACATGTTAATTTTACAATGTCATGAACAGTAGTTTGTGGCTGTCAATGCGTTTGGTGCAACTTGGTGATGCGTGTGCAGTCTTATTTGCATACAGTACAACTAGTGATGCTGTGGTGGTATTCGATGCCCCTTTTATATTTGCTCTCTGATCTTTCATTGTTTCAAGAGAGAGACAACCTTTGGCTCGGCCGGAGGCCGTTTAACGACACTGATCCTTGCGACGGTGGTGGCGCCTTCTTCTCCTCCCTGATTTCCGTCTCTTTTGCTTCGCCTTTGCTCTTTAAATTCTTTGGTGTTTGGCTTGGTACAACTGGATGATGCATGTGGTGGTATGTTCTGCCCTAATTGGACTTGGTTTGTAGACGAAATGTTAAGTTCCTGTCTCTTTAGCTTCGCCGCTTTTTGCGACGGTAGTGGGGCATCCTTTCCCTGCTATGATTTCTGTCTCTTTCACCTTGATTTTGCTATTTCAACTATTTAGGGTTTGGTTGTCCATTCCCTTGGTTTTCCTGTCCGAATGTTTTAGGGTTTTGGCATGGTTGTGGCCTCCGGCTGTTGATGAATCGAAAGGTAGCCATAGCCGTCTGATGCTCACTCCGGTGATGCCGCCTTGGTTATGGCCGCTGTTGGAGTGTTGTAGTTGGTTGCTATGGCGTCCTCCACTTCAGTTTCTTTGATATATTCAGGGGGTTTTGTCCGTGATTAACTTATGTGTGATTCTATTATCATATATGTTTATTTTACATTAATGAACAATAGTTTGCAACCTTCTCTGTGTTTGGTCCTACTGGATAATACGTGTAATGTTTTTATGTTCAAGTTGATGACGACGAGTATAGTCTCATCCGTGACTTTTGTTATCAGTAGCATTCATTTATAATTTTATTTTGTTGTTTGATGTCGTGTTTGACGGCTTTGATAGTGACCATGTACGATCTTGAGCTCGAAGACCGACTCTTATCCTGTTGTGGTTAGAATCTGGTATTAATGGTTATGATGATGAGTGTTCGTTGTCATCTGACGTTTGTAGTGTTTTACCACATTGCGAACGGGATTGATTTTATCGACGGTTGAGTGGCGATGATGAAAATGGAATGGATGTTGTGTTCATTGTTTGGCGTGGTAAACAAGTGCTTGCAGCCACAGTGGACCACCATTTCTGAGCCTTTTAATCTACAATTATATCACCAACTTTTGTCGCTTTCGATTTAAACCATCATCCGATTACCAAAAAGGTTGTTAGTTACCAAATGAACATTGGCTTGCATATTGTAATACATTTTGTACAACCTATTGATGTATTCACCTCTGTTTGATGTCTTTTTTAATTGGGTCAGGGCGTCTATTTGTGCTAAACATGTTGTGATGATAAATATTTGTACCCAGTGTTCGGTGTGGCAACCGTTTTTGCAGCCATATTAAATAATGATTTCTGGGCCTTTCAACGCTAACTTTTGCAGATTGTAAAAATGGTCGTGACAAATTTCGCAGCGAAGCTCGAAAGGAAATACAACTAGTTTCTTTTAAATTGCAACAATATAGTTAAATGGCATATCATGCCACACAAATGTATGTGGGGAAGTGTCAGCTCGATATGGATGGCAGGACTGTTTGGGATTATTATTATTAATCAAATGTCATACTCTATTGTTGTCTTTTATTTCCAGTATAACTTTCGTCTTGCGTCGGGCGTAGCCATCAATAATGGATATACCTGCCCAATTATTAAAAATACTTATTGGGGTTTCAATGTGCCCTTTTTTTTCTTTACCGTTGTAACTTTTTGTGTAACTTTTTGTGTGATTTTATGTCTAACAATTACAATGAATTGGAATATGATAAACTACATGCATATCATAATTACCATAAAATGTTTGATATTATCTCTATAATTAAAAGAGAAGAAATGAATAGTAAATATTGAAATCTTGGTCGTCCATTTTCTAATCTACGGTGAGAACTTAACTAATATTGTGTTGCATAGTTTGGGATCTACACGTGTTGCCTCAAAACCGCTTCCTGCAATTCCGTTCATACAGTAGATCGAGGAAAAAGAGAGAAAGAACGAGAAGAGAAGAAAGAGAGATGAAGAAGGTGCATCTTCAGAGAAGTACTACACGTCGGCCGAAAACCCTTTCACTTTCCTTTTGAGTATCTCGGCAACTGTTTGAGTTTCCAATTATATAAAAAATGGAACGAATAAGTGGCCAACTGGCCATTAATCAACTCAGCAACGGTAACTTTACTTTACTTTTTCTGCACTTACTCCTGAAATTCATAACTTTACTTTTGTTTTGTATTGTACGTTCTTAGCAATACTAGAAGCGGTGTTGTTTATGCATGGCTTACCATACATGGATTGCCTATTACGATTTCAAGGATTACAAAGGTTATTCTTTCTCCAATATACCCCAAGTTTAGGGTTTAGATCTTTTTGTGTCACTTGAAAATGTACTTTTTGTGTTTTGCACTTTGCTAGATCTAAACAAAATCAGAAGCTTTACGTGAGGGTTTAGGCGTACGAGACAAGGCGGCGCTTGAGCGTTCATGGGAGGGTGGTTAAGCTGACGGTGGTGATTACAACGTTGTTTTTTTTGCTTTGGTTGAGGGCGATCTTGTTGTGGTCTGCGGTACAAAATTGGGTATTGTTTAATTTTCTTTTTGTTTCTTCAAAACATTCTTTGAATCAATTGATGCTTTTTCAGGTTTTTCGTTTTTTTTTTTATTGATTTTCATGTGAGATTGTTGTTGCATGTGTTTGGTTATTCGTTTTATTCCTCGATTTATGTAGTGTTTGTGCCAGGATTAGGACTTGTAGGGTCCAGTTTTAAGTTTGTGCCCAAAATTCCATCACCAATTTGTTTTGGTGGAACAGATGCTCTGAGCTAGGAAGAGGAACAAAAGAGAACTCTACAATCTCCATTCAATTATATGTTGCTGTGGAATTAAAACAAGGTATCTGACTTTTTTTTTAGATCTTTAACAATTTGCAAATAAGGTAACCACTGTAGTCTGCACAAAGCATACTTAATTACATGCAATTGAAGAAGTTTTTGTTTGGACAACATCATGGTACCAGTATATTGCTGTTGTATAATTGTTGTTTGGTCCTATATACATACTAATAGAAGCTATTTGGTTAATAGCTTTGTATACTTTACCCTTTTTTGTTTCAAGCATTACTATTTGGTATAATATTTAATGGATCTCTACTTGTGCAAATAGATTGATGTACCAACAAAAAAAATAATTAAAGATAGTATGTGGAATGTGATGAGACGACTTTTGGTAAGATGATGTCATATATTTTACAAAATGAAATGGAAAACCTGAATTTGATTCACTCACTTCAACCTGGAATTTGTTTACTTGATTTTTTTTCTTCAAGCATTACTATTCAATGTGCTACAATATTAATGGGTGTGTGCTTGAAAGTTTGATAAATGCACATATGCTTTGTGTGATGTCGTATACATGCTTTTAGAGCATGATGATCTTATTATAGTCTTTATCTATTGATCTTTTGCATAGTCTGGAGCCTTCCTTTTCATTCTTGATATTACATAAAATGTGTCAACTTTAACTTTATAAACAACCTTCTAAATCATTTATTAACCAATTCTAGCACCTTTTTTTTCTTAAGGCCTTCCGTGAGGTAAGGAATTTCAAATTTCTATGTGATTATGTAACTTATTCACTGCATTAAATGTTTGTTTTGAATCATATTGCTTGACATTTAGTAGTTTTTCTAATATGTAGGGTAAATATCAAATCATGTTCATTTTTTTTCCGGTGTAAATGTGGTATTTGTTTCTAAATCTTTTTGCTTAACTTTATGTTGCCTTATACTTCCTGTGAATTTGTTTTCCTACAAATTTTAGCTGAAATATTTTGTGAGGGTAGTAATATATTGGTTATTTTTGCCATGATTTGTAATTATGGATGTAATAAGATAATGACAACCAATATTTTGTTAACTTCAGGAGGATTCATATTCAGTGTTTGAAAATGAAAGTGATAATACAATAGTAATAGCTCGATAAAAGTAGGGTTTATGGTGGAAGAATGAAGAGGTTGGGTTGGTGTAAAAGATGTGTTGAAGATGAAGATGTAATCTAGCATAGGATGGATACATCTTAGCAAAGGCCACACAAGTTTTGTGAATCTTTAAAATTTTCAAAATTGGTAGTGATTGTGTAGGTAAAATATTCGTGGGTATGTCAGACCGGTACGAGAATACCATGAAGATAACAAAAACAAAACCCCGTGCTCGTAGCGCGGGGAATAAATCTAGTTTCTATAAAATATTAATACGATAACAATATAAATCCCAAAGATAACTCCTATACTTTATAACATATAAAATATAAATAATATCATCAAATACATATAATAAACTAAGAATTTATTTTTCACATAATAAGACTACTAGAATAGATGATTACTAGGTAAGGATCAAGGAAAATTAAGGAAAAATAAATAAATTTCAGATATATGATTCGGGTAAATTCGTGAATTATTTCTTGTAATCGATCCGGGTATCACTTAATATCACAGCATTAACAAATTACCAAAGAAAAGTTTAAATTTTCATCTGTAAATAAATAAACTTTAATACCATTAACTAAAATAAGTTTACTACTTCAAATGAAAACAACTAATTGCAATTGTCCTCTGAAAATATTTTATAGTCTCTGCTTTCTTTTATTCAACCCTAGGTATACATTTATTGTATTACTAGTTTTAGTAACTCGTGTATTACACGAGTTGAATAAATAAAATATTAAATAAAATAAAAATTTATTAATTATAAAATAATATTATAAGATAAAATAAAGAACTATAAATAATAAAATAATAATATCAACTTTTTCATATTTTTTTGCTTTTTGAAAAAAAAACTAAACATTCGGTTTTAAAACAAACCGGTTTACAAAAATTTCATTATTATAACTCCCAATTTTAATAATTCTTTAGTTTATAAAAATTTTACTTTTTAAAAGCATGAATTTAAAATATTTTATATTTTTTAAAAAAAAATTATGTTTTCAAAAAAATTCTTATCTTATAAAATTTGTTTCTTTAGAAATAAAATTAATAAAAATAACTCTTTCTTAATTTATTAAAAGAGTAATTTTAGTCCAAAAAAAATTTAAAAAATATTATTATTAATTAATGTAATTATTAAAAATATAATACTACTACGTATAATTAGTTACTTTTTTATTATAATAGAAAGATGTTTAGAAGGAATAATTGTCGTCATTTTGAATTGATTAGGGCATGTTTTAAACTTTCTTGAATATGTGATGGTCGAAAGTGTTAAACGTAAGCCACTAGGTATATACATTTATTGTGTATAATGCTCAAATGATTTGTAATTATTTAACTTATCTAATGTTACTTTCTAAATAGATCGATTAAATGTAAAATGGACCATTAAATGATTTCGAATTTGTCTCCTAACAAAAGGATCACCTAATACATTACAGAAATATATTTCTTTTAAGTGTTTCTAGATATAAAATTACCGATACGACAATTCACATCAATGGTCTTTGCTAGTTTTTGTCAGTACATAAAATTGTCAAAACCATTCCATAATTATTGAGACACCAATGTCCTTATATGTGTTTTCACTCGTTTTAACTTTAAGAAAATTACGTTGATTCACAGTCAGACGTAAATCAAAAAATATATTTTATAAGTAATAGATAAATTTGATTTATTATCGATATAGTATTATTAACAAACTAACCTCACGAATAATGCCTTCACCATTCATATTTTTCAATCCTTGTGTTATAGATTAATATAATATAGTTAAGTAAGCATACCCTAAATAGAACAAGAAGCAAATCTAAACACAAAACACCACCTAACTTAAGTGGCGTGGCATGTCACTGTTATACGAAAGATATGGGGCTTGATCCTCACTTCCTTTAAATTTATTACTTTATTCGTCAGGGTGCATCCCCATCCCCATCCCCATCCCCATCCCCATCCCCATCATTATTATTACAATAAGAGTCTTAATTTTTTTTTTCAATTAGATAATATTTTTTTATATTTTTATCATTATCTTTTTTTTCTCATTCACTCACAACCTCTTTTAAAAATATTAAAAAAAATTATGGGGTTGTACCGTGATTCCTCAAATATGGTGAATCACGGTACAACCACCCATAAATTTTCTTTCTCATTCACTCACAACCATCCCCTATAATATAGGACACTCATTCACATAAAAATAAAAGCATTAACAACCCGTTCCTTATTTTATAAAAAATAAAAGCATTCACACCCATCACACTACACCACACACAATATCATATTACATTACATCACACCACACAATGACACATCAACTTTTTTAATTACTTCATTAAAATTAAGAACGACACTAGAATTAAAAAGTACATTAAAATTAAAAAATACAATAATAATAATAATAATAATAATAATAATAATAATAATAATAATAATAATAATAATAATAATAATAATAGTAATAATAATAATAGCAAATTATTCTTCGCCGTCCTAAACCGTGATATCCATATTCTTCGCAACGTGTTACACGAGATTGAATCTAAGTTTAAAATGTGTGTTCTTATCGCTGCAACGTCAAAATTGTATTTTTATTCTCAACTGGATTCGTCGGTGGGGAAGAAACAACGTTGCTGTTGTTTTTATAATCATATCATGGAGTATAATGCACATGTACATTTGACTTCTCATTCTCTCGATCTTCATCGCTCTGGTCAGTCGAGTAATTATTTGTCATCTTGCTTTTAAAACACCAAAAGCTCATTCGACGTCATTTCTTGCAGACTCTTGCATCTTTTAAAAAAAAAATCTATGTATTCAACTAGATAAGAATATGACTTTACAAAAGTTGATCGGTGAGGATATATACCGTCGGCTAGATATTAACCACGTTTATATCGATGTCCGTTAACATCAAATGGACATATCGGGCGGTTTCATTCATTTCTTGCTTGCAGATTAGAGATTGATTGAGAACATTAATATCATTGTTAGAAATGGCTACATAAAAATAAGCATGTCAAATCCACAAATCTTGTGACACCACGGCTTCGAGAATCGCTGTTGGACCATCGTGCTCACCTCGATGATATTGTCCTCGCAAACGCGTAGAACAATTTCTCCATTCCCAAATAGTGCAATCAATGCTACCGAGCATGCCCGAAAGACCATGTCTATATTGATGTGCAGCACACAATAATGCAACGTCATAACTAGTGAGTCTTCGTAAATATTCATCTCTGTATAAATTAATAATAGCATTCAAAAAATATTTAAGACATTCACGAGAAATGCTAGCAGGCATAGCTAAGTACTCGTCGTATGTGTCAGGTGAATTACCTATTGCGAATTGATGTATTACCGAAGTGCACTTTTGTATCGCCGTGAAACTTTCTTTTCACCTCTCATCGAATCCTTTTTTAAATCATAGAAAGTTGTTGTGTATGTATTCAACAATACGTAGAAATAAATCTCGAGTTACCCGAAACCTATTTCTAAACATCTTGGATGTGTATTTCGGGTTCTAAACAAAATAATCATTCATAAGAACGTTATTAGCCCCAACGCGATCACGTTTTATGATCTTTTTTCACGAACTTTCAGCCTCGTAGATTTGTTCAGCAAAACGACTAAAAAATTCCAACCCGTTAGACTGGGAACCATCCAAAGAGGATGAGGTGGAAACAAAATAAATATCACAATATATTTTTTAAAAATTGTTAGTGAGAAGAGTGAGTAGAAGAGATTTTTTTAAATTGGTGTATAAAAATTATTAATTTTAGGTTAGTTTATAGTGTAATTTCTTTTTTATTTTTGGCATATAGCTGTTGAGGGGTAGGGTGGGGGTGTAACGGTCAAAAAAGGACAGTTTGAAAACAGTCAAAGTGGCTAAAGGATGTGGTGGGCACGGCATATAAGCGCCGTGTGGTGCACGTTTTGTGCCACGAACCGGCGGTAGTGTTGCCGCGCGATGTGACGACCCTAAAATTTAAGGTTAGGTAATTTTATACCAAGGTTTCATATAAGTTAACATTATATTTGTATGTGTGCTTTTAATAAATTAAAATCCTAAGGTGACTTTATGTGATAAAATTGTATATGTATATGTGTGTTAGCATATAAAATATATGTATAAATTGCATGTATACATGATCCTTTACGTGTGCATGTAGGTATACATTTGTGATATTTGTAAAATGTTAAGAATGATAAACTATATGATTATGTACTTAGTTATTTAAATTACTTATCATACATCTAATTAAGTTTACAACAAAGTTAATCAAATATCAAATAAGTTAAACTTTTTGAAAGATTTCATGATAAACCTTAACTAACCTAATTAATGACTCTTTTAAGAACACCTACGGCTGCTAAATAAACACCACCACCACCTTAGCCACTAATCTTCATTAATTGCATAACGCCTAGCAACCGAACCCATGATGAATCTAGTCATCATGCTTGGCCGGTTCATGTATCATCACCTTGCTTAGGACACTAAGCACCTTTCTAATTGTGCCACTTAATCCACCATCATTGCTTGTGAAATGTGGCAACTTCTTGACTCACTTAGTGTCCACAATCGGCCACTTGCAAGGACTATAATTACATTAGACACTAAGCTTGCTCCATGTGTTGACACTTCACCAAATGGACATTATTACCATGGTGATTAGGTGTCAAGTTCTCGGCTAATGCAAGTATGAAACCGCCACCTTCACACCCTTTAAACCCCTTCAACCTTCGACTATATAATACTACCGAAACCATTGCATCATTTCTTTTTCTTACACACTTAAACACCATCACATCTTCTTCAAAATTCTCTCAATACAACACACACAAACCACCTTCAAAACCATTGAAACTCTCGGTTCTTCTCTTCATCCAAACACCATCTTTGAAGTCCTACACATTAAGATTCTAGGAAGACTCTTTCAAGAACAAGGATACTTTGGAATCCAAGAACCAAAAGCTATAAAGCTATATTCCATTTGCAAAGGTTTTGATACTTACAAACTATGTTAAAACAAGGGGTTACACATGTGTTATACATACATATGTAACTAGCTTGTTATGTATGAACTTCAAAATTATTTATCAAACCTCTTGAACATTTGATTTTATCAAAAATCAGTAAAAGAGATTAAAGACTAAAAATTTAAGAATTTTAAAAAATATAAATAAATTAAAAGGGTTAAAATACATGTTAATTCAAGAATTACTAAATAAAATAAGTAAATAATTAAATGATTGTGATTGTGGGAATAAAAATTAAAAATCTATCAGAAAATACTCAAATTTGCAATCTGGAAATTTGGGAAAATATTATTTTATATATTAATTTATATGATTTATTTAAGAAAAATATAAGAAAAATATCTAATCGACGATTTTCAAATGATAAAAATCTAGAAAAATTTTATAATAATTTCTGCAGTGAGTTAAATTTTCAAAATAAATTTCATGAATTAATTCATTCAAATAATAAAGTTATATATTTTTGAAAGTATAATCTGAAGAAAATCGAATTTAATAGTAAAACAGTGTGAAAAATCATAAATATTTTATGTGAAACTTTAGATATTATATAGAACCTTCTGTAAAAAATTTAGTATTTTTAGAGGCCCGTAACTAATTCTGTTATTATAAGTGAATTTAGTAAAAATTCTAGAAAATCATTTTTTTAAATGATTATTAACTGAAAATTTCTATTTAGTAATCTGAAATTTAGATCTCACTATTTGTAAATTTTTATAAATTCTTGGTTGATCGAAATTATTGTTATAAAGTCTTATTTCATATAGTTTTAAAGTGCTGAAAATTTTAAAGAAATAAAATAATTTATTTCTAACTTATAATTAATTTTTATAGGGATTTGTTGGAATTAAGATGAGTATCATAGCCCCATTTTATATCTATGATTTTTAGAGAAAAAAGCATACTGTGTTTATTTGATACTAATGTAAATAAGAATTTTGATAAGTTACTGTTATTTTTGTCATAAGTACAACCATTAATTCGTGTAAGGAACCGTCTGATAATATAGGTAGCGCTACTTAGGAATATGTTTTCTGCACCAACAGGATAAGTGTTGTGATGTTATATTATCTGATTCTGTAATTTATATGTATGACAGTTATAAATCACCTGACAAATAAGTAGGTTTTGTTGTGATCTTATTTATGTTGCATCAATAAATTTTTTTAAGTCATTAAACCTATGTTCTCACCAACTTTATGTTGACTGTTTTGAGTATGCTTTTTCAGGTAATCAGTATGACTTATAATCTTGTGCTTACATTTGATGTTTACAATGGATGGTGCGATGTGATAGGGAAGATGTGTGTAAAAGTAACCGTGAATCTAATTGATCTCAGCATATCAGTGGATGAACATGTCCACTACTACTGAGAAGACTATGAAGTGGTTACTTGAATCTTTTGTAATAGGGTTGCAGTATTATATCTAAAAGTCTAAGTTAAGACAAGTTTTGTATATGTTATATGAATGTAACCCGAATCTATAAATGACTATTGTACTATTACTTTAAATTACTTTGGTGTGATTGTTTATTTCTGTAATCAATGTGTTCCGAACCGATAGTCACATCAAAGCATTTCATGCTTCCATCGCGATGTGACAGCTTGGTATCAGAGCCATTGGTGAATTAGGTATTATTAGTTAATGCCTAGACTATAACCATATGCTCATATGATAACAAATCATCAATGTCATATTGTTTTCTCTCTATGATTTTATGTGATCATATCCATGCATAGACAAGAATGAAACTTGAGATATGTATGATTAATATGTGAAATTTTGTGAACCCTAAGTTATATACATAAATTAAATTTTGTAAGAATTTTTGCAGTATGAGTTCTGGTAATTCTGATAGCCACTATAATGAAACTGACCCTTCGGATCATAGCAACCATAGAGAAACAACACCTGAGGTAGAACCTTAGAACAAAGTAGAAACACCTCAACCTGAGACCCAGACCAACACAGCGCCAAAGTTTTACGTCCAATATGCACCAGTAACCATGGGAGGCCATACAATCATGACACCAAGAAAAAGTGTGCGACGTGGTAAGAAGTTTTCAACCAAGAAAATCAAGGAGCAAGAAAACAAAGATCCAGAAACCCTTACCCCGACATTAGATATAGCACCTGCAATTCAACCTGATAATTCCAAAATTGAAGAAAGAGGAATTAAGAGGCAAATGTTAGAGGAATGTCAGACAAAGACTACCAACCAGATTCTTAAGAAGGTTAAGAATATACAACGAGAAACTCGGGTGATTCAAGCAGATGTCAAGGAAGTAAAGGAAGAAAACAAGAGTATCTTTATTTAGACATGGAACTGGGTTTGGAGAGATTAGAAAGATAGGAAACTTTATAAGTTATGTGTGACTGTTTTAATATATAAAATAAGGATATAATGAAATATTTTGCTTATGACTATTAAATATTATGATGTAGTGTGAATAAAATTATGTAATATTAATATAATTTGTATGTAGTGAAAAATGCCACCAAGAAAAGATACTAAACCAGTACAAAGAACTTCACATGTCGGGCGACCAAGAACTAGGTTTGTAGAAGAAGCCCCACCAGTAAATACTGCCATAAATGAGGACGAGAGGATTTCTCGGATAGTAACTCGATAGCTGGAAGCCGCAATGCCTACATTGGTGACTCAGCTGTAGCAAGCTCTCAATTTTGAAAGAGTGCCGCCTGGAGATAATGGACTAGAACACACTAACGAAGTGGAGAACCACGAAGGGGAAACTATAAATGAAGCTAGAAAAGGATGTTCTTATAAGACTTTTATGTCTTGTAAACCCCGAGACTTTGACGGAAAGGGTGGAGCAGTGCAAGCCTTACGCTGGTTAGAAGAAATGGAGTCAATAGGGTGCTGCAATCTAGGAATATACTGATAAATACAATGAATTTTTTAAATTGGTGCCATATTTAGTGACTCCAGAAACAAAAAGAATAGGGAGATACATTTGGGGTTTAGTACTATAGATAAGAGGAATGGTGAAATCTGCAATGCCAAAAACTTTTCAGGATGCAGTGACTCTAGCAAGAAGTTTGACAGACGAAATGATTAGAAATGGATCATTAACTACAACCGAGGTAGGAGAGAAAAGGAAATGGAACAATAACACAGGAAGGAATTTTGGAGGAAACTGGAACAAGAAGGTAAACAGAAACCCAAAAAGAAATTATATGGGAATCGCACAGGAAGAAAGGCCACAGACAGAAAGTCAACCTTGGTGCAATGCCTGCAGAAGGCATCATGTTGGGAGATGTATGCTGGTAATTTGTTATAATTGCAAGAATAAGGGACATACATTAAGAGAATGTAAGGGACCCACAAATCCTAAGCCAGTGTGTTACCAGTGTGGAAAAAAAGATCACCTTCGCAATGGATGCCCAGAATTAAAAGGGAAGACTCTAAGGAATTCCAACAAAGCGCATGGTCGAGCATTTGTGCTTCAAGCAAAAAAGGCACGACAGGAACCAGAAGTGGTGACGGGTACGTTCCTTATTAATGATCAATATGCAACTGTATTATTTGATACGGGAGCAACCCAAAGTTTTGTCTCAAATCATTTTAAGCCCCTACTTGGATTAACATCAGAGAAACTGAAAAATAAGTATACGATAGAGCTAGCTGATGGAAACATGATAGAAGCTAATGAAACTATTCTTAACTGTATTCTAAACTTAGAAAATCATTGCTTTGACATAGATCTGATCCCTATTGAATTAGGAGGTTTTGATGTTGTAGTAGGTATGGATTTGTTAAGTAAGAATCAGGCAAAAATCATTTATGGAAAACGAATGATTAAAATACCTCTGACTAAAGATAACCAAATTCTTTTCATACACGACGAGCAACCTAGAGGTCCTATCAGAATGATTTCTTATATGAAGGCTCAGAAATATTTGAAAAAGAAATGTTAAGCATTTCTGGCCCACATAGTTGATACCAAATTAGTCAAGCAGAACTTGGAAGATGTCCCTATTGTTAGAGAATATCCAAAGGTATTTCCTAATGAGTTACCAGGATTGCCACCCCCTCGTCAAGTATAATTCAAAATAGAATTAGTACCAGGAACATCACCAATTGCCAAATCCCCATATCGATTGGCGCCATCAGAAATGAAGAAATTGATGAATCAATTACAAGAGCTGTTGGATAAAGGATTTATATGTCCTAGCATTTCACCATGGGGAGCTCCAGTCCTGTTCGTGAAGAAGAAAGACAGAACCTTTAGGATGTGCATTGACTATAGAGAACTTAATAAAGTGACTATTAAGAATAGGTACCCCCTCCCTCGAATAGATGACCTGTTTGATCAATTACAAGGATCAAGCTATTTCTCAAAAATTGACCTGAGATCAGGATATCATCAGTTAAGGGTACAAGAAGAAGATATACCTGAAACTGCATTTAGAACCCGGTATGGTCATTATGAGTTCCTTGTAATGCCATTTGGGTTAACTAATGCTCCAGCCGTATTCATGGATCTAATAAACAGAGTGTGTAAACCTTACTTGGATAAATTTGTCATAGTCTTTATAGATGACATATTAATCTATTCTAAAAGTAAGGAAGAACATGAAAAGCATCTAAGGCTAACTTTGGAGTTACTTCAAAAAGAAGAACTGTATGATAAATTCTCAAAGTGTGAATTCTTGAAGCGAGAAATGCAACTCTTAGGACATGTGGTAAATCGAGATGGAATTCAGGTCGATCCAGCAAAGATTGATGCAATTAAAAAGTGGGAAGCTCCGAAAACACCAACTGAGATACGTCAATTTTTAGGTTTGGCCGGTTATTATAAGAGATTTATAGAAAATTTATCCCGAATAGCCCAACCTTTAACAGAATTGACTCAGAAAGATAAACCATATGTTTAGGAAGAAAAACAGAATAAATCATTCGAGATCCTGAAACATAAATTATGTAGTGCTCCTATTTTAGCTCTTCCAGAAGGTACTGATGATTTTGTAATATATTGTGACGCATCACATCAAGGTTACTGATGTGTTCTAATGCAACAAAATAAAGTAATTGCATATGCGTCCAGACAACTTAGAAGAAGTGAAAGGAATTATACTACTCATGATTTGGAATTAGGAGCAGTAGTATATACAGTTAAGATTTGGAGACATTATTTATATGGAACCAAGTGCATAATTTATACGAATCATAAAAGTTTGCAACATATATTCGATCAAAAGATGTTGAATATGAGACAAAGAAGATGGGTAGAATTACTGAGTGATTATAATTGTGAAATCAAGTATCACCCAGGTAAGGCAAATGTAGTGGCAGATGCCTTAAGTAGGAAGGAAAGAATTAAACCATTACGGGTTCGTGCGATAAGAATGAAGTTAGACTCAGATTTAATAAGTCAATTTTGAGAAGCCTAATGGAAAAGTGAATTGAGAAGTGTGATGAAACAGAATGAACAAATAGAAGTTATGTCAGATGGAATCCTGAGATTTAAAGAAAGAATTTGAATTCCTGATAATGACATGCTTAGAGAAAACATTCTGAGCAAGGCACGCAGGTCAAGATATTCAGTGCATCCGGGAAATAATAAGATGTACAAGGATCTAAGAAACCAGTATTGGTGGCCAGGTATGAAGAAATCAGTTACATGATTCGTAGAAAAATGTGATATCTGTTCAAGAGTCAAAGCCAAATATCAGAAACCCTCTGGACATTTCCAACAACCAGAAATCCCTGAATGGAAGTGGGACCAGATTAATATGGATTTTGTGACCAAACTACCCAGAACCTCAAATGGATACGATATGATATGGGTTATAGTCGATAGATTGACTAAATCAGCTTATTTCCTACCAATTAGAGAAGATTATAAAATGAAGAAGTTAGCAAGGATCTATATGAAGGAGATCATGTCTAGACATGGAATACCAATTTCAATTATCTCAGACAGAGACAGCCGATTTACTTCAAGATTTTGGTAGACTTTGCAAAAAGCATTAGGGACTAAAATAAACATGAGTACGACATATCATCTACAAACAGATGGACAGAGTGAGAAAACCATCCAAACATTAGAAGATATGTTGCGAGCTTGTGCATTAGATTTTGGTGGTAGCTGGGATACACGCTTACCTTTGATAGAATTTTCATATAACAATAGCTATCATGCCAGTATTGGGGCAGCTCCATTCGAAGCTTTATATGGAAGAAAGTGTAGGTCACCTTTGTGTTGGAAGGAGGTAGGAGATAGACAACTTACAGGTCCATAACTCATACAAGAAACATCTGATAAGATCTTCGAAATTAAAGACAGATTGAAGGCAGCATGTGAAAGACAGAGAAGTTATGATAATAGAAGAAGAAAGCCGTTAGAATTTCAAATCAGGTATAAAGTGTATTTGAAAGTATCACCCTCAAAGGGAATTATCCGATTTAGGAAAAGAAATAAGTTAAACCCTAGGTATGTTGGCCATTTTGAGGTAACTGATAGGATTGGTCCTGTCGCATATAAGTTAGACTTACCTCAGGAATTAGGTGGAATACATAACACCTTCCATGTACCTAACTTGAATAAAAGTCTGAATGATGAGACATTAAAGATACCAATAAGGGATGTCAAAATAGATAAGAAACTTCATTTTATGGAAGAACCAGTAATAATCATGGATAGAGAAGTAAAGAGATTAAAGTGAACTAAAATTCCAATAGTGAAGGTCAAATGGAATTCAAAACGAGGACCTGAATTTACATGAGAACGGGAAGATGAAATTAAGAGAAAATATCCACACCTATTTGAGGATAGACTGAATGAAAAGGATAGTTATAAAGACAAACTTTCCATGTCATCAGATACTAACAACAAATGAATTTCGGGACGAAATTCTTTTTACGGGGGGAGAATATGACGACCCTAAAAATTAAGGTTAGGTAATTTTATACCAAGGTTTCATATAAGTTAACCTTATATTTGTATGTGTGCTTTTAATAAATTAAAATCCTAAGGTGACTTTATGTGATAAAATTTTATATGTATAAGTGTGTTAGCATATAAAATATGTGTATACATTGCATGTATACATGATCCTTTACGTGTGCATGTAGGTATACATTTGTGATATTTGTAAAATGTTAAGAATGCTAAACTATATGACTATGTGCTTAGTTATTTAAATTACTTATCATACATCCAATTAATGTATAATAAACTAAGTTTACAACAAAGTTAATCAAATATCAAATAAGTTAAACTTTTTGAAAGATTTCATGATAAACCTTAACTAACCTAATTAATGACTCTTTTAAGAACAGCTACGGCTACTAACTAAACACCACCACCACCTTAGCCACTAATCTTCATTAATTGCATAACTCCTAGCAACCGAACCCATGATGAATCTAGTCATCATGCTTGGCCGGTTCATGTATCATCACCTTGCTTAGGACACTAAGCACCTTTCTAATTTTGCCATTTAATCCACCATCATTGCTTGTGAAATGTGGCAACTTCTTGACTCACTTAGTGTCCACAATTGGCCAACTTGCAAGGACTATAATTGCATTAGACACTAAGCTTGCTCCATGTGTTGACACTTCACCAATGGACATTATTACCATGGTGATTAGGTGTCAAGTTCTCGGCTAATGCAAGTGTGAAACCGCCACCTTCACACCCTTTAAACCCCTCAACCTTCGGCTATATAATACTACCAAAACCATTGCATCATTTCTTTTTCTTACACACTTAAACACCGTCACATCTTCTTCAAACTTCTCTCAATACAACACACACAAACCACCTTCAAAACCATTGAAACTCTCGGTTCTTCTCTTCATCCAAACACCATCTTTGAAGTCCTACACATCAAGATTCTAGGAAGACTCTTTCAAGAACAATGATACTTTGGAATCTAAGAACCAAAAGCTATATTCTCATCCATTTGCAAAGGTTTTGATACTTACAAACTTTGTTAAAACAAGGGGTTACACATGTGTTATACATACATATGTAACTAGCTTGTTATGAATGAACTTCAAAATTATTTATCAAACCTCTTGAACATTTGATTTTATTAAAAATCAGTAAAAGAGATTAAAGACTGAAAAGTTAAGAATTTCCAAAAATCTAAATAAATTAAAAGGGTTAAAATACATGTTAATTCATGAATTACTAAATAAAATAAGTAAATAATTAAATGATTGTGATTGTGGGAATAAAAATTAAAAATCTATCAAAAAATACTCAAATTTACAATCTGAAAATTTTGGGAAAATATTATTTTATATATTAATTTATATGATTTATTTAAGAAAAATATCTAATCGACGATTTTCAAATGATAAAAATCCAGAAAAAATTTATAATAATCTCTACAGTGAGTTAAATTTTTAGAATAAATTTCATGAATTAATTCATTCAAATAATAAAGTTATATGTTTTTGAAAGTATAATCTGAAGAAAATCAAATTTAATAGTAAAACAATGTGAAAAATCATATAAATTTTATGTGAAACTTTACATATTATATAGAACCTTTTGTAAGAATTTTAGTATTTTTAGAGGCCTGTAACTATTCTGTTATTATAAGTGAATTTAGTAAAAATTCTAGAAAATCATTTTTTTAAATGATTATTAACTGAAAATTTCTATTTAGTAATCTGAAATTTAGATCTCACTATTTGTAAATTTTTATAAATTCTTGGTCGATCGAAATTATTGTTATAATTAAAGTCTTATTTGATATAGTTTTATAGTGCTGAAAATTTTAAAGAAATAAAATAATTTATTTCTAACTTATAATTAATTTTTATAGAGATTTGCTGGAATTAAGGTGAGTATCATAGTCCCATTTTATATCTATGATATTTGGGGAAAAAAGCATACTGTGTTTATTTGATGCTAATGTAAATAAGAATTTTGATAAGTTACTGTCATTTTTGCCTTAAGTACAACCATTAATTCGTATAAGGAACCGTCTGATAAAATAGGTAGCGCTACTTAGAAATATGTTTCCTGCACCAACAGGATGAGTGTTGTGATGTTATATTATCTGATTCTATGATTTATATGTATGTCAGTTATAAATCATCTAACAAATAAGTAGGTTTGGTTGTGATCTTATTTATGTTGCATCAATAAATTTTGTTAAGCCATTAGACCTATGTTTTCACCAACTTTATGTTGACTGTTTTGAGTATGCTTTTTCAGGTAATCAGTATGACTTATAATCTTGTGCTTACATTTGATGTTTACAATGGATGGTACGATGTGATAGGGAAGATGTGTGTAAAAGTAACCGTGAATCTAATTGATCTCAGCATATCGGTGGATGCACATGTCCATTACTATTGAGAAGACTATGAAGTGGTTACTTGAATCTTTTGTAATAGGGTTGCAGTATTATATGTAAAAGTCTATGTTAAGACAAGTTTTGTATATGTTATATGAATGTAACCCGAATCTATAAATGACTAATATACTGGTACTTTAAATTACTTTGGTGTGTTTGTTTATTTCTGTAATCAATGTGTTCCGAACCGATAGTCACATCAAAGCGTTTCACGCTTCCGCCGTCCTCCACTACGTGCTTCTGGCGTTTATGCCCCCACCACCCTTAGTTTAATTTATTTAAGCAAAATTCATGTATGAATATAGTAGAAACTAATGAATGTTGTAGAAACTAATGTCATAACCAATCATATTAATTCTAAGTGGTCATCAAGCTTGAATTTCATTGGTTCATATGTTATTGTTAATTAAAGACGCATCACCCATATGGGTATGTGTTTGGTCACATTCAGATAACATAATTGATCACATAGGGGTATAACATGGTTGTTACACAGATATATTAAACATTATGCAATTAACATAGGGCCACAAGATGCATATTCGATTATATTATTCAAGTACGATGTTCGATCCATGCTTATTTCACATGCGGGTGAAGCCGATTTACTTGCGGATGAACAAGAACCAGATACAAGTGCACTCAAGCAAGTGCAAGTGAAGACTTTTTGTTTTTCGATTTAGAGAACTTTTGTGTAATCATGAGAGCATTATATAAGATGGTAAAAGACTAAATGATTTTATTATTGATAGGTTTAGTTACATTATATAAAGTTCACTATAATACACTAAGAAACCTAACCAAGACTATGGGCTCATACTAATCAACCTAATAATAATAATAATAATATAGTCTAATATTTCCCCATAGTCAGAAACGGTAGAGAATCGAACTCTTAGATTGGAATAAAAAATAAACATAAATTGTAGGTATCACTATTGGATATGTGTTTCGTATCACTGACTGTGATAAAACTATAGGAACCCAAAAGCGGAGATAAGGATTTCTTGACTTGAGTTTGGTCCATGGTTTCCCCATGTTTTGGTTCATTGTCCTCGGAATCACCAACGTCAGTTGTATCCTAACGATACAGGAAAAAGAAAGGCAAAAGAAATGAATGGACAGCCGGTGACCGTGGTCGTGCGGTGGTGTGTTGTACCGAAAACGGGTGACCGTGGCTAGGCGGCATTCTTCAATTCCAAGGGATCATGGTTGGGCTAGAACAAAAGAAAAAAAAGGGAAAAAGACTAATAGACACCCCGGAGACCGTGGTTGTGTGGTGGTGTGTCAAACCAAAGGCCGGTGACTGTTGTTAGGTGGTGATCTCTAGTGGCAAGGGATCGTGATCCGACAAGAACAAAGAAATGGAAAAAGAACTGGGAAGGTGGGATAGCAGATTTGGAACAAGATACAAAACCAAAAAACTGCAAATAGAACCGAGGTAGAACCGCAAACTTGTTGAAACAAAACACCATCTAAACGGAATTTATCATCCCTGAACTCTGACCAAAACATAAAAAACTGGTAGGATAATGACGACCGACATGCCTACATGCACCGATAGAAAGTGACATGTGAGTAAGAACATGCCAGCGCGTAGCGGTGCGTGCAGGCACGGTTTGGCAATAGGTTTACGCTGTTGGATAAACGGATGGCAGCGGATGAGGCGTAACATTCTGGAGAAAAAAGATTTAGGATAAGTGGCTTTAATTTGGAATCATGACATATCTTTATTTAGTACAGAAAATATAAAGAGGAGAAGAAAACAAAAGTAAAAGAAAGATAATGAACAGGGCGGTGGTGGCGGTGGTGGCAGAACGTCGCCCTGTCTAAAGTTTTAACACGATGGCGAAGGCTAGGGTTTATATTTTTATGGTGGCACGATGTAAAAGGTAGAGAGCATAATGTCACGACCCGCTTATATTCGCGATCAACTCCTCGGAACTCTAGAAAATTCAGCCCTTTCTAAATGTTAACCATGTAAAATATCTAGATATTAACTATAGAAATATCTAGTTATTAACTTGGTAAATATCTTAGATATTTGTATTATCTTATAGATTAGAATAATCTAGATTAGAAATATCTAGATTTAAGCCATAAGTATAAATAGAAGGTGATGGTTTATTTGTAAATCACCTCACAAACATTGTATCAAAGCTTTCTTGTAATAGTGTTCTTTTGTAGTCAAAGCGTTCCTTAGTTGTAATCGATCATTGTTCATCTTGCAAGTCATTGAATCGTTGCTCAACAAGTTGTTAGGCTGATCTTAGTATGGGAACTAAGAGTTGTACGAGAGTTGGGAATTCACTCTGTGACTATAAGGTGGCTCTGATACCATATAAGCTGGTAAAAAGATTAAATAATTTTATTATTGATAGTTTTGCTACATTATATAAAGTTCACAATGAAACCCTAAAAACCTAACCGGACACTTGGGCTCATACTAATCATCCTAATAATAATAATAATACGAGTAAACTTTACTTTTGCTCCTGTGGTTTTGCGTAAATAAAGGTTTTCATTCAAATGTTTCAAAATCTTGATTTTACTCCCTGTGGTTTACAATTCATCTTAGTTAACCTCCAACTCACTAACATCATTAATTAATTCCATTAAAAGCAAGGGCATTTTGATCTTTTAAAATATAAGGGTTGAATAGGTAACTTATTAACATATTTTATTTGCTAAGGGACTATTGTGCAATTTTTGTAAACTATTTAAAGTAGTTAAAATAAAAGAAAAAATATTTTCTCCTCTTTCACTTCCAGACCACTACCATATACACCTCCACCGAACATACAGAGACGACCACCACCACCATCGCACCACCTACTACACCACCACCACAACCACCGTCGACCTCCACCTACACCTCCACCAACAGAGCTACCACCATCGACCACCTCCACCAACACAATAACCACCGTTGACCTCCACCAAGAAAGTTTCCACCGTCAACTACCTCCACCAACACAACCACCACCGTCAATCTCCACCTGCCCCACCACAACACCCCGACACCACACGCTACTACTACCACACCACTTACAGATCCCTAACCTAATCGAACCATAAGCCCTAATAGAACATCAAGATTTTCGAAGCCCTAATCTGAGCAGAAACCCTAGCAAAAATGTTCTTATAACCCATAACCGATGATGGTATAGGTATGTTCATAGATGGGTAGAAACCCTAATCGAACCGCCACCATCTCCATCGCCACTACAAGCCATAATCTAGGCAGAAACCATAATTGAACCCCAACCAAAGCCGATGATGATGTAGGTATGTTTAGAGATGATGACGACGATGATGGTAGAAGTGATGGTGCGGGTGGTGGGTGGCTAGTGGCGGTGGGTTTTACATTGGTTGATTTCACGATGGTGATAGGCTAGGAGATGCGAAAGATGAAGATGACGAAGTTGGAGTCGGAGGAGCTTGGGGCGGCAGTGGCGGTGGACGCTGTAACAGTGCAGGGTCATGTCAAAGGTGTTGTGGGGCGGTTGTGATGGCAGTGGCGTGGCCGGTGGTTGCTATGGTAAGTTCACCAGGTGGAGGAAGATGACACATAGCTTTTTATTAATTTAAGGCATTTACAAAACAAGTCCCTTGTATTAGTTTGAATAAATAACATAATTAGCCTTGTATTGCAAAAAGACTTAAACGCCCTTACTTTTAACAGAAATGTTTAATGGTGTTAGTGAGTTGGAGTTAATTGAGACAAATTAAAAACTATAGGGAGTAAAATCAAGATTTTTAAACCTTTGGATGAAAAGCGTTATTTGGACCAAACCACAGGGAGCAAAAATGAAGTTTACTCTAATAATATAGTCTAATACATCATTGTTATTCTCATTCTTAATATAATCATGGTTATAAATAGGTAACGTGTTTGTAATAGGGTAACAGTTATAGAAAACTTGAAGAAAACATTATCATTGTACTGTACCAACAATTTTTTAACTGAAATGAGGTCGCTTGAGACATTGTCAAAGTGGTTATTCAGTTTTGATAGGAACCTGATGATGATGAGAACTTGTTAATCTGATAAGTTGTGGAGTGTGATGCTATAAGGCTGTGATGACAAGCAATTGCTACTCTGAGCCTTCAATTTGATGCTATTGAAACTATATTTGTTGTGTTTGTTGTTTCGATGGGTCAACAGTGTTGTTTGCAACCGCAACATGAATTGTTGAATAAGCGTGTTTATGTTCTAATATCAACGGCTATGATGATAATAAAAAAAGGTTACTCGTTGTTTGGCGTGGCAACCAATATTGGTTTACAGTCGTAATGGGTAACTAATTATGAGTTTGATCATAGTACTGGTTGAACAGTTCGTTTACCCATTGTTCATTTCAAACAGTTACCCATTGTGTGAGTTTGATCATAGTACCGGTTGAACCTCTCTCTCGGTTGCGAGACTCAGGTTTTCTGCTATTCTTTAATTTTAAATATTATTATTATTGTCGTCGTCATTGTTGTTGTTGTTTTCATTAATAGTAATAAGGGTAGTGTTATACTAAAACGTAGGTTTAATATAAAAAGTTTAAGAAGGTTTGTAGGTTTGACATGTGTCATTCTATTCTTTTAAAGAGGATGACATTTTGGTAATTGTATCAAATGCATATATTTTACAGTTTATTGTGTCAAATATCAGTTTATTGTGTCATATATTTTACATCATTTGTTACATATTTTAATCATTGTGTTTTACATTTTAAATTATTTTGTGTTATTTTTTTCATTGATTCTATAGATTATATAGACTTGCGTTTTTACCATTGGAAATACAAAATAATATATTTTCACAAATATATTTTTCAAAATTCATAGTGTTGAAGATAACAGAATATGTTATTTTTATCATTGTTTTTTATAATTTATATAAACTTATTGTTGTTTATCATTGTGTTTTACAATTAGAAGTACACAATGATGATATTTCACTAATGTATTTTTCAAAACACTTAGGGTTTAAGATAACACAATTACGATCATAAGGTAGTATGAGACATTGTTTTATTTGTCATTGTTTTTAATTTATTAGATTAATTAGTTGTTAATTTATTATTGTGCTTTACATACTAGAGATACATAACAATGTATTCCATCATTATATGTCTTTTGAAATTATTGTTTTAGAAAAACACATAGCATTAAAAAAGACACAACAACTAACAAAAATAGACAATAAAGTGCATAAGGACACAATGATGAGATATGAGTTTAAAAACGTAAAAAATATCATTATCTTTTTGTATAGCAATACTGTACTCGTTTTAAAGAGAAAAACACTCGTTTTTATGGTGTAATTTTTATAAAAAAGATATCGTATATAAAAGTCATGAACGTTTAAAAAATGAAGGAATTTACAAAAAGTCAACAAAAGTAATTATTAATAAAATATCACTCTAACAAACTTTTTCTTACAATTTGATCTTAACCATTGATTAAAAATATTAATGGTTGAGATTACTTTTAATAATTATTAGTTTTAAAATAATTTTTATTTGAACCTTTTCTCTAGTAATAATACCATTATCATTACCATTATTATTACCATTATCATTACCTTATCATTATCATTCGAACAATGACCGCACCAAAAACTTGAAAAACCTTACTACATTCTATGGGTAAATGGATCGACAAATTTAAATAACCGTTTTGAATTAATGTCCCAATATCGTCTTAAGCATGTTACAGCTTACGTTTGGTTAAACGAGGACACCTTAATTTTGTAATATACGGGTTTTTGTTGCATCACAAGAGGGAAATTCTTAGTTTATTTACAATGTTAATAACTTAATTTATTAAATTATGATATTCGAGAAACATCTCAATTAGCCTAAAATTGTCTTTAAATTTCTCATTTAAGCTTTCGTGATTCACATTTCTGTTGTTTAAAATTTATTCGTTCTTTACCTTTTTGTTATTTTATGAATTTTCCTTATTGCTTTAGCCTTTTTCTTTTGTGAGAAATATATTATTTATATGAAATAATCATCACATAAAAGTAGAACCAATAATTTAAAAAGGAGTGTTAACACGTGATGACGTGAAGTCCAGAAGCGAAATGTGAATTTATCGTGTAAAATATGTATTCTTGTACAAATTTAGTATTTTGTATACCATTTCTTATGATTATTAAAAGAGAAAATTACCAAAATAACCTTTTGATCAATTAAACTTATAACAATAGTCACTGATTTTGAAAATATCCAAAATATTTAACGAATCAGATTGTGACACGTGTCTAAATATCTCCAGATAGCAATACCAATGCATGCGTTATACCCGACAATACGAATACATGTGATATCACTAGCGTATCGCTCAAAAATAAAAAATAAAAAGAATTAAAAAAAACTACATATCGCCTTCCAGCGATACCATATGGATATATATCGCTCATGTATCGCCGGCCATCGATACACTTCCGGCGTGTATCGCCGGTCAAATAAAATTAAAAAAAAATAGCGATAAACCACATTAGATGTGTAGCCGGTCAAAAATCTTGTAATTAAAAATATTTTCTTACCCACTATAAAATATTTACTACTTGGTTTAGCAGTAACATATGTGTTTATATATCTAAAAAATATATTTCGGTCTCTTCTTTTATTCATAGTGCTTTTTGAGTTTTTTTTAAAGATATTGCCCATGGTTTTAAAATAAGAAAACTAATTAAAAAAATCAAGTAAATACTGTGAATTCAACAAAAATATCGTTAATATAAACAAATTATCGCCAATTCAATTCCCCAAATTTTTACTGTACATAAACTTTTTTAAAATCCAGCGACATTTCTAAAATAAAAAAAAAATCAAAAATATTTTTTAATAAAGATATCCAGTTTAAACCCAAAATTTTTTCATTGTAATCACTTTTTTTATTGAAAAAAAAAATCCACTTTAAGTAAAACAAAACTACTGTCTCGAAGCTTTTATAAAAATATTCCATTTTATATCATGATAGACTTACAAAACAATTTTTGTAAAAAAAATCTCACCGTTTAATAAAAACCAAAATAGTCGTCGTTTTATTAATACAACTAGGTATTGCACCGCGCACGCTTCGCAGCGCGTTTTACATGTATAAATTTTGAGCCGAGAAATCTGGCTATGTTTTTAGTAGGAATTAAACATTTACAAAGCTTGAAGGTACAATAGAGGAGAAGTGACATACAACGGTCATTTCAATGTCGTATGATCACCGGAGAGTACCAATAGTAAGTATCAACCTACGAATATAAAACATGGGAGTTTGAAATTTAATTTAGCAAAAACACACACTGCAAAACAATCCAATTATGTACCCCTAATAAAACATGTATGAAATAAAAGTTTACTTATACTCAGCAAGGAAACATAAAGGGAATCAAAATAACTTGTGCTGAAAATTCAATAGGGATTTGAACCTATCCATTGAAAAATATTGTTGCTGTTGAGATTATAAAATTTCTCCACTACCACAAAATCCAACAGATGATTCCTCTCAAATTTGTCAGGCTAACAATATATTTCATCCTACCATTGAACTGTATGATTTCACCATCTCAAAAAGTTGCCATAAACAAACACAAAGCTTACCAAAACTTGCTTTCTCTAATATGCAGGGAGCAAACGATCGAACCCCCATAATGTTTCAAAGGGGCATGCAACAACCAACTTCACCAAGAACCCATTTGTTATCTATCAACCTCTTCTTTTACTGCATGAAAAAAGAAATTGAAATAAATAAACTGGAAAAAAATGAAAATAAGGAAACAAATAAAGATTCAAAAAAAGTTAACATAAAAGAGTATGTTTTATTTCAAAATGATACTGCAGAAGACAGATTTGAGTATTGGATCTTACAATTTTCAATGGGAGTTCAAATTTATTTCTATGTGTATATAGTTTTTACTACGGACAGAAGCCCAAACCACACAGATAGGGTTCTCATTAGTCACAGAAAGTTACCAAAAAGAACCATATGAGATTGTTATACAGTTGTTACTTTATGATCAACAACATTGAATTTATTTCATCCACCATAGAGTATAGATCTTCAATGAGTGTTGACCCCGCTTGACCCATTTTCTTTGAAGCTTCTTGGTTTGACTTGAGAGAAAGAGAACATATTACGAAGCCTAACCAATTTATTCATAACTAAACTTTATACATGTAAGAGATAATGTGCTGCTTACTGTGAGAAATCTCTTATAGCTCCCTTGCTCTCTGCCCTGTTTCTAATGTCCAAATGAGCAATAACTGTAATCAATGAAATTGTCATACTAATTTGCGTCAGTTGATCCAAGCTTGTACTAAACCAAACGAAACATTTTAAAAAGCAAATGCTTTATGTCAAACTGAAGGCGCGACATTATATTTGTAGTTTTGAACAATCGGGGAGGTGTGTACTTGTCCTAGCACATTATACTACACATAGATGTAATTTTGAAAAAATTAAAGAAACTACAACTGGAAAAGTTCTTTCTCAATTAGCTCATATGATGCGTAATCTAAACTGAACCCCCCAAAAGTTCTAAAATCTGTTACGGACCGATCAATGCAAAACATCCAATGAAAACATAATTAACGGTGTCAAAATATTACAGCATAAACTGTCAAAGAACTGTAACTTACCTTCTAATGTTCTACTAAACCAAAGGCTCCCTCAATTGCTAGAGCCCACGAAACATGTTTACGCTTATCAGATTCCCTTAGTTCCACTTTTCTTACTGGTGGCCTCATCGCTCAAGTCAAGCATGTAAAGATCATGTGTCTAATGCCCAAAGTCAAGATTTGTAAATGACTTTAGGCTTGAGTTATTGTAGACTAAATATTTTTCAGTCTCAAACAACTTAAAGTTTTTGACCCAATTAAGGCTACCTAATTACTTTGTATAAGTTGAACTTGAAATACCTGCAACCTTAACATGACTGTCATATGTTTACAATTTAGTATTGTAGTCCCAAAATCAAATTACATAGTACCAAATCACCGACTACTAATCACACTTATTTGAGAATTTACTCCACGGTTCAGCAGTTGTCTTGAAAGCTAAATAGACCAATTCCACATCCAACTTGCTGTCTAGTTTTGGACTTGAAAACGCAGCTGCAAATATAGGACATAACAGATGGGCTTTGTAGCAATAAATCAGTCTCCTTATGCACTATATATCACAAAAGACAACATCGATTTATGGCACATAAAACTAAATAAAAACAGATCAGTTCCCTAGCAAACTAATCAGCCTCTTATTGTACAATGAATCACACAAGATAACACCAAATTTGAAATGGAATAAATGATTTCTACTTGTAACTTACATTAAACTTTAACTACCACCATTATTATAAGTTGTTTGTTATTCATCTCATACGTAAACTAAGATCACTAACTCTTGATTCATAGTATTAAAACTAAATTTTAAACCCACTGGAGTACTCTCCATTTGGTACATAAGCTGATTGAATTAAAACTATTGTGCTGCTAAGTGAGCTTAAATAATATTTTATACAAAAACCATATTTTTACCTATCATGTTACCTGTTTTCCCATCTCTCAAATATAGTTGATAAATTTTGACTCCGCATCCTTCCATGTGTATTATCTATCAGGAACCCTTTTAATGCAGGTTGAATTTGAACTTTACTTTATTCATCCCGTATCCGAATATAAAACGATACCGAAGACAAAATCTCAATAGATGATGTTAAGAACACAATTAATTCATCAGTTTTCGATAATAACATAAACTAAATACCATGATAAGATCCTAAGTTGACTATCCTAAAAAACAATAATGTGCACAACCTACAAATAATAACCAAACACAATTTGTGGCACTCACATAATTATTATTCAAACATCTTGTATTTAAGAATCATCAAGTTATATGCACATCACTCCTTTACGTTGTACATGTAATCATACAGCTTAATGGTATTAAAATCTAAAGCATCAAAAGACAAATAATTAAATATTTAATATTGTTAGATTCGCTTGTTATCGTAAGCTAATCTAAAATCAAAAATTTATCATTCTTAATTTAAAATATCATAAGACAAATTAATTCAGTTGTTAAAATATAACATTCACCAACATGACAAATAGCTAATAACTTAAATCTATGAGTTTGCATGGGTGGTACACCACCACCACCACCGCCGCCGCCGCCGCCGCCACCCGAAAGGTTAATTTTGAAAATCTAACTATTCTCATGCGATTAGTTGGTTTCATGCGAAAAGTTCAAATTTTCAATTTCAATTTTTTTCTAAGTTTGGAATTATTGTGTATGTGTAACTAATCAACCTTTGTCTAAAATAATTTTTCAAATGGCTCGACAAATGGTTTTTTAATAAAAACCATAATGCTATTGCTTTTCTTGGAAACATTTCTGATGATAAGGCATTATTCAGATCTTTGATTGACGACCTCAAGACGTCTCGGATACACTATGCTATTACAGCTAATCCCACTATCTACACTGATGTGGTTGATCAGTTCTGGATTACTACAGCAAATGAGAGAGATACTCAGGGAGAACACTATATTTCCGCTACGGTTAAGGGGAAGAGGATTGTTGTTACAACAGAAGTTATCAACAGTGTATTACTGTTGGAAGATCAGTCGAATGCGCCAGTTAAGATTGATGATGATGTGGTCAGAGACTGTCTCAAGAGGATGGGTTATGATCATTGGTATCCATCACTGGAGAAGAAATACTTACCCCCCCCCCCCCCCCCGAAAGGTTAATTTTGAAAATCTAACTATTCTCATGCGATTAGTTGGTTTCATGCGAAAAGTTCAAATTTTCAATTTCAAATTTTTTCTAAGTTTGGAATTATTGTGTATGTGTAACTAATCAACCTTTGTCTAAAATAATTTTTCAAATGGCTCGACAAATGGTTTTTAATAAAAACCATAATGCTATTGCTTTTCTTGGAAACATTTCTGATGATAAGGCATTATTCAGATCTTTGATTGACGACCTCAAGACGTCTCGGATACACTATGCTATTACAGCTAATCCCACTATCTACACTGATGTGGTTGATCAGTTCTGGATTACTACAGCAAATGAGAGAGATACTCAGTGAGAACACTATATTTCCGCTACGGTTAAGGGGAAGAGGATTGTTGTTACAACAGAAGTTATCAACAGTGTATTACTGTTGGAAGATCAGTCAAATGCGCCAGTTAAGATTGATGATGATGTGGTCAGAGACTGTCTCAAGAGGATGGGTTATGATCATTGGTATCCATCACTAGAGAAGAAATACTTACATCCATTCTGGAAGTATTTATTTCATGTAGTTATTCATTGTCTGAGAAACCTAAAGGCCGGGATGGATAGCCTAAGTGTTGTATTTGGATCTCTGCTGGTATCACTTGTCGATGATTTACCTTACAGCATATCCAAGGCTATATTTGTTGAGATGTAGAAGAAAATGATTGCTGCTGGAGGGAAGAAGTTTATCATGTACCCCAGATTTATACATATGATAGTGAATGCTGCTAACCCTGAGCTAGCAGTGTCTAACTCATCCACCTATGTTATTATAGTGATGAAAAAAGACATATTCACCTATTTGATGAGAGCTCGTGGTAATGCCTGGGATGGTACTCACTTTGCCAAGCTCGGCAAATTTGTTGAAGGATATCAAGTAGATGCTCAACAGCAAGAGGCAGAAGCTCACCAAGCTGATCAAGTTGGTCCATCTTCGAGCACTCACAAAGATGCTCCAGAAAGCTCACAAGGAGCTGGGATGTCAGCTGAAGATGAGGTGAACACTTGTTTCACAGATAGTGATAGTGAGACTGATAGTGATCAGATCGAGAATGTCCCGTATGTGCTGCAAGAATGACCCAGAGTGCAAGAAACTCCTACCAAACGCACTGCTGAGGAAAGAGGTACTGATTTTGTTCCTGAGGATTCCCCGTCTACTCAGAGGAGAAAGAAGAGGATGGCCAGGAAATGTACTGATTCTGATAGTCCATGTGGGGGGTAGAGGACGAGGTATGTTACATAAGCATCGAACCCCAATGACCACTGTGTCGAGCAGATATGATATTCCTATGTCTGAGACTTCAGTCACAGCAAGTGAGGCTACACCATTAGAGACACCAGTGATTGTTACAGAAACAGCAACTGTAACATCATCTGGTATGCCTGCTGCTAATGATGTCTTAAGCACACCACCAAGAGATCTGGGGCTAAATAAGACAGTTAGAATGGAATATTTTCCTAACACTCCCCCTGCACAAAGACATGGTACTAGTACTTCATCTAGTTCACCTACACCTATTACTCTTGAATAGCATGTACATACTCTGGAATGGTAAATGATGGAGAAGACTCAACAGATCTATGATTTACATGCTCTAAATCAAGAGAAGGATAAAAGGATCAAGAGTTTGGAGCATCAGCAACAGTTTATGTTTAGTTATATACAGATCATGGAGCAGAACTTTAGAGACATCACTTCTCATGTTCTATTCTCATTTGCTCAGCAACAAACCACGAAAGTTAGAGAGTCAAGTGGATAGCAGATTGCTGTTCCTGAAGTTGCTAGTGATCATACTACTGCTACAGGGCATGATGTTGATCCTGTTATGAATGAAAGGACATAGAGACTTCTAATGTTGATCAAGAGCCATCTTCTACTGTTCCTACTTCAGTTACTATGGATCAACCTGTTGTATTTACTAGAGAGGCGTTTATGGAGCCTGAGCATGGCCTACCTATCCCTAATCCAGTTCATGATGATGATCACTTAGAGATGGTGGATTTTAGTTGTGATGAGGAAGATGAAATTGATGATGAAGATGATGGTGATGGTAATGGTGATGATAATGAGAAGGATGGTAATGTTGACAAGAAGGATGATGATGATGATCAGGGTGGTGATATGGGTTCAGCTGCTGGTGCTTCTAGATCATCGAGTTCTACCAATGTCTCCGGACCAAGTCACAATGATATAGTTGGCTATACTCAATTAGATCCCGCTATTGAAGAGACTTATGAGATGGTGTTCTATACATTCCAGCAATATATTCTTGCTGAGTAATCTGACGAAGACTTTGGTTCATTTGATGATTTGGAAGAGACTGTTGATTACACCGACATATTTGGAAATAGTCTTAAAGACTTATTTTCAGATATCTTGATTGAAGAAGGAGAGATAGTAGGTGAGTCAAGTGCTAAAGAGATGACTAACAAGGCAACAGATCTAACTGGTCAAAGTGTTGTACGTCAGGTTAGAAATCTTACTGTTGATGCTCTACCTCCGCCAGCTTATGTACACATGCTGAAACATTCCAAACCTTTCACAAGGCACGAAAACTTAGAACCTATTCTTAGTTTGGCTTATGATGCAGAGAAGAAGATGTATGTGGTAAAGAGAAAGGCCGGTGCTATAGAGTATTATCAAGAAGAGCATGACTTTCATACACTCAGAGCTTCAGATTTATATGCTATGGGTCGTGTTCCGTTTATCAATCCGAGCAATTATGGAAAGTGGATTTGGATTAGGAATATGATATGGAGGTAGAGTATGACCAACTTCAAAGACTTCAAAACTACAAAATCCAAAGTCCTTGAAGATGAGACGCGTATAGACCCTAATACTAACAAGCCAATGAAGATACGGGTTTATAAGCATCCTAGATACGCAAGGAAGATCCCTATACACGCTACTATGCCAGTTAACAACTTGTCTAAGCTCATGTGGTAGAGTTGTGAGAAGGAGACGAGACACACGTTAATACACTGCCTAGACAAAGAATACCTTATCATCGACCCTGTGAATCTGTATGTTCATATCCATCTGGTAGCCACTAACGATACCGTACAGCTCCGTGAGAGTAAGGGTGGTGAGATTTTCAATTCTCTTAATTTTCATATAGTAGTGAGTCCATTGTTTGGGAAAACTGAACATGAACTTCCTTATAATGTCCCTATTAAGCTTAACTCCAACATCCATGAGAATAACTACAATCTCAACATACCTAAAGTATTGTTGAGTCATAGTTTCACCTATCAAACTGTTTCACCTAGCAATTATGGAAAGTGGATTTGGATTAGGAATATGTAGGTGAAGTTCTCAAACTGTTTCTTCATGAGGTCCTTCTTCTTTTCTTTAGCTTCATCAGACCCCTTATACATAAGCTTAAGTGCATCCCAGAGCTGCTTAGCAGTTTTGCACTTCTTGAAGCCTTTATATATAGAGTTTGGAAGAGTAGTTTGGAGAGCGGTCATGGCCTTCTGATCTATGTCAATCTTCTTCCAATCTTCCTCAGAATAGTCAGCCAGTTCCTTTAGAATCATCCCACCTCCAGCAGTGGTTGAAGAGGTGCTTGGGATGTGAGGTCCTTCGACATAGATCTCCATATCCTGCTGTTTTGAGGCTTGATAATGCCTTTCATACGTTGGCACCAAGTATTAAAGTCATCAAGAGTGATTAGTGGAGATTTTTTCATGGTACTGGTTTCAACATCAACTTTTGTGAGAGCTTCCATTTGAGCTGGTAAGTGTTTTGTGAAACTGAAGGCATTTAAGATGGTGAGAACTTACAATCAAGAGCCTAAAATGCCTTGATACCAATTGCAGGACTGGTGAATGGGGTCAATGCAATAGTTTCATGATGTTTGGAGAGACTTAGAACACTTAACAGATCAAATAGGGAACCGGCTTAAAGTGAAACAAAAAACACAAGTAAAGAACAGAATAAGATAGTTTTCAAGAATGTTGTATATTGCTCTCAAGTTCCTTTTTCAAAGTGCTACAAAGCTTAGTTCTAATTACAAGTACTTGAGATACTTTATACTACATCCTACAGCTGGCTATACTTTGAAGGCCAGCTGGAAACACTAATCTAGATAACAAGATCAATGTAAAGTCAAAAGGCAGATTGCCTTTTGACTAGTGACTATGACATGCCATAGCTCATATCCTTATCTAATACAAAAAGGATAAAAGTACAAAAGTAGAAAGTTAAAGACTCTAAGACCTTAATCTACAGTTGACAAAAGTATGGACTTTTCACCAACTCATATAAGTTGGCGAGTTTTAAGAGATGGTATAAAAAAGTGGTTCAGCTTTTATCAAAAGTGAGTCAGAGAAAGCATGTCTTCTCTGTCTTTAGAAGAAATCAATCTCTTGGCTTCGAAAGACTTTGTCTTAAAGCTTCAGAAGACTTCATCTTTGGCTTAGGAAGATTTGGTCTTTTGGCTTCGGAAGATTCGATACTTAGTGAAATTCCTTGAGTTATATCAAATCTTCTGAAGTAACTTTCCTTGTACTTCACATGTACATGCCGAGAGTTCTTTAGTTGCATCAGCCTCTAAGTGTAGTTCTTACAAGCACTTATGGCACCTATTCAAATGGTGACTCACCAAGTTTTTGTGATCATCTATCTAGAATCTCCAACTGCTGAATCATAGTCTTCACTATCTTTCAGCAGATGGAATCAGCATCTCTCGTCATCTTTTTTTACAAAACTATCCATCAAGCTTACTGTTTGTTAGTGAGCATGCCAACTTCTTCTAACTCTCTAAAGAAGATCCTAAATGCATCCATCCAGATGATCTTGATGATATGGACATCAACTATCAAATAACCATGATCTCTTTCAGGGCTAAACAATTTCAGCAGAGAATAGGAAAAAGTTTTTGAAGCAAAAAAGATTAGAATTTGGGTTTGACAAGAGAAAAGTGAAGTGTTTCAACTGCAACCAACTGGGACAAGGTTAGGGTACAATGGTATGGAACCATTAATGATATACACTCCTACATCACCCCAAAGTGTAGCCTAAAAATAAGAAAGCAAGTATCTGTCAAACCAACAATCTGTAAAGAGCCAGTCATTAAGAAACATGAACCAGTGAAAGAAGAAGACGGAAATAGAAAAGAGAAAGAAGAAACTCAAAGCAAAAAAAGAATAAGGTTAGTCAGGAAGTGAAGTTTGTCAAAGAAAACTCAACTTCCAGCATCCATAAATCAACTGCTGAGTTGAACACCTCTCTTAAGTCAAAACACATCTTCAACAAGAAGACACATAATAAAAGTTGTTGTGCAAGAACTTCAGACTCTTTAGAAGTAAGATCATTTTCATATGTTCAAAAATATGCTTCTGAAGCAATAAAAATTCACAACAAGAAGTTCCCAAGGAAGAAGATTGATCTTTTCACCCATATTGACCACAAGGTTAACAAGAACGTATGTGGTACCAGAGAAAATCAACAGATGAATCCTCAAATAAGAAGGTGACACTCGAAGATTTCATTGATCATGAGCTGATAAAGAAAGAAAAAAAGGCGGAGATAAAGAAGGAACTACAAGAACTTAAGCTGGAGATCAAGACAGCTAGGCAGCAGATAAAGATCATATCCCTAGTATGTGGGGAAGACATTCATTTTGCAAATTATTGTCCATTCAATCCCTTAGCATGCTCTACCAACAAGCTTAGATCCTCACATAGATCTCCAGCTGCTGATAATCCATTGAAAAGAAGAAATGGTACCAACAAGTCAAGTGCCAATTTCAAGAAAAATTCAACACTTCTGAAGAACCTACCAAACAAATCAGTAGCTGCAAACCCTAAAAAGAAGAATTTTAAGAAATCTTCACCATCCCAAAGACTTCTAAAGGTCATCAAACAAGATAAGATGTTAAAGAGTCAAGCAAATCCAAAGCAAACAAGAAAGCATGGAGACCAAAGACCTCTACAGAAACTGACAGAACCTTAGATGACCCAAAACATGAAATCAAGCTTTTAGCACCAAAAATAGATGAAACTTTGCTAAAATCTGAAAGACCCAAGACAAAATAGGCTTAGGTCCCCATTCATCACTAACCAATTCATTCATATGGAGGAACATCCGTAGATCAAAGATAACTTGTGGATTGTGGATAGTGGATGCTTTCGGCGCATAACAGGTAACAGATCATGTCTGCTGAATCTTGAACCATACGAGGGTGGATCTGTTTCCTTTGGAAGTGATTAAGAGGAGGATACAATATTGGTAGAGGGACAGTCAGCAATGGAAAGTTAAGCTTTGATAAGGTGAATTATGTGAAAAAGTTGAACTATAATTTATTGAGTGTATCTCAGTTATATGATCAAAAACATAACACTCTTTTCACAGAGCATGAATGTATTGTCTTTTCTCTTGGCTTTGTAATACCTAATGATAAAATACTTTTAAGATCTCACAAGAGAGACAATATGTACATGCTCAACATGCAGAATGCATCACCTTCAGAAAATGTATATGTTTCATTTCTAAAGCTTTAATAAATGAATTCTCCATTTGGCATAGAAGAGTAGCACATGTAAATCTCAAAAATATGAATACACTAGTTCAAAATGGATTAGTCACTGGACTACCGAACAAGGAGTTTACATGTGCTGATCACTGTGTTGCTTGTGTAACACACAAAAATTTCAAAAAAAGAAAAGAAAAGTAAAGGAGAAAACATGAAGTTATTTCAAAAGAAAGGGGTTAAAAGCATGCAAGGGCCAAGCCGGCCCATAATGGGTTCAAAAAGGGAAAGGCCGCCCATACCCCCTCTCTCAAGCAGAACTTTCGGCTAGAGTGAGAGAGAAGGAAGCTTCATCCGGTTTTAGATTTTAAGGTGTTTCTTCTTGGTTTCAGTTGGGTTCCGGCTTCTGGACCGAGTTCCATGTGTTTAGTGCTTATTTTGATATGTTTTAGGTGCTAGAACTCCAAGTTGGCTCTCGGGTTTGTAGAGTTTTGCTCGAAAGCTGTTTAAGGTGAGTTCTAGATCCCATCTTTTACTTGTTTTCTACTTGTTTGGGGCTGTTATGCTAACTGAAAAGAAGGTTTCTAAACCAAACTATGATTTTCCATGAAAAGTACGACTGTTTATGAAGATGAATGTTTTAACAGATTTCTATGATGTTTGTTATGTTTTAAGTGTATGAATCTGGTAGATCCATGCCAAGTAGATGTTTAGAAATGATGTTTGAGGCTAGAAACTGCATAAGTTTAATCACAGGTGATGGACTTGGTGTCTGTTGTGGACACTTGTTATCCGCTGTGGACACTTGAGCATGGATAAAGTGTCCGCTGTGGACACTTAGGCATTTAGACTGTCCGCTGTGGACTTTGCATGTCTGCTGTGGACTCTGCATGTCCACTATGGACACTTAGAGATTATTATGTTATCCGTTATTGACTTTTCATGTCCGCTATGGACTTTGCATGTCCGTTGTGGACACTTAGAGATTATTATGTGGTCCATTGTGGACTTTGCATGTCCGCTATGGACTTTGCATGTCCGTTATGGACACTTAGAGATTATTATGTTGTCCACTATAGACTTTGTATGTCCGCTATGGACTTTGCATGTTCGCTGTGGACACATAGAGATTATTATGTTGTCCGCTGTGGACTTTACATGTCCACTATGGACGTGGACACTTAGAGATTATTATGTTGTCCGCTGTGGACATAAACTGTCCGCTATGGACTTTGCATGTCCGCTGTGGACATTTAGAGATTATTATGTTGTCCGCTGTGAACATAAACTGTCCGATGTGTACTTTGCATGTCTGCTATGGACTTTGCATGTCCGCTGTGGACTTGGCTATCTGCTGTGGACTTGGTTGTCCGCTGTGGACACTTAGAATATTTATGTCATCTGCTATGAACCATATTCATGTGTTGTGGGACTTAGTCATGCGCTGTGGACTTTAGTTGTCAGCTGTGGGCCTTGGCTGTCCGCTGAGGAAACTTAGAGTATTTGAGCCATCCGCTGTATACTTGTTCATGCGTTGTGAACACTTAGGTTATTTCTAAAATTCTGGGTGTAGACTTTAAGTGACTCATGCATGTGTTTAGTGGAGGTTTATGCTTGTTGATGATGTATGCTTATGGGCTACTGTTTTGTCGATTATGTTTCATGTTATGTATTATGATATGACTTTGCGTAGTATGATTTAAGAACATAAGTAAAGTATTATGTAATGAAAGTGGAAGATAACGAATGACAAATATAGGAGTAATGAATGATGGGATCCTTGTAGCTTACCCAGTATTGTATTTGCTTCGTGCATAATGTATCTGCTTTGTGCATATTGTATTTGCTTCGTGCAATGTATCTGTTCGTGCATAATGTATTTGCTTCGTGAACAATGTATCTCCTTCGTGCATAATGTATTTTCTTCGTGCACAATGTATCTGCTTCGTGCATAATGTATTTGCTTCGTGCACAATGTATCTGCTTCGTGCATAATGTATTTGCTTCGTGCACAATGTATCTGCTTCGTGCACAATGATTAGGGGTTTCATTACAAGCCCCGATAAAGTACCAGTTTCGTGCACAATATTGGGGTTGAGCATATGGCAGGATCCATAAAGAAAATGAAAGACTTTAATGAAAGAAAGTATGAAAAGGAATAATGATGAACGATGATGAAAGATAATAATGATATTATCTAGATGTATGTATAATGTATGATCACGTACGAAAGTAAAAAAGATATCTTAAACGAAAGTAAAGTAGTTTATTATAAAACTAGAACTCACTCAGCGTCGCTGACTTTTTATATGCATAATAGTTGGCAGGTAATCGATGATGCTGAGGAGGTACAGGCATGGATGCATAAGCTACTGGGGATGATTCAAGTCTGACATCCATATTTTGAGAATGTTATTGTATTAATACGATTTTTGGGATGTAAATAGAATGATATGACAATTTGACATGTTTTTAATTATTAATGAAAAGGTATATTTCCGCTGCAAAATGATGTGTTTTAAATGTTTTATGCGATGATTGACCAACTGTAAGCATTCCGGGATCAGGGCCTTACAGTTTGTCAAAAGGAAAAGCAACATAGAATTTCTCATAAGTCCAAAGAGTTGAATTCTATCACAAGTCCTTTACATCTGCTGCATATGGATTTGTTTGGTCTAACAGGTATAAAGAGTTTGGGAAGGAAATCATAGTTCTTGGAAATAATAGATGATTTTACAATTCACTTGGGTTTTTTTTTAGAAACTAAAGATGAAACTGCTGAAATTGTAAAATCATTTGGTACTAAAATTGAAAACCAAATTGATTAAAAGGTTAAAATTATCAAGTGTGATTAAAGAACAGAAAAATCACACTGTTGATTCTTTTTTTGAATCCAAAGGTATTGTCAGACAATACAATGCTCTTAGAACTCCTCAGCAAAATAGAGTTGCTGAGAGAAGAAATATGGCACTTATTAAGGCTGCAAGAACCGTGTTGTCAAACTTAAAACTTCCTATAACATTTTGGGCTAAAACAGTCACACTACATGCTATGATTAGAACAGAGTGTTGATAGTTAAGACATATGGAAAACCTGTTATGATTTGTGGCATAAGAGAACACCATTTATAGTTTTCTTAAGACTTTTGGATCTTCATGCACCCTTCTAAATTTATCTAAATTTGGTGAGAAATTAGTAGATGGGTTCTTTGTAGGATACTCATCACAAGCTAAAGGTTACAAAGTATACAACAAAGTGGACCACTCCATTGAGGAATCTAAAAATATTATATCTAATAAAAATTCCTCAAATAGTGTTGGACATACCTTAAGTTGAATGTTTGATCTGAATAGATTCACAAATGCTTTTAACCATTTGCATGAGAATGTTTAAGGAGATTCACTCAATAGATCCGCAGACACACAAGTCCCAAGCAGTGAAGATTACAGGATTGATCTACCTTATGATCTCAGTTACAACAGCTCAACTGTTGATGCAATTCAGCCACATTCAACAGAAGCATATGCTAGTACCATCAATGATGTAGACCAACCATCACTTGCTCATGATGACTCATCAGTGAGGAGTGTCATGATCATTGTGGTACTAGACAATCTCTTGAAAAGGAACACGTGTGGAAAATGCTAAAAAAAGTAGTCAATTCAGCATTTTATCTAGTTACTTCAAATAGTACATCTACCAAACTCCTTACAAATTTGGATCTATCTCAACAACTTCAAGTGATATCAAGACTAAAAATTCATAAAGAACATCAAGTTGAGAATGTCATTGGAAGTGTTAATGATGGTGTCAAGATAAGATGCAAAACATATAAGGCAAACATCTATTTATTCTCATGCTTCCTCTTTCAACTGGAACCAAGGAAAGTACATGACGCTTTAAGAGATAACAACTGGTAGAAGTTATGCAAGAGGAGCTTCTCCAATATAAAAGACAGAAGGTTTGGAGACTGTGTTCACTTCCTAAAGGAATGACTATTATAAGAACCAAATAGGTGTTTAGAAACAAGAAGGATGGCAAGAGTATTGTTATCAAGAATAAAGCAAGACTTGTGGTACAAGGATACACATAAGAAGAAGGGACTGATTATGATGAAGTCTTTGCTCATGTGGCCAGGCTTGAAACAATTGGAAATTTTCTAGCATTTGTTGCTCCAAAGACTTCAATGTGTTTTAGATGTATGTTAAAAGTGCCTTTCTCTATAGGAAGATAGATGAAGAAGTTATGTCTGTCAACCACCTGGGTTTGAAGATCCTAAGTATCTGTATTATGTTTGCAAACTTGATAAAGCTCTCTATGGGCTTCATCAGGCTCCTAGGAAATGGTATGAGACACTCTCTAACTTTTTTCTAAGAAATGGATACATCAGAGGATCCATAGACAAAACTCTCTTCATAAAGAAAGTTGATTTTATATATTATTTTGGTACAAGTATATGTTGATGACATTATATTTGGTTCAACAAATGATAGATTGTGTACAGACTTTGAGAGTCTCATGAAGTCCATGTTTAAGATGAGCTCAATAGGATAACCCACCTTCTTTTTAGGACTACAAGTAAAACAAACATCTGATGGAATCTTTATAAATCAATCTAAGTATGTTCAAGATATCTTAGTGAGATTTCAAGCTACTGATGCTAAAGCTACTAAAACCCTTATGTCCATAACATGTTCTTTAGCTCTTGATCTTAAGGGGGAAGCAGTTGATCAGCAGTAATATAGAGCCATCATTTGATCTCTCATGTATCTCATAGCAAGCAGATCAGATATTATGTTTGCCCCATGTTTATGCTCAAGATTCGATGTCGCTCTAAAAGTGTCATACATGATAGCTGCAAAGAGGATTTTGAAGTATCTTAAAGGAGAACCTAAGTTGGGATTATGTTACCCTAAAAGTGCTAACTTCAACCTCTATAGATATACAGATAGTGATTATGAAAGATGCAACATCAACAAGAAATCCACCTCAGGAGGATGTCAATTTCTAGGGGGAAGATTCGTTTCATGGCAATGCAAGAAGCAAACCTGTGTGTCTACATCAACTGCTGAAGCACAGTACATTGCTGCTACCAGTTGTTGTGCTCAGGTGCTATGGATTCAGACTTAACTTAGAGATTATAGGGTAACCTTTATGAATACTCCAATTCATATTGACAACAACAATTCCATGTCAAACACAAACAATCTAGGTCAGTATTCAAAGATAAAACACATTGATACCAGGTATCATTTCATTAGAGATTATGCAGAATAGAAAATTATTAAATTAATTAAGGTTCATCAAATGAACAATATGCAAACATTTCCATAAAGATAGTTGATGAACTAAGGTTTAAATATATTGTATTTGCTATTGGGATGATTAACTTTAAATAATTAAATGATTTACTAAATGAAATCCGACAAAAATTATGAAAAACTGTTTTCTTAATAACAAACTGCATATGTGCCGATTATCGCAATTCAGCAGATAAGAGAACTTCGGCACATGTCTTTTAAAAGATCCGGTAGGACCCACTTCGATAGGTAGTGGCACCGTAGTTTTTTCCTTAAAATACTTTTCCATCATCATAAAACCATCGGATTTATAGTTACGGTGGTAAAAACTTTAAAATTTATTATTATATTTCATCATAAACTGTAAATCTATACTTCTTCCCACCAGTGTCATCGTCTACTCTCATCTAAGAGTAAAAACCTTCACGAAAACTCATCTCTACAAAGCCCTACCTAAAATCAAAGTTCTTTCCAAATGGATGCTCTTAACCTAGAATTCCGACCAAATCATAACATAGCTGCTTCACTTGAACCTACTGGTGACTCAATCTATGACCCTGTTCTTAACTTTCTCCCCAATAGCAACTACGCTTTTGCAATTTCTGCCAATCCTGTGATTTGTGCACCACACATCAAACTATTCTAGAGTACATGTTCTATTCAAAGAGAACATGGAACAAAAGTCTTGACTGCAATGATGCAAGGAATGAAGATCACCATCTCTTGTGCAAATATTCATCAACATTCCTAATTCAATGACGAAAATGAGGAATATTCCTTCTCCAAAGAAGTGGTGAGTGCCACTTTCAATGAGATGTGATATGAAGGACCACTCCTCACATCCACCATCTTCAAATCAATGGTATATCACAATTGGAGAATTATCCTTTATATCTTTCTTCATTGTTTATAAATAAGTCAGGTGGATTGATCAATTCCATTGGATTTAGCGGGAGCTATCCATGGACTTGTCAAACAATAGAGTTATAATTCTTTGATTTCATTTTTTTTAAAATCTTTGTAAAACTGTAACTGCTACTAAAAAATTTAAGTTTTTTATATACGTCAGGTTCATGTAACTTATTTGAAATGAAGAACTAGGTAATAAACATAAACTTGAAGCAGGTATACGTACCTTAGGAACTTTAAACAAAGCAATATTTTTAAAGTTCAAGGCAACTCCTAAGTCATTTTCGGGGAAGGTCATTCCCTTATTTGCACACATGCTTGAGTTCACTAGACCTCAAGGTGACAGCATGACCACACCCTTCACTACTGATCCCACACCCTTCACTTCAAGGCCTAAAGTGTCCAAAAATAAATGAACCCCTAAATCATCCACTGAGAAGATGCAGGCCTCAAATTACCTCCACTAAATAAGGAAAGGCTGGAAACTCAGGTCCCAGCTGAGCTAAAGGTGTTAGGCATACCTAAACACAGCCCAAAGGAGAAGGTTTCTCTTCCTTCTTTTGAGTAAACCAATACCATTCCATCTAGCCCTCAATTAGAGTCCTAACACTAAATTAAGAAACCAATAAAGGATACCCCCAAAACTGATATAATTTCTAAGTAAGAAGTCTCATTAGGATTTGGCACACATCCCGAGCCATTTGACTCAACTCCTCATACTCCTATTCACATGTTTGTTATGCAAGATGAAGATGTTAAAGTTGCTACTCAGCATGACTTACTGTATTCGCCATCCCATATATTCCAGAAAATAAAGACTGATGTGCATGCTTAGACATATGACCCATATCCTCAACATGAAGAGATTGACCCTAAGGGTGAAAGGGTAAACATGGAAGAGGTTGTCTCTATTGTTGATCTATCAATTAATCAGCAGGACAGAGACAACATAACTAAGACCTCAAACATGTTAACTCACCTTGAGAATGTCTCTTTGGATTCATCTCTTAAGAAAAGTAATCTAGGGTTCAAAAAAAACCACATTTGGTGGTAAGGGTGTAGAGGCTCGGCCTAAGACCTCACCTAGTCCCAAGGATTTCATAATTGTGGATGAGGGAAGTCTGAAATAGATACATGAATTGATGGCACATAACCTTGAACTTGCAAAAACATTAACTATCGTACAAGCAGAGAATGCAAGGCTTCAAGGCTATGCTAAAAGAGTCACAGTTCTTGAATTTGAGAACTGTCTACTAAAGGCATCAGCAGATAGAGTCCTTGAGTTGGAGGCTCAACTCAAGACTCTCCAAAACCAAGTTGCAAGAGTTACTTCATTAGAACATCAGCTCATAACTCTTCAGCAGTCAGCAGCCAGGGCAATGGACTTGAACTTATGGTTGAATCCCTATAGGAAATAATTGACTTTCAACAATGAATCATACTTAGCCTCTAAGTCTCATCAGCACCATAAGAACCTTTGGATATGCCTTAATATACCCACGTAGTGTCATCTAGAATCTCAGATGATGCTACCAAAAAAGGGAAAGATGAGCCCAAAGAAGCTGAAGTCACTCTTTTAGAAATAGCTTATCAGATTGTCAATCTTTCACAACCAAATCCATTTTCCTTAAAATGAAATGAACACTATGAGCTTCTATCTGAAGCTAAAGCCAAACTAAATAAGCTTCTAGATAGATATGCTATGATAGTTCAGAAGAGAAGGAAATGGAAGCTAGAAGAAGAATGAATAGACCAAAAGGTTCAACTTAGAAAAGAAGAATGGATGCAATAAGAAGGTCCAGTACTTCTTCTTTGCTAACTCTCAAAAGGAAAAGATCTCATAAGGAGTTATCAAAGAGAGCTAGTGCTGGGAATAGAAGCCGCTCCCAAGGCATATGCTGAAGAAGAGGCTCCAGTACTGATATTGCTATCGGAAGATGCTGAAGAGCTAAACAAATCAGCTACTAATGCAATTGCTGAAACAGCCAGACTAAAGCCCTTTTCAACAGATGAACCCTCAACAAGGATGATTGTCTACATAAGAGGAACCTAGACCATGGAATATGATATAGAAAGTGTTAGGGATAGAACTTATGTATAGGTTTAGATGATGAATCAATATTGTAATCACTTATGTAATCATAATTTTTGATGAGATAATATGAATGACTTTGATTATATTTATGTTTATTGATTGATTAATATTTGTATTGCATAATATATGTTATATATATATATATATATATGATATGAGGTACTGAATAATATATGTATGAATATGCAGTAAACATCAGACTTGGTGAATTGATAAAATCACTAAGTGTTGGAACAACTGCGAACGAAGAAAATGTTCTTCCGTAGATGTTCTCAGGAACATAACTGAAGTATACATCCGTGGATCTCCTGCGGAAGAACAACTTCAGCTGAACAAGAAAAGAACAAGCTACTGTAGGGATTGCTGCGGAAGACAGGAACTTCTGCGAAAGCACAAGAACAAGAACTGCGGAAGCAAAAGAACAAGAACAATTGCTGCGGAAGAGTAAATTCCTGCGGAAGATCAATTAACTCAGAAGTCAACATCAAGTCAACAAGTCAACGTGGCAGAACGACAACAACATTAATGACGATTGAAGACGTTTTATTCAAGCGGATATTCCACGTCACATCAACAAATTTTATCATCAGTAGAATCATTGTAAATCACGAATTTCTAAGCCGATAAACATGGCGAAGATTCGGATAATGATGATTAGCTTAATTATAGCAACAAAATAGCTAGCAATATAACAACATTAGATCTCTATAAATAGATACGAGATTATCAACAGATGTAATCAATAAATCAGAAAAACAGTTTTAGATCATTAGAATCAATAGTAATCATTACAACAGAGCATCTGAATCATTATTAGCAACAAGAAAGCATTACGATCAACATTCTTGAGTTCTCACGGTTTGATTATTCTTATTTTATTTGTGTGTGAACGTGTGATTGAATTCGTAGATTAAACACCAAGTATTGATAATTCCGCGATCAATACTTGTTCAAATCAAGTCTGATAATTCCTGAACGATCCTCTGATTCACAGGTGGTATCAGAGCTTGGTGCTCATTGATTTATATAAATTGACCTATCAGCTTTGATTAAGTTTAATCGAATTTTGTTTTAAAACAAAACCTCTGTTTTTCAAAATTAACTATCATGAGTAACTCAGTTGTTGGTGCTTATCAACCTCCTAAACTGAAAAACAAATCTGATTTTAAAACCTGGAAAATCCGATTCAGGAATCATGTTAATTATACAGATTCTGACTTATGGGCTTCGATTACCGAAGGACCTTATATTCAACCTTCCTTAGGAGCGGATTATAAGGATAATAATCAGTGCATTAGTTTAAAGAATCTATCACCTGATGATACCAAGAGAGTCAAGATTGAAATCAAAGCCTATAGTATGCTTACTATGGCTTTGCCTGAAGAACTCTTGATCAGGTGTGAATCATACAAAACTGCTAACTCGTTATGGAAAATCCTGCACACTCTGTGTGAAGGCAGTGACGAGATTAGAAGTATCAGAAATTCTCCATGCACAATATGAAACCTTCCATCATATTCCGGGAGAGTCAGTCCCTCAACAATTGCATAGATTTATGCAACTTGTTACAGAAACGAATATTCTTGAACTTAAGTACAGCAATGAGGAATTAAATAAAAAGATGCTTCATTCATTACCAGAAAACTAGACACAGACTGTGTCCATGTTTAAAAATACTATTGATCTAAAAGCAATAGGACTAGATACACTAGTAGGTAAGGTAGAAGCGTTGGAGCTAGATGAAAAGACGAGAAACAAAAGTGTGAAAGCATCTATAGCTCCTTATAAATTCAAAGAGCTGAAGAATACTAGGAGTGCATTCATCTGCAATGAAGGTGAAGGCAACTCAAGTGATGAAAGTGAACCAGAAGAAGAAACAAGTTTCTATGTAGAAAAGTTTTCAAAATCAAGATCTCAAAGCAAGCAAAACAAAAAGGAAAAAGGCAAGGCTGAAGAATCCAAAAGCAAGAAGATCATCAATCTAGCGGAACCAATTACGGTGGTTCTAGAATCTGAAGAACAGAAAGCCGACTTTGCAGCTTTCAGTTCAAGTTTTCAGGCATATCTAGGAAGCACCTTGACTCCTGCTCATTTGTGTCAACAAGATCTAGAAGAACTTCATCCTGATGAAGTAGAAGAGATGGATCTACAATGGCAAATGGCAATGATTGCCTATATAGCCAAGATGTATATGAAAAGAAACAAAGGACTATCTGTTGGAAGCAGAACAACAAAACTTGGGGTAGATAAGTCCAAAGTAAGATGCTTTAAATGCAATTTGTTTGGACATTTTCCAAGGGAGTGCAATAACAGCCAACCATAGTCAACTGACTCAAGACAGCCTAGTCAAAGGAGTATCACACAACCACTATTAACCAATGCATCCCCACCAAACAATACAACAGGTATAAAGAAACTGGTTTAATTATTTTGCAGGATGGTACTTGTGATTGGAGCATGTATGAGAAGGAAGTACTTGCTGAAAACCAAGCTTTGATGGCCAATATGGAAAACAAAGTCCCTCCAATGGCCACTGAGGTAAGAGAAAGGTTGTGTTCCCCTACTTGCATAGATGAGGTAGAAAGATATAGAACACATGCTCAATAATTGGCAGATAAAGTAAAAGAAACCTTACTCTTAAATGAATCTCATGTTAGAGAACACAAACTTTATCAAGTCAAAATTAATTCTTTACAAAAGGATTTCGATAAACTTGTATCTGAAATTACAATCTAAAAGCACAAGTTGAGCATCTGACTACATCTTTAACCAAATCTATGTCAGAACATGCATCTACTGAGGTGAAACTGCAAAAATTCCAATTGTAATCATAACAGTATGAGAAACTGTTAAACTCTCATATTGAGTCTAAGAACAAGTCAGGATTGGGATTTCATGCAGTTGCACCACCAGTTACCAACAATTAAATTCCTTTACCTGAATCAATGACCAACAGTTTATCTAATCACTTCATACCTGAGTCATCAGATAAACTTAATAATACTGAGTCATCTGAATCTAGTTCATCAGACTCTGAGCTGTCAGAATTTGATTATGACAACTGTAATGACTTGGATGAAGAGGCTGAGACTAATAATGCTGGGTTGGGTAACGATAAAACCGTGTTAAAAGAATACTCAATTCCAAAGGTACTAAATAAACTTAAACTACCCTATCCACCAAAACAAAGAAATCTGCTAAAGACAATCCACACAAGAATTGAGCAATTAAATGAAGGCATACATGCATTCAATAAATTAAATAAAGAAAAGTCAGCAAAAAAAGGATCAGGAAAAAATAACATAACTTCCGCAGATCATCTGCGGAAGAAATCAGAACAGACCAAGAAAAAGGTCACAAAAGATACAACACAAGAATCTTTTGATATCATGTTCGGAAGAGGAAAAGACTCATCAGCAGATAAAATTGACAAGGAATTAAAGAAGCAAAAACTGATGAGCAAGAAGAAGGCAAAGAAAAGGAATGAATCTGAACGTGAAAATGAAGTTTACTATAAATAGTGTGACATGCACAACCACAGCCCAGAAGAATGCTACTTCAGCAGCTATTGCTTAATATGCAACATGAACAATCACATGACTTCAGATTGTTACTTCAACAAATATTGTGCAATATGCAACAAAAACAACCATATTACAAAGGAATGCTACTTCAACAAGAAGAACAAAACAAAGCTCATCAAGACAAAGAAATTAAATAACTCTGAGTCAGACTCACAATCTTCTGAAGATGATAGAGATTCAAACCAAAAGAAACAACAACAAAAATAGAAAGTTACTAAGAAAACAACAAAATTGATGAGGTGAAATTAAAGAAGAAGGAGAAATCACATGTGCAAAAGAATGCACCACACAAAAAGGTAGCACTTGAGGAAGAAAACAACTTCTTTGATCACTTTGACAAAGGCAATGATGTGCCTAAGTCCAAAGCAAAGGATGCAGAAATATTTTCTAGCAATTCCTCATCATCTACATCAAAGAAGAAGTCTCAAACAAAATTGACTAATCAAGTTAGTATGAATCAAGAAGACATCACCTCAACCTCATCAACTAATCCATCCTCACCCAAAACTAAACATAATGAATTAATTGATGTTAAAGTTAATCTAAAATCTTCAAGTCTTACTTCTGAGAATGTTGATATATTAGATAACAATGTCAAGCCCAAGACCAGCAAGGCTTGGGCTCCTAAGTCTAACTAAGTTCATTTTTGTACAGGAACATCCAAGGAGGGTTGACAACAAGTGGTATGTTGACAGTGGCTGTTCCAAACATATGACAGGAGACTGCACCCTCTTGCAGGATTTCAAACATAAGAATGCTTCATATGTAGCATTTGGTGGGGATAAGAAGGGAGGTAAAATTACTGGTGAAGGAATGGTAACAAATGGAGTTTTAAAGTTTGAAAAAGTTAACTTTTATGAAAACTTACAGTTTAACTTACTTAGTGTATCACAAATATGTGACCAACACTATACTACTTTCTTTGATAACTCTGATTGCTACATTCTTAAGCCAGGTTTCAGAATTCCAAAAGACTGGATGCTTCTTAAAGCACCAAGAAAAGGTAACACCTATGTGTTGGATATGAACAACACCACACTAACAAGCAAAGAAACATGCCTGATCTTAAATCATCAGAAGATGAAGCACAACTCTGGCATAGAAGGATGGCTCATTCCAACATGAAGAACATGAATAAATTGGTGAAAAATGACTTAGTCATTGGTGTTCCAAAGAAAGAAATTTACTGTTCTACTCACTGTTTATCATGCTATAAAGGCAAACAACATAAAGTATCACATAAGTCAAAAACAATTAACACAAACACAACACCACTAAAATTATTGCACATGGATCTTTTTGGTCCAACCAATGTGTTAAGCATTGGCAAAAGGCAGTACTGTTTGGCGATTGTTAATGATTTCACTAGATTTACTTGGGTATTTTTCTTAAAACATAAAAGTGAAACATTAGAAATTTTAATGGAGTTCATCACTAAGATAGAAAATCAACTTGATCTAAGAATCAAGATACTGAGAAGTGATAATGGAACTGAATTTGTTAATTATGTATTAGATTCATTTTGCAGGGATAAAAGCATAGCCAGGCAATTCAGTGCCCCAAGAACTCCATAATAGAATGGAGTTACTGAAAGGAGAAATAAAACACTCATTGAAGCAGCAAGAACAATGCTGGCTGACTCACATTTGCCAATAACATTTTGGGCAGAAGCTGTGAACGCCTGCACTGTTCAAAACAGAACTTTGATTGTCAAAAACATAATAAAACACCCTATGAACTTCTGTTTAAAAGAAAACCTTTTATAGGATATCTTAAAGCTTTTGGGTGCCATGTATCTGTATTAAAAGAACAGTTAGGAAAATTTGCTGAAAAAGTGATGGTTTCTTTGGTGGTTACTCATCAACATCTAAATCATATAGAGTCTACATTCCATATGATAACATAGTGGAAGAAACTCCTAATGTATCCTTTGATGAATCCTTATTCCCACAGTCTGTGAAAGGATCATCTTGGCTGTTTAATATAGATGCATTAACTAACTCATTTAACTCTGGTTATCTTAATGTGATAGGTGCTGCAGATACATGTTACCCCTATGTTCCTCAAATATGGGTGTACCATTGACAGCTGATCCACCAAGAGCTATTACTCCAGAAAACCAAAGTGATAATGATCTTAGTACATCAGCACAAACACATAAACATGGTTCAGATGATTTTACTCCATACACATCAGCAACAATACCCTCTACTTCTGTAGATGTCTCTACTTCCGTAGATGTCCCTACTGCAGATGTTGAACCGAGACCCCTAAAAAATCAAACCATATCAGAAAATCATCCCACACCATTGTCACACAAAGATATGCCTTAGACAGAGACCATAGCTGATCAAGTACCTGCTACGAAAGACATGCCCACTACCCCGGATGACATACATGTTCCTGTGGAAGCTCAGTCAGTTGCACTAGAAAATGAGATGAACTATTTTGTTGACTCTCCATCACAACTACCCTTATCTCCAACAACCAACATCACAAACCTAGATTCATCCATCTAAGTTAATGATATACCAATAATTAGAACACATAAGTATCACCCAATTGATAACATGATAGGTGACCTCAACAGCAGAACTACCAAAAGACAAGGGGGAGCTGTAAACACTTGTCTATTCTCCTGTTTTCTATCTCAAGTAGTTCCACCCAACATCACAGAAGCCTTAAAAGATAACAGCTGGATTGATGCAATGCAAGAAGAACTGCAACAGTTCAGAAAACAAAAGGTGTGGAACCTAGTTGAACTCCTTGAAGTCCAATATCCTATTGGCACAAGGTGGTTATTCAAAAACAAGCTAGATGATAGGGGAATAATAATCGGAAAAAAAAGCAAGACTAATTGCTCAAGGATACACACAAGAGGAAGGCATAGACTATGATGAAGTCTTTGCACTAGTTGCAAGGATTGAGGCAATTAGAGTGTTCTTGGCATATGCATCATATAAGAAGTTCACAGTTTATCAAATGGATGTAAAGTGTGCCTTCTTATATGGTAAAATTGATGAAGAGGTCTATGTATCTCAACCACCAGGATTTGAAGATCCTGATCACCCTCACAGGGTGTACAAGCTTGACAAAGCTTTATATGGCCTTCATCAAGCACCAAGAAAATGGTATGAAACACTGTCCAAGTTTCTTCTAAAACATGGATACAAGAGAGGAACAATTGACCAGACACTCTTCCTCAAACATGAACATCAAGATCTCTTAGTTGTTCAAATATATGTTGATGACATCATATTTGGATCAACAAACAAGAGACTTTATGAAGAGTTTGAAGCCTTAATGCAATCTGAGTTTCAGATGAGTTCAATGGGAGAATTAACTTTCTTCTTAGGATTACAAGTTCATCAGAAAACAGATGGCATCTTCATCAATCAAGAAAAGTGTATCCTTCAAACATTAAAGAAATATAACCTTGCAGACTGTACATCATGCAAAACACCAGCATCTACTATAGATAAAATTGTACCAGATCCAACAGGGAAGTCTATTGATCAAAGATTATATAGATCTATGATAGGATCCCTAATGTACTTAACTGCTAGTAGACCTGACATAATGTTTGCTGTGTGTGTGTGTGTGTGCTAGGTATCAAGCAGATCCAAAAGAGTCTCATTTGAATGCAGTAAAGAGAATATTCAGATACCTCAAAGGGAAACTATCACTTGGACTATGGTATCCCAAAGAAGGAGACTTCAAGCTTTACTCCTATTTAGACAGTGACTACGGAGGATGCAACACCAATAGAAAGTCAACAACAGGAGCATGTCAATTCATGGTCCAATACTTATGTCTTGGCAGTGCAAAAAGCAAACAAATGTTTTAGTATCCACAGCAGAGGCTGAATACATAGCTGCTTCAGCAGGCTACTCCCAGGTTCTATGGTTACAAAATCAATTACTTGATTATGGTTACAATTTTCTCCATACACCAATATATATAGGCAACTCACCTGCTATGTTTATTACTACGAATCCAGTCCAACATAGTAAAACTAAGCATATAGAAATCAGATACCACTTTCTAAGAGATTGCTCAGAAAAGGGACTAAATTAAATTGATCAAAGTAGATACAACAAATCAACTTGTTGACTTATTCACTAAGGCTTTTGAATCAGTAGGATTTCAGTTCTTAATTGAATCATTAGGCATGATCAACTTAGAATAAGTTTAAAACATGAACAAACAGGTATATAGGATCATGAACTGTGTATAAACATGACATATATCCAGCCTGCACCCAATCAACTATCTGCTGATTTGATGTGTTGAATATGTGAATAGGTTCATCTGGAGTGGAAAATAAGATATGTCATGCTTAACATAAAGCCAAGATGACTGGGTATGGATAAGTCCTTATGAGGAGTTAACAAGTAAGTCTCATCAAAAAGTACACAACTCATCACTTATGCACACTTACTATGTTGTAACACCTTATAACCTCTATCTTTGTGCATCATGACCCTCTGTTTTGCGTAAGCAAAGACCTGGGTCAAAGGGCACCTCTATTTTATGTAAGTAAAGACCTGGTGACCTGATGCTGATCATTAAAAGTTCCCAAAAAGAACTGCTCCAAGAAGAATCCTAAAGGATCAACTACATAGTATTCAAAGAGCATTCATAAAAGGCATTAATAAGATTTCAAAGAAATCTTAAGATAGAGCTTATAATCTAAGGAACATGGTATGTGTGATAAAGTGATGACTTGATCACAATCTGGGAGATAGACTTTTATACACCTTGCATGATGCATTCATCCTTGTTTATCTTTAATTCTTACCAAAACATGATAACTAGCCAGACATGCCCAACATACACTCTAGGTTGAACTTCTGCGGATCACCATATTTGCAATTTGCACTAGATCCAGTAGGCTTTTCACTCAACCAAAATAATCAGGAATGTGTCTGATTTATAGTATGATCCTTAGTTTCTCAACCAATTGCCTGCCACAGAACACTATACTTATGTGATTTTAGTTACACATTCACTGATCATGCGATCTTCGTATAAATTTTTGATAAACTCATCCGTAGATGATTAATCACAAATTTAGGAGGAGTAGTACCTCGTGAATCTGAGTATAACTGATCAATTAATTCCCTTAATCTGAGTAGTATAACTAATCAATTTATTCCCTTCGAAACCGCAGGTGTACTACTAAAGACATGAGCTATCTTCCGTAGATACACTGAAATCTGTTCATCCGCAGATGTTTCTGCGGAAGACAGAATGGGTCCACTTCCATAGATAAAGTACGGAAGAAACAGAAAACTATGATTTCCGTGGATATTATACTTTCCTTAGTTATGTAATCATTAATTGCTATTATTAGGCATAGTTAATAACCTCGGAGGGGTAAAAATTGTAAATGGGTGTCTGAAAAGGTATAAAAAGGTACTTCAACCGTTGGCTGAAAACTATGATTTCCGTGGATATTATACTTTGCTTAATTATGTGATCATTAATTTCTATTATTAGGCATAGTTAATAACCTCGGAGGGGTAAAAATTGTAAATGGGTGTCTGAAAAGGTATAAAAAGGTACTTCGACCGTTGGCCTTTCTATTCATTTTCAAAACACTCTGACTTAATAACCCCTTCATCCAAAACCCCCTTCTTCATCGTCTACATCGATCACTAGGCTAACACCACTGTCACCATGGCTAATCGGTTCGTAAAATACCACAATGTCTGTGCATTTCTGAATGCAGATGTGGAGGATGAATGCAGAGACATTATAAGATACCTGAGAAGAACACGACTCTTCTATGCGCTGACTGCTAACTCAGTCATCTATCTATACCACATGATAGATTTTTGGAATACAACTGCAATAGTCGAAGGAGATGAAGGAACCATGTTCACTACGACCATTGGGAACTTACCCCTTTGGGTAAACGAAGGAATAATCCGTAGTGCCCTAGAATTGGGAGAGGATGAACAAGGTCATCCGGATGTATTTGACCATGAATACATCCAGAAGGTATTCAATCTGATAGGTTACTATGGTGACTATGAACACGGAGAAATCAAGAAGGGTAGGCTATGCAAGCCTTACCGGTTCCTCTGCCATACTTACCTCAAGTGCATCTCCAACCGGATGTCCGGGTTAGATAGATTCTCACGCCACATCTCATATGGGATCATAGGAATCTTTGAAGGAAGAACCTATAATTATGCTAAATACATCATGAACTGCCTTTGCGATCATGTACAAGTGCAAAAGGAGAACAAGATGTTCTTGTTCCCTCGGTTCCTCCAACTGATGATCAATGAACAAATTCTCGAAGTGGAGAGAGAAGGTGATATAGGTGTACAGAGCCATTTGAGTAAATCCCTTCTCAATAAACTGAAAGGGCATTATGAAGGAGGAGGTGTAGACATGTTTCCTCATGTACTGGATGAGAATGAGGACATTCCTCAGGAGCTGCTGTGGGTTGAGGAACCACAAATTGAAAGCTCATCAGCCCCATCTGCCACACACTCCCAACATAAAACACCACAACACACTTCACCCAAATCACCCTAACAAGAATCACAGCCACCACCTTCACCCATCCACTTGACATCTTCAAGTGAGAATACTGAACCCATCTCTCTTGGCTAATCACCAACATCAATCAACACTGCTTCTACTGAAGTAGTTGGTCAGGATAGAACTCAACCTTTACTCCCACACTCACCAATCTCTATAACGTCTATTGATACTAGTGCCATAAAGCCCATATCATCTCCACTACCTACTGAACCAATCACCTCTCCTACTCCTACTGAACCCGTTGAAAGCCCTACTGCTACTGAGATACTTAACATTGAAGAGGGTGATGAAGTTGAAGGAGGTACGACTGAAGAAGTTTGTCTGGAAGTTGAAGGACAGACTGATGAGATGGTAGAGCAGGAGGAGGGTGATTATGTTGACATAACTGCTTACAAAGAGGATGATCTAAAGGAGGAGGAGATCAATGTAAGCAAACGCTACCTGGTGGCTCAGTACAACAATCTTGTACTAAAGGGAAACAAGAAGATGGAAAAGCTAAGAAGGCTAAGAAAGGAGCTGAATAAGAAAGATGAGACCATTAGTAGCCTGGAAAGCAGATTGACAAGATTAAGAGAAGATGCTGAGATGAACAATGAAGTAATTGATGCTCTTCATGAGCTTGTGGCTGAACAAGTAGAACTTTTGAAACAGAAAGATCATGAGATTGAGAAGTTGAAGAGGAAATTGAGTGAAGCTGAAAAGAACAAAAGTGATTCAGTAATGATCACTTACACCAGAAAGAGAAAATATCTTGGAAAAGAAACTGGTGTTCCTGGTGAATCTTCAAAAAGAGCAAAAATAGGTTCACCAGAGCAGTCGGTATCTAAGGAAGAAACTGCTGAGAAAAAGAAAGAAGAGAAAAGTGAAGAACTGCTAACAGCCAAAGACATTCTTGAAGAAAGACCCGAATCTACCATGTTCATAGAGCTAATCAATAGAGGATTCCCTTTTGACTTGGTAGAGAGGATGAACCTGTCAGAGCTGATTCAGACAGTAAAGGAGTTTGATGCAGTAAGAATGATAATTCCCAACTGCAATTATGAAACATTCTCCAAGTACAAAGTAATGGAGAAGATTAGGAAGGATTTGAGCCACTATGATATAGCTAAGCTTACAAGATATAACATGACATGCTGGTTACAAAGCCATAACTACCAGCCCCATGAGCTAACAGGAAGATCAGTTGGTGAACTCAGAGCAATGATGGATCATGTCATGAAAGTCGAGTTAGACACAGGAGTAAAATTCAGATCCGGAGCCCCCAATCCTACTTATCAACAACAATCATCACAAACCCCTACTGAGCCTACTGTGGTTCAAGCAAAAGACATGCATGAAGGAAAAGAACAATTGATTAGAGAGCCAAGAGATATAATTCCCAACAAGATATGGCCTCTTGGAACAGCTGTGAGGGAGATCACCCAAGAACAACTAAATCTGATTCAACTTTTTGATCAAATGACAACTCAAAGATCAGTTGAAGACAATCAGATTATTGCATGGAAGTATGATGGTGATTGGGATTGTGCAATGATCAAGAGGGCATCTGGCATGGTGCAATATTTTCAAAGACTAGAGAGCTTACTGTCACTGCCAGATGTAGACCTTTATACATTACAACGCCTTCCCATCATTAATTATCCTATTAGTCTAAGGGGAAGAAACTTCTCTGGGATTGTGAACAGTCTAAAGAACAAGTTTAAGGGGGATATGATCAGGGAAGCTATGATGGATGATGTTGTGCACTTTAGAAGAAAGTCAAACTCTCAGTCCAAGTCCAAACTGGTTGATGATGAATTCTTGAAAAGGATTGGAGCTGAAGATAGATTTGCTGCATCAATCAAAACAATAGATGGCAATCAGTTCACATGCCCTATTACTGACTGGGGGTATGTTGAAAGGAATAAAGAACTGGTGCTGCTAAGGAATGATCCTGCTAAGAAGTCAACAAGCATAGACTTTTTGACCCTGTAGAACTGAAGTTGCTGCACCCAAGCTATACCTCTTATCTTCATGATAAACACTTTCCAAGGCTGCAAGATTCAACTGCTCAAAATGACTTGTGCTTCTATGTACACCTTATTAAAGTCATTGACAAATTGCATGCCAAGGCGTACAAGAGGAGGAAGTTTGAAGCTGGGCAGCTGATTGGGTCAGAGATAAAGCCTATAACAGAATTAAGAATTTCAGAACATGATGAATTAGAGGTGGTGTCAAATAATAGTATTGTGCAACACTCACCACTAAAGAGGATGTCCTGGGTATGAAATACAAAACATTGAAGAGGATGAACAGAAGACAGATAAAGTATCAGTATGAAGATCAGAAGATGACTGTAGATTACTTTTCGTCTAAGATTTTGGCTAGAGTACAAGAACTTAGAGTTTTAAACCCATGATTACTAAAGTCTAAACCTAAGGGGGACTATTGTTAGGGATAGAACTCATGTATAGGTTTAGATGATGAATCAATATTGTAATCACTTATGTAATCATAATTTTTGATGAGATAATATGAATGACTTTGATTATATTTGTGTTTATTGATTGATTAATATTTGTATTGCATAATATATGTTATATATATATATATATATATATATATATATATATATATATATATATATATATATATATATATATATATATGAGGTACTGAATAATATATGTATGAATATACAGTAAACATCAGACTTGGTGAATTGATAAAATCACTAAGTGTTGGGACAACTGCGGACGAAGAAAATGTTCTTCCGTAGATGTTCTCAGGAACATAACTAAAGTATACATCCGTGGATCTCCTGCGGAAGAACAACTTCAGCTGAACAAGAAAAGAACAAGCTACTGTAGGGATTGCTGCGGAAGACAGGAACTTCTGCGGAAGCACAAGAACAAGAACTGCGGAAGCACAAGAACTGCGGAAGCACAAGAACAAGAACAATTGCTGCGGAAGACTAAATTCCTACGGAAGAGTAAATTCCTGCGAAAGATCAATTAACTCAGAAGTCAACATCAAGTCAACAAGTCAACGTGGCAGAACAACAACAACATTAATGATGATTGAAGACGTTTTATTCAAGCGGATATTCCACGTCACATCAACAAATTTTATCATCAGTAGAATCATTGTAAATCATGAATTCCTAAGCCGATAAACATGGCGAAGATTCGGATAGTGATGATTAGCTTAATTATAGCAACAAAATAGCTAGCAATATAACAGCATTAGATCTCTATAAATAGATACGAGATCATCAACAGATGTAATCAATAAATCAGAAAAACAATTTTAGATCATTAGAATCAATAGTAATCATTACAACAGAGCATCTGAATCATTATTAGCAACAAGAAAGCATTACGATCAACATTCTTGAGTTCTCACGGTTTGATTATTCTTATTTTATTTGTGTGTGAATGTGTGATTGAATTCGTAGATTAAACACCAAGTATTGATAATTCAGCGATCAATACTTGTTCAAATCAAGTCTGATAATTCCTGAACGATCCCCTGATTCACAGAAAGACATGGGGTGACTCTTGAAGAAGAACCAATCCAACTTCATAAAGTACACAAGGACACACCTAAGTCTGAACTTAAGAAATTAGCTGAGGTGAACCGGATATTAAAACTAAAGCCCTAGTTAGCTCTGACGTAGAAACGGATGTCCTAGAAGTCGCCAAGGATGCTGAGAGAGTTTAGACAATTGTGGATATCGCAAGTCAGCTGGAGAGGCATCAGGTGTACCCCTTAGACCTTCAACAGTCAGACCTACTAAAATCTCTACCTCAGATAAAGGTAAGAGACCTATGACTGATAGAGAAGAAGTTGAGCATGAGTCTCAGGAAAGAAGGGCCATAATCTTGATGACCAAATGGATAGGGATGTTCCCATAAAAGGTTGAAAATGAACTAATAGAATTACATGCTAGCAGAGCTCAAAAATCTTCTGTTAAGAAGAACATCATTAAATTGATTAAAAGTGCAAAATATTCTAGAGCAATAAGAAAAAGAATCAACCTTGTTGGAGAAAGTAGCAGAACAAAACCAACAACTCCATTTAAATCAAAGGCCAAAGTTTTCAGAAAAGTGTCATCTAAATCATATAGGCCAACTGCCGAAAGCACTCATATGATAACCACACAGCAAGCTTCGGTGTCCATAACTGTTGAATCGACATCGATGGCCTCCATTCATAAAAGGAAGGAAAAAGATGAAGAAAAATGTCTCCTAGTAGTTCAACTTGAGTTGAAAGGATTCAACTTTGATGAGGTTATGGAATGGAATCTTACTAAGATGAAGTCAAAACTGATAGCTGTAACTCATGCTGAAATGGAGAAATTAGCAGAGTTTGCTAGAAGGAAAAGAGCTAAATCAGAGAGAAGACAAGCAGAGAGAGTAAGACCAAAGACCAGAAACAAGCAACAAATGAAGATTTTTCTCAAATACTATGGTTTCTGTAGCAAACAAGTAGGACCAATGAGTATGTCTACTGTTGATTTGAATATTAGAGAAATCGAAAAGAGAGTTGCAGCCAGAGAGCTCCCCAAGTATGACGTAGCTAGGGAGCAATAGGAAAGACAACAAACAACAACCAAGAAAGCTGGTTAGAAGTCTTCCCATCTACCGACTAGCCTCCAGCATCTCCTAACTCTGACTCCACTACCTCTAACAAAAATCAGCTAATCTCATCAATCCCTACCAAAAAGAGTTATAAAGGCATGGGTGATTGACCTAGAGGTGGAGGAGAAGATACTTAAAGGAACAAAGGTTTTGGGTGCTGGGTATGTATCCTAAATGAAGAAATTTGCAGTCAAGAGGAAAAATGGTGAGATCATGTACTATGATCATAAGAGTGAAATACTTGATCTGCCCCTTAACATCTTAGAGCAAATTGTTGAGCACCTCAACATCTATGAATGTAGAAATGAAAAATCCAAGATGCTGCTTTAGAAGGTGTTGCCCTTAGTCAAGGAAGAGGTGGGTGAGGAAATCCCTGAAACTCCACTATCAGCATATGACCCAATAGTGGAGTGGGAATATGACTAGAAGAATTACACATACTTCATCACCAGATCGGTAGCTGGAAGGGTAGCTTACTCAAGGAATCATCTAGTTTGTTTTAACAAATTTGAGATAGCTGACCTAACCAGGTTAAGGCTAAGGAACACAAACAATGACTCTGAGGCAAAGGAAGTAGACAAGGTGCTGATGAGAATTTACAAATCTCATCTAGAAAAGTCAAGGCAGGCTTTAAAACATAGAAGAAAACTAAAAGAGCCTGAAGTTATTGAAGCCACCCCATCTGCTGATCCTGTACCCATCACTCAACTACAATCATCTCCTCCTACCATCCAAACTACTCAAACCACTGAGCATATTTCTCCAACAGTCCAAAAAGCTCCTCAAACAGCTAACTCCACAACACTAACCTAGTTTGATCAATCGAAAGATGGACTGATCATCATCACTGCTGCTAAAAGAGTAAGATAAGGATTGAACAATCCTAAGCAAACTGAAGAAGATAAACTCTCAGAATCTTAGCAAGAAGAAGACTCAGAGGGTGACAGTACAACCATTATCTAATAAAGATATGATCTAAAGGCTAAGAGAGACTTCATTGAAAGAAAGAACAAGTCTAAATCTTTCTTCCTGACTAAGCCGAGAACGGAAACATGGCGCTAGAAGTTCTAAATCTCAACTTTGAAGACCTACAAAAGATGTTCACTTTGATCTCCAAATATGAAGGCATGCCAGATAAGTACAAATCTATGGCTTCTATTCTAATGATAAAGATTGGGAACAAAGTTGAAGTAGAACAAAGTGGAGACAAAGAAAAAGATGTTCTACATGTGACTCCATTAAGCATTCATGACCCAATCACATGTTAGTATTACAATTCCTCAACCAACACCTGCAGTCTAACTTTTGTTGGTGCCGGCAGAACTGAAGTCAAAGAGTATGATCCCTTTAGACTATCTCGGCACAACAAGGACTTAGTCAATATACCTCTTGAAAACCCCTCAACAAATAGAAGAGATACATGTATGAGCTATTACTGATAAAGATGCTTGAAGGATGAAGAAAGAGTTTTGGTAGCATCATCCTACGAGAAATGTTTTAATCTATGAAAATGATGAAGCTACCGAAAACTCAAGGATTCAGCATTGGCTGCCAACTACCAAAGTATGCCAAGTGCTAAACCACTATCGATCAACACTGAAAGTAATGAAGTGCTAATCAACTGGTTATCAATACTCAAATAGATGACCTGCTAGTCACCTGCAACATTAGACAAGACTTCCTGTACCAAAGTATATTAACATCTACTATGTTCTACCTTTTGGAAACAACATAGTACTAGATCTGCAAACTTCTAATGTGTCGATTGTCTGTCTATGTTGTACATACCTTTTGTACACCAGGAATAGATGTAAATTTATTTATTATTTATATTTACCTTTCATAGTATAAATATCTCTTACTTGTATAGTTTTGATGTTAGCTAGTTAGCCCACTTGTTTATCTGCTGATTGGTACAAACATGAAATCAGAAAAGATTAATCAAGTGTATACTTTAAAAGAACTTCTTGTGTCTTTATTATTACTCAAAGTATATGTGTTTGTTAAGTCTGAGAGTTGACTTAGATTTCGCATTTTTCATCTGTCGATCAAACAGAAATATCTTGTTAAGTCTTTAAGTGATCCGACAATGTTGAATAAGACATAACTTATCAAGCTCAAAAGCAATGACTATAAGAAATTTAGAGCTCTAAGCAACCCCCCCCCCCCCCCACCTCCAAATATCATTCCAAAACAAGCTAGCCTCCTTAACGCCCACTAACAAATTAGAATACTACCTTAAGCATTAAGTTTAGAGAAATATATAATGATTAACATCCAAACATGCTCCCGTATATATAAATTAACCAGTAGCCATAAAGAACCCTTTCCGTTCACAAGTTTACTATGTCATTTCTAAAGCAAGCCCCATGATTAAAGGCTTCCATGCTTCTAATTCTTAACCTTCATTTCTCTTAAGCCACGATAGTCAAATTCCAATTTAGCTTATGAGTCTTCGGGAGGATTCATCACCACCCTAATCATTTTTAACCTTTACAGTCAGTAATAGCAAAGACAATTTTTAAAAATAATGATAATTAAATAGCAAAATCAATTTTCCTTTTAGTTTCTTATAGTTATGATATTGGTTTTTTTTGGCATATTGCTGGGCTTGTGGTTCGTGGTCTAGTTGTTGGGCTTGATTACTGCTGGGCTTCTTGCTGTTAAAGGTGTTGTTGGTCTGCATTTCTTAGGTACCCGTTATGACGTGTTTCCTCTCTGAAAGACATGCGGGTCATGGGTTGGTTTGGAGCATCTTAGTTTTTTATTTGGATATTATATATATGTAGATAGAGAGGTGTTTCTGCATTCATTTTTCACTTTCTAGATTTCATAACTCTATATCTAGTTCTCTGCTTCTCTTTCGAGTTGTTATATTCTTGTTCAAGCTAGGATTTCATCTGTAATGACTGTTGCTTAGTTTCGATCTGTAGAAGTGTCTTAACCCGTTAGCCATCGTGCTGATGGTCTATGAGTTTGTGAAGAAGTTTTTTCGGTTCATAACAAGATAAGATTTGCATCTGGTTTATATTTGAATAAAAAACGTTTTCATTATGGTTCTAAACATGGTATCAAAACATAGGCTCTAATATCTTCGCTCTTCTCCGTTGTGCTATTGGATTGATTCATCTTCTAGGGGTTCTGATCTCAAAAAACCCTAGATCTGGTTCATGATTCTTTGTTCCTCTGCTCAAGTGCTTTGGTTTTCTAATCTTGAACCCTAACGAAGCTGTATTGTTCATTTACCATCTTGGTGATTTATCTAAAGAAGAAGAGATTCTATGGTTCATCTATTAGGACCTTGGCTCTATTCTTGCTACACATCTTGCATCGTAAGGCTGAAGCTGTGTATCTGGATTTCTTATTTGAGACTATGTAAACCTTGAACGTTATAAGTCTCAATAGCTTTGGAGTACCCGTGTAGGGCGCCCCCTGTGAGATCTTTCTTACCTTATCTTACTCTACATTCATGATTATTCATTATTTTAGACATTATCTGACTAGGTTAGGGGTACCGGTACCGGTTAACAGGGAGAGCCATCCCCTATTGGTTTACTTGTTGATTGATTCTTGGAAATTTTATGCATCACTTGTGTGTTACATATTATGTGTCTGCATTATACAGCTCTAGCAGATCCTTGATCTGATAACAAATTGGTGTGAAACTGGCTCTGGCCTTAGCTGTTTTATCTGCATGTGCCTAAGTGTTAGCATATTGTTTGTTACTTACCAGTTTGTTAGAGTGGAAATATGACTACTGATGCTTCTACGTCTCAAACCCTTGTTAGCAAAATAAAGGCTAGTGACCCTCGTTATCTTCATGCTAGTGACTCTAGTAGCCTAACCATTGTTAGTATAAAATTAAAAGGAACATAGAATTACATAGTGTGGCAAATTCCATTATCTCTCAAGAAGAATCTTATAGAGGTTCTAACATTTCTTCAAAAAATCAAATTATTGGTTTTTCATCCAAAGTTAATCAGTTTTCTGTAAATAAGAAAGTAAGTGTCAAGGGCCAAACCCAAACATGAAATGTTCACACTATAATAAGATCAGTCACACTGTTGAAAGATGTTTTGAATTGGCTGGTTACCCCCTTGGTCTAGGTAGCGTCCTGGTCAGATCTTTACTCAGGGTAATAAACCAAGTATGTCAAATAACTCTGCTGCTTCTAAGAATAATTCATCGCTCTCTACTTCGTCTACTCCTTTATCTCCTGATCAAATCACAAGACTTTTAGCTTTCTTAAATGACAAATCTGGTGAGAGCTTCCAAAGCTCTCTTGTTGAAGCTAATTTACCTGCTAACTGTTTTAGCAAAGTTGTATATGGGTTTACATCTGGTCTGACTTCATCCTTAAAGTCAGATTGGGTAATAGACTCTGGGGCTAACCAACATATGGTTAAATCTGATAAAGACATGTTTAACTCCCTTAATTAACACACAAATCAAAGATGTTTCTGAATTCAATATAAAAATCAAACATCCAAATGGAACCGATGCATTAGTAACCAAGGATGGGTCTTTAAAACTAAATGAAAATACTATCCTTACTAATATATTTGTAGTCCCCAAGTATGTTATGACCCTAATGTCTGTCTACAAACTTGTCATAAAGAAAACCCTGGTGATTGGTAGCCAAATGGACGGCTTATACTTCTGTGGTGATGATTTCAAATCTATTAAGGTGTGTTTCAATAGCATCGATATTTTGAAACTTTGGCACTCTAGGTTAGGTCATCCATCAAATCAAGTTTTAAAAGTCTTAAAGGACTCCCTAAAACTCAAAGTTCATGAAACTAATTTTCCCTGTGATGTTTTTCACAAGGCGGGCTAAACAACATTGTGAACCATTCCGACTTAGTGACTATTCTTCTGTAGATATAGGGGATCTTGTATAACTTGATGTTTGGGGACCTTATTAGATTAGCAGAAGGGAGGGATTTAGGTTCTTTCTAACTGTTATGGATGATTACTCACGTGTTGTTTGGGTCTATCTTTTGAGACAAAAAAATGAAGTTTTTCAAAATATTGAAACATCTTTTAATCTGATTAAAACTCATTTTGGTAAAAACATAAAAAACTTTCAAAGTGACAATGGATCTGAGTTCATAAAAAGTCAAATGGACATTTTTGTAAAGAAAAATGGTATTCTTCACCTAAAAAAATTGTGCACATACACCAAAACACCAAAACTGAATGGTATTGCGAAAAGAAAGCACCAACACTGTCTAATGTTGCTCGTGCTCTTTTATTTCAGTCAGGTCTCCCTGTTCGGTTTTGGTTTGAGTGTATACTAACTGCTACCTATCTTATTAAAAGGACTCCATCCTCTATTCTTCATGGTAAATCTCTATTTGAACTTACGTTCAAATTGAGTTTTTGGTGGTTTGTGCTTCGGTATAGTCCTTAAAATAATAATAAATTCAACAGTAATGCTGAAAAATGTGTTTTTTAGGTTACTCCTTTGATAAGAAAGGATACAAACTTTAGAGTCTTGATAACAAACGTATCATTGTCTCACGAGATGTTCAATTTTATGAGTTGGTCTTTCCATTTAAAAATAATAGTATGTCTTTAGAAACTACATCATTGATTGATTCGACTTTAAATTCTTTAAATTTTTTTGACTGTTTCGATTCACAAAATTCTAAAAATTCTAACAGTGTAAGTCCCAATGATGAGGAGAGGGTTACTAGTCGAAACATTATTGTAAGTCAAATTCCCGGTTGCAACACAAATCATGAGGGCGAGGCTTCAGTACAGCAACCTCACGATTCTATTGATGGCACTTTGGAGATTGGTAACATAGTGGTCAAATTGAAGATGAAAACTCCCTAAAGGGCATACAGAATTCCACTGTTCTTTAACGGTCAAATAGAAATTCTAAAATTCCCATAAAATTAAATAATTTTGTTATTGAAGGAAAAGTTAAATATGGTTAAAAAGGTGGTTATTATTCCAATTTATCTAAAGAACATTACTGTTTCATAACTGGTCTTAATAAAAACATTAAACCTTCTAGTTTTAAACATGCGGTAATAGATGTAAACCGGAGGAATGCCATGAACGAAGAGATGGAGGCTTTAAATCATAATAATACATGGACCTTAGTAGACTTACCTAAAGGTAGAAAACCCATAGGATATAACTGGGTCTATAAAATCAAATATAAGTCATCGGGTGAGGTTGATAGGTATATAGCTCGTCATGTCGCAAAAGGATTTAGTAAAAAGGAGGGTGTCGATTCGGTGATGAAACTTTTTCTCCTATGGTAAAAATGGTTACGATTCGGTGTATCTTGTCTTTGGTTGTTCATTATGATTGGCCAGTATTTCAATTAGAGATGAACAATGCTTTTTATATGGTAACCTATATGAAGATGTGTATATGAGGTTACCCGAAGGATATTTTTCAGAAATGGAACAAAAGTTTGTAGAATAAACAAGTCGTTATATGGTCTTAAGCAAGCCCCTCGTAAGTGGAATGAAAAATTAGTTGGTGTTTTAGTTGAGTTTGGATTTGTGCAAAGCAAATGTGATTACTCATTATTTGTGAAACATACATCTGATATTATGGTTATTGTTGAATCATATGAGGCTGGTGCAAGCAAAACAACACTTAGAAGATTTTGATGTACAATTGAATTGGTTTTCCGAAGACAAAGTTGCTCTTCCGAAAACAAGTCAAAGATCTTCTGAAGCTCAAGGTTGAAGAACTTTCGAAGTGAGAACTTAGTCTTCCGAGATTAAGAAGTTCTCCTTCCAAAGTATACAACTTAGAAGATCCTAAAGACAAAGTCTTCAAAAGAATAAAGTCCTGAAAACTTGAAGAAGACTTGGAAGAAGTTGATTCTTCCGAAGTATAAATGGCCTAGGAAGAACTTATTCTTCCGAAGCCATTTAGCTTCGAAAGAACCAACTATGAACCAGTGGGCATAAGTATGGTCTGTCTAACATCCACTACAACCTCTATATACTGCATGGTGCTTTCCCACGCCCATGTAGTTGACCATACTTTAATCCACTATTCACCCATTATCAGTTATTACAGTTGCCACTTTTAGTTGGTGACAAAAGGTAAGTCATGGACCTGTCATGAATACCTAATCTAGGATAGTATTTTATCTTAGATACTTTACTTATAGCAATGTAGTATTTGTCTAGTTGTAGATTCCAGCTGGTTATCCAAGTATATCCGACTATAGATAGTAGTATATATAGTTTCTCATTGTAACTTTGTAACTATGCTTGTAAGAGTCTTGTAATACTGAGTTGAGAAGTAATATATACATGTATTTTGAAAAACTATTCTTGTGTTCATTTGTTTTCATTAACTTATTATATTACTTGTGAACTTAGTTTGAGATTCTGCTTCATCAACCCGAGTGACATTAAGTGTGTTTGTGTGATTATCTTGTGTTGTGAGACAAACACCGATCCTGCAATTGGTATCAGAGCTTTTTTGGCTCTTGATTGTGAGATCTTACCATCCTAAAATCACATTTGTTTCTTCATGCTCACTCACTTCACTCTAATGGTTCTCAACCAGAAGTCCTCTGAGTCTGAGATGAGAACCATGACCAAGGCTCCTATCATCACCCCTGATGATTTTGGAACCTGGTGCAAACGTATTGAAGGCTTTATCAAGTATCAGGACAGCCGCATGTGGAGATCAGTCACTCATGGTCCTTACCAACCAAAGGTGGAATCCCCATCTGGTAATGGTGTCATGATTGAGAAAGCTGTTGAAGACTACTCTGATTAAGACTTCAAGAAGATGGACATTGACTGCAAAGCCATGACTGTGTTGCTTACTGCTATACCAAACTCCATAATGGTAGGCTTTCAGCAATGCGAGACTGCCAAAGAACTATTTGATGCTTTAAAGTTGATGTACTCTAGTTCTAATGAATCCAAGGAGACAAAGAAAGATGTGCTGAAGCAGAATTTTGAGAACTTCACATACATTGTTGGTGAGACCTTGAGCCAACAATACTTCAGGTACATGGATTTGATCACCTTTTTTTAGTCTTTGGGAGTGGCTCATGAGAAGAAAGGCATAGTGTAATTACACCCGAAAAATTTAAAGAAAAGAAAAGTAAAGAAGAAAAAGATAAATAGTCCAAAAGCAATGGGTTAAAAATGTGCAAGAGTCAAAGTTCCTATAATGGGTGTCAAAAGGTGGTAAGACCGCCCATAACTCTCTCTCTCTCTCTCTCTCTTATGCATAATTCGGCTAAAGACTTGGAAAAGAAAACCTCATCCGGTTTTAGAGAGAGAAAGCTCAAGTTCTTAAAAAAGGTGAGATTTCCAGAAGTTTTCTTCTCGATTTTTTGCTGGGTTCGAGCTTATGAACCTATTTTTATGTGTTTCCTGGTGTTGGTTGTTTGTTTTATGTGTTTAGGTGCTAGTTATACTTGTTAGCTCTCAGGTTTGTGGTGTTTCACTCGAAAGCTGCTAAGAGGTGAGTTCTAAATCCCCTTTTTTACTTGTTTTACTACTTGTTTGGGGCTTATATGCATAGTAACTGATGTTTTATAAATTTTCAGTGACTTTTCCATGAAAATATGACCTTCTATGTTTGTGGCATGTTTTGAATGTTTTCTGTGATGATTGGGTCTGGTTGTTGTCTTGTTTAAGCATATAACATGTTAGATCTATGCTAAGTTCAGGTTAGGATGATGTTTGGGACTGGAAAACTTCATAAGTTGCATCGCAGGTACTGGACAAAGTGTCCACTGTGGATGTTGGTCATCCGTTGTGGACACTTGGTTGTAAACAAAGTGTCCGCTGTGGATGTTGGTCATCCGCTGTGGAACCTGTCCGTTGTGGACATTATGTGTCTGCTGTGGACACTTAGAAATGTAGAACGTCCGCTGTGGACTTACATGTCCGTTGTGGACACTTAAGAGGTTTTAGGCTGTCCGCTGTGGACTTTATTCATCCGCTGTGAATCCCTTAACCATCCGTTGTGACACACTTAGTTTTTTACTCATCCGCTGTGGACTTTGGCTGTCCGCTGTGGACCTTGGTTGTCCGCTGTAGACTTAGGCTGTCCGCTATGGATACTTAGTACTTTAAGCCATCCGCTGTATATGCTACTCATGTGCTGTGAACACTTATGATTTTCTGAAATTTTGGGAATAGAGTTTAAGTGTTAAGAACTTATGTTTAATGGGAGTTTATGCTTGTTTTATGTTTCTAATGTTTTATTTACCTTCTTATGAGCTGCTTGCTATGAATAATTATTACTGTTTCATGATATGTGATTTTAAAGTAATAATATTATAAAAGTATTATTCATAATAAGTGGACACAAAGGAATAAAAGAAGGACGGTGAAACTTAATGAATGTTACTCCCGGGCCCTGATAAAAGGTGAAAAGTCTTGCAATGTGACCTCTCATGTAATTGTTAAGTTGTTGTTAATTCCGTTATCTCTTGTAAGGGCTTATTTTGTCATTAATACAAATACGAGGATTCGTTTGAAATTTCTTGTATCTTAATCTCTCTTGAGTATTTAGATTTTCTTATAATTTGTGTTATTATTAAATAATTAAGTTAATAATAATAATAATAATACCAATGAAATAATAATAATAATAATAATAATAATAATAATAATAATATAATAATAATAATAATAATAATAATAATAATAATAATAATAATAATAATAATAATAATAATAATAATAATAGGGGTTAATTTTGAAAATAAATAGAAACAAAATAGTTTTAATTAATTTAAAACTTGTAATCTAATAATAATGGGCATAAAATAATAAGATTAAAACTTTAAGGACTAAACTGTAAATTTTTTTCCAACTAGAAATTAACTTTGGGTTACAAATGTAAATTTATAAAGCACGGGGACCAAAGTGTAATTTTTAACCTGAAAATCGTTCCTAATCGGTTTCACAATTAAAAACCCATTCTTTTAACCCATAAGCACCCTAAAAACCCATTCTTTTAACCCGAAAATCGTTCCTAATCGCTCGTGAACTTGATTCGAATATGAGTACACACGGAATTTAGATGTTAATCACGAATTCATTGGATAATTAAATCAAAAACCGAACCACATAAAAACCAAATCGATTTCACAATTAAAACGCTGTAATAACTCAATCAAACGGGCAGAAACGTTCATCTCATCATTTCTTAATCAATGTTGTGTTTGATTACGATTGCAACGGTCGCATATACATCAATTTCAATCTGAAACACCCGACAACGAACTTGAACTCGTTGGGCATTAAATCGACCCAATTGATACTATAAAATCGAGGCAAATCGTCTCATTCGAGTTTCCTAATCTCTCTGTAACATCAATTGCACCAAAAACACACACAAACCTCAAGATTGAAACGAGAACCCGTCGCGAACCTAGTCCAAACTTGAAATCGATTATACTGCATCGAATCAGGTAATTGCACATATGAATGTACTCGATTTGAGGTAGGAAACAAAAGCCTTATGGTTAATTGCATAACCATAATCGGATTGATCTTCAATTTGATCTATTTGGAAAACTAGGGTTCTTGTGAAATTTAGGGATTTTTCTGGGTAAATTGTTAAAATGCTTTATTTCGGAAATTTGACAAGAAACAGGGCCTTGGCCCAATGGTTTAAGCATGGTGTGGTATGGCAAGGGACCCGGGTTCGAACCCGAATCCCTGCCTTTATTTTTTTTTTTTAAGGTTTTTATTAATTTTAAATTACAGAAAATACTTAAATATTATTTTTAGTTATATAAAAATCATTTTTAATCAGAAATTAAATAAAATTAATTTCTTTTAAATTTTCTTAGAAATTCAATTAATAAATCCTTATTCTTTTATTTTAAAAATTATAAAAATTGTTATAAAATATAAATTATTATTAATTTTAAATTGTAATGAATCTCCTTTAATTTTCAAGAAATTCAATTTGATAAATACTTCATTTTAGTTTATTTTATAAAATATATTTACAAATTCAATTATATATATATTTAAAGTAAATAAATATATATATATATATGTACTTATTTAAATTATGCATCTATTGTAAGATACAATCATTAACTATTGCTAGCCTAGCGACGTCATAGATCTATGGGCCTGACAAGCCTGTTTGTTGCTAAAGCCGAGGTATTGCCGGCTCCTAGTGACGTATTCTTGATCATTATGGGAACCAAGTACATTTAGCTAATCGTATAACTATGTTGTGGCCATATTTATCGAGGTTTGATTGTTACATTTGGTTATCCATTTATTATTACATTATTCTATAACCTATGACATGAATTGCCAACTTATTGTTTATATATATATATGTATGTTAAATCTATGGGAAACTCACCAACATTATATTTTGACATTATTTTTAACATGTTTCAGGAAATAATCCCGCTTAATTGCTCATGAAGACTTGAACACATCTAGGATTGGACCTAGAGAATAATAAAAATGACATATTTTATCACATGATGTTATTTGAATTCTTGTTATATTGGTTGTTTGAAACTTATGTTTTACATTTATGTATGTTCATGAAACTTGGAATTTAATAATATTTACACCTTTGAAATAGTATTGTGTGGCATGAACAATCTTAACCCTCACATCTCAACGTTTCCGCCGTTAAGGTTGGGGTGTGACAGATTGGTATCAGAGCCCATAACTATAGGGATGTAGGTTATTAGAAATGGTGGCCTAGACTATGGTTAACCTAGGGACCCCTTTTCATGAATATTTGTTATAATCTTGTAAGCTTGCTTATATGTCTATTACATGATGTTACATGTTGCATGATAAATCCTTTATGTGCTATTTGATTTTATTTAGACAATGGTGTCTTAGGAGTATGACTTGAATCTTGTATACCCCAACTTCCTAATCCCCTTCGTATGTCTTTAAGTTCTATCGCATCTAATCTCTTCTAAAACTTATTTTCGACTACGCATGGAATCTTACGAATTATATCGAGTGGATAAAATTCTTTAGACGTTATGTCTAAATCTTGAAAATCTTATCGAGGTTTTAATTCTAATAGCCTATAGGGAAGTGCGTGACACATAAACACCTGTATTCTGGATATCCTAGCAAAAGGCCCTCGGGCTAAGGCAAGCATTTCGTATAAATCCCATTGCGGGACCTGTTATGCTTACCTGGGGATTTCCGGGATGAGTGCTAAATTATGGTCAACATACACATTTTCCCCAAGGTAATTGGGATTATGTCACCTCGACGTGTCTATATTCCTATTGGCTGTGTGGTACCAAATGGAACCATACTGTTTATATTTATAAATATCAAAAACTCATGATTTCTTGAACTGGTTATTTCCAAATTCTAATACCTTCTTTATTTCTATCTTATAGAATGTCTCGTCATCAAGGAAAACGTGCTACCTCCGACCGCAAACTTGCCGCGATGATTGCCCTGCAAATGGCTGCTGTCCTCCCAACCATGGTTGTAAAACTTAGTAGCACCCTAATGGCTAACAACAGTAATAATGCAAATGGGAATAATGGTGGTGTTGCTAACAATGGCCATGGTGAAAATAGCAACAATCAAGGGGGAAACAACCGAACTTGTACTTTCAAGCATTTTAACTCTTGCAAACCCACTAGTTTTAGTGGGAAGGAGGGAGCCACTGGACTTCTCGAGTGGTTCGAGAGTATGGAGAATACCTTCATAAATAGTGAGTGTCCCGAGGAACTTAAGGTCCGTTATGCTGCGAGTGTCCTTCAACAACGGGCACTTACCTGGTGGAATAGCGAGAAGAGGAAACCGAGGTGCGGAAGTCGCGTTGGCATTATCTTGGGAGGAATTTAAGGACATTATGATCCAAAAATTCTGCCCGAGAAGTGAACTGCAAAAATTGGAGGAGGAGTTATGGAATCTCAAGCAGGATAGTGGCAACCATTTGGCGTACTCCACCCGGCATCATGAACTGAGCATGCTTTTACCGCATATGGTGGATACCGTACCCCGTAGCATTGAGAAGTTTATCAAAGGGGTACCACCCCAAATTCAAGATGCTGTGGTGGGAAGTAGGCCCACGACCCTGGAAGAAGCAATCAACATCACCGCCCAGCTCACCGAGAATCATATTAAGGCTGGTACTTTGACGGTGAAGGGTGCAAAACCAACTGCGAAGGTGACTCCCGAGGAGATGAAGGAGGTGAAGGCTGAATCCTCGTTCAAGGGCAAGAAGCGCAAGTTCACACCAGCCCGCCACTTTGCTGTGACAGCACCCAATGCCCTTTAAGGTAAGTTGTCGCTGTAAACCAAGCACCCGTGGCAAGAGCTTACACTGGTCCACACCTTATGTGCAACACCTGCAAGTATCATCATGCGGGAAATAATCCATGCCGAATCTGCACTCTTTGCGGGAAATACGGGCATTTGGTGGCTACTTGTCATCGTGCCCCAAACAATGTTGCCATGATTGCTAACCAAGCCTGCTACAATTGTGGCGAAACTGGTCATTTCCGTCCGTAATGCCCTCGTATTGCGGGGAATGTCCCACCGGCTCGAGGACAGGCTTTCAACATTAATGCAAATCAAGCGCAAGCCAACAACGATGTTGTGAATGGTATGTATCTTGTAAATAATTGTTATGCGTCTGTACTTTTTGATTCGGGTACGGATAAGAGCTTTGTATTCTTAGAATTCGAACCTATTCTTGCTAAGCCGCGTTCTAAGCTAGGAAAATCCTTTACGGTCGAAGTCGCCGATGGAAAATCAATCGTAGTTGACGTCGTAATACGTGATTGCATCCTGAGTCTTAACGAGCATGAATTTCCTATCGATCTTAATCCTATGCAACTGCGGAGCTTCGACATCATTATTGGCATGGATTGGTTAGCCAAACAGCACGTGGAAATCATTTGTTTCGAGAAGTGCATTCGAATTCCTCTACCTTCAGGAGATACACTAAAAGTCTTTGGTGAGAGATCGTCTCAAGGAGTCAAACTCATGTCCTGTATCAAGGCCCGAAAGTGTTTGAGTAAAAATTACGTAGCCTTTATGGCTTACGTAGTTAACACGAAAGCCAAGGGGAAGGAACTTAAGGATATACCCATCGTACGCGACTTTCCCGAAGTGTTTCCCGAGGATCTTAGTGGGTTACCTCCCGTTCGGGAAGTTGAATTCAAGATTGACTTGATTCATGGTGCAAACCCTGTGGCTAAATCGCCTTATCGTCTTGCGCCTTCTGAAATGCAAGAACTAGCCAGTCAGCTACAAGAATTGACCGATAAGGGCTTCATTCGTCTTAGCTCTTCACCATGGGGTGACCCTGTGCTATTCGTGAAGAAGAAAGATGGATCATTTCGTATGTGTATTGTTTATCGGGAACTCAACAAACTTACCATCAAAAACTGATACCCTCTTCCTCGAATCGATGACCTCTTCGATCAACTCCAAGGAGCTACGTAATTCTCGAAGATCGATCTACGTTCTGGATATCATCAATTGCGAGTTCACGAAAATGATATTCCAAAAACCGCTTTCCGTACTCGATATCGACATTATGAGTTCATGGTCATGCCTTTTGGCTTGACTAATGCACCTGCTGCCTTCATGGATCTCATGAATCGAGTATGTAAACCGTACTTGGACAAATTCGTGATCGTGTTCATCAATGATATTCTCATTAATTCCAAGACAAAAACCGATCACGAGCTGCATTTGCAACAAGTTCTCGAACTTTTGAAGAAGGAACAACTGTACGCTAAGTTCTCTAAATGTGAATTCTGGCTTGAAGAAGTTCAATTCCTAGGTCATGTGGTGAATAGCCAAGGAATTCACATAGACCCTGCTAAAATAGAAGCCGTGAAAAACTGGTGTGTTCCCACGACCTCAACTGAAGTTCGTTCTTTTCTTGGTTTAGCGGGTTACTACTGTAGGTTCATTGCAAACTTCTCGAAGATTGCTAAACTGCTTACGGCGCTAACTCAAAAGGATCGACTTTTTGAATGGGGATCTGAACAAGAAGAGGCTTTCGAGACACTGAAACGCAAGCTATGTAATGCTCCTATCCTAACTCTCCCCGATGGAAATGACGATTTTACCGTGTACTGTGATGTGTCTAGTCAAGGTCTTGGTTGTGTGCTCATGAAACGAGGGAAGGTCATAGCATACGCGTCAAGACAATTGAAGATTCATGAAGTGAATTACACGACTCATGATCTTGAACATGGTGCCATGGTTTTTGCCTTAAAGATTTGGAGACACTACCTTTATGGAACGCAATGCATAGTCTACACCGATCACAAGAGCCTTCAACACGTGTTTAATCAGAAAGATCTCTACATGAGGCAACGACGTTGGATTGAGCTGATTAGCGACTACGACTGCGACATTCGTTATCATCCTGGAAAGGCGAATGTTGTAGCCGATGCACTAAGTCGCAAGATCCACAAAAAGTCTGTCTCACTTCAAGAAATTTGAGATCGAAGGCAATGGTTTGACACGTTGGGAGAATTTGATACTGAGATTCACCTGGATGTCAACGAGGCTACTATCATGCTTCAAAACATAAGGATTGATAGTGACCTCGAGTTTTGCATCTACGAGGCTCAACAAGCAGCATTAACCGAGGAATGGAAGGATGAGGAACTAGTGTTTAACGTTCGGTCACAATTGGAAACAAAATCGAATGGCATGTTGTATTTCTTGAACCGGCTTTGGATTCCAAATCACGACAATCTCCGTCACTTCATCATGAACGAAGCTCATCAAACACGTTATTCTATTCACCCTGGGTCCAATAAGATGTATATGGATCTGCGTGGCCAATATTGGTGGCCAGGGATGAAGAAGGATATCGCATCTTATGTATCCAAATGCCTCACGTGTGCAAGGGCCAAAGCTGAACATCAACGTCCTAGTGGTTTACTTGAACAACCCGAAATCCCTATGTGGAAATGGGAACACATATCCATGGATTTCATAACCAAGTTGCCACGTACTCCTCGAGGCCATGATAGTATATGGGTGATTATTGATCGTTTAACCCAAACGTCACATTTCATACCAATACGAGACACTTACAAGGTTTCAAAGTTGGCTCGCATCTATATCGATGAAATTGTGAGTCGTCATGGCGTGCCTTTGCATATTATATCCGATCCGCTCGTTTCACTTCACACTTCTGGTCTTCTATGCAAGAACTCTTGGGAACTCAACTGGATTTAAGCACGGCTGACCACCCTCAATCGAACGGTCAAACCGAGCGAACAATTCGAACCCTTGAGGATTTGCTACGTCTTTGTGTCCTTGACTTTGGTGGTGACTGGGATACGCATTTACCGTTAGCGGAATTCTCGTATAACAACAGTTACCACTCAAGTACCAAGATGGCACCATTCGAAGCTTTATATGGTCGTAAATGTCATTCTCCAATCTGCTGGACTGACATTGGAGAGAATTTCATTACCGGTCCAGAACTCATTCAAGAAACGACCGATAAAGTCTCCAAAATCCGTAATAACCTTGAGGTGGCTAGAAGTCGTCAAAAGAGTTACGCGGATAAAAGACGCAAACCATTGGAGTTCCAAGCCAACGATATGGTTCTTCTTAAGGTATCACATGGAAGGGTGTTGTTCGCTTTGGGAAGAAGGGCAAGTTAGCCCCACGTTTTGTAGGACCTTTCAAGATTTTGAAAAGAGTTGGGAAAGTGGCTTATAAACTGGAACTACCTTCTGAACTTAGCAGAGTTCATCCTATCATACATGTCTCAAACTTGAGGAAATGCTTGGCCAATGAAAATTTGCACGTTCCTTTGGAGGAAATCCAAATTGACGAGTCTTTGCATTTTGTTGAGAAACTTGTCTAGATTATAGACCGAAATTTCTTAAACTTGGGGAACTGTGACCTCTCGTGTAATTGTTAAGTTGTTATTAATTCTGTTATCTCTTGTAAGGGTTTGTTTTGTCATTAATACAAATACGAGGTTCGTTTGAAATTTTTTGTATCTTAATCTCTCTTGAGTATTTAGATTTTCTTATAATTTGTGTTATTATTAAATAATTAATTTAATAATAATAATAATAATACCAATGAATATAATAATAAAAATAATAATAATAATAATAATAATGAAAATAATAATAAAAACAATAATAGTAATAATAATAATAATAAGCATAATGGGGGTTAATCTTGAAAATAAATAGAAACAAAATAGGTTTAATTAATTTAAAACTTGTAATTTAATAATAATGGGCATAAAATAATAAGATTAAAACTCCAGAGACTAAATTGTAAATTCCTTTCAAACTAGAAATTAAACTTTGGGTTACAAATGTAAATTTATAAAGCACAGGGACCAAAGTGTAATTTTTAAATCAAACCCCAAACCCCCCCCCCCCCCCGGTTTTCCCGGCCAAGCCTCCGGCCACCTCCGGCCAAACTCCGGCGACCCCTAAGCACCCTAAAAACCCATTCTTTTAACCCGAAAATCATTCCTAATCGCTCGTGAACTCGATTCGAAAATGAGTACACACGAAATTTAGATGTTAATCACGAATTCATTGGATAATTAAATCAAAAACCGAACCACATAAACACCAAATCGGTTTCACAATTAAAACGCTGTAATAACTCAATCAAACGGGTAGAAACGTTCATCTCATCATTTCTTAATCAATGTTGTGTTTGATTACGATTGCAACGGTCGCATATACATCAATTTCAATCTGAAACACCCGACAACCAACTTGAACTCATCGGGCATTAAATCGACCCAATTGATACTATAAAACCGAGGCAAACCATCTCATTCGAGATTCCTAATCTCTTTGTAACATCAATTGCACCAAAAACACACACAAACCTCAAGATTGAAACGAGAACCCGTCGCGAACCTAGTCCAAACTTGAAATCGATTATACGGCATCGAATCAGGTAATTGCACACATGAATGTACTCGATTTGAGGTGGGAAACAAAAGCCTTATGGTTAATTGCATAACCATAATCGGATTAATCTTCAATTTGATCGATTTGGAAAACTCGGGTTCTTGTGAAATTTGGGGATTTTTCTGGGTAAATTGTTAAAATGCTTCATTTCGGAAATTTGACGAGCCTGATCAGAAAAACCTTTAAGTCCCACAGACATTACAACAACTGAAGTAGTCTGCAACAGCTGAAGACATCAACTGATAACAAGGTCTGAAGACAAAGTCTGAAGTGAAAGAGCTGAAGACAAAGTCTGAAGACTAAGTTTCAGATGTTGTCACAACAGCTGAAGAAGACCTCTTCAGTAGTTGTGATGGTTTCCTTTCAGTAGTTATATTTTCCTTTCAGTTCTTTTGTAATCAGTAGTTTTATGTTTCTTGTAATCAGTACTTGTAGTTTCAGTAGTTTTAGTTTCATCTTGTACTTAGCATACTCTGAGATGTTCTCAGTTGTTGTGAACATTCTCAGTAGTTTGCTTACTTTCAGTTGTTTGTAATAATTCTGTTAATGTCACTATCAAGTGACATCAGCAGACGTCACAATCCTTTATATAAGGAATGTTGACCTAATTGTAAGGCGAAGCTTAGCGGCTGACATACCGAAGCATTTGTGCATGAATGATATTATCCCTTTTGCAGAAAACCCTCTTTCTCTATAACCGTGTACTGTTCCATTGAATATCTATTGTGTTCTTGCTATATTTGTCTAATTCTTGTTCTAATTCCGCTGCAATTCAACTCTAATTGATCAAACTTAGATCGCTGATCCTGTCAAATGGTATCAGAGCAGGTTAATCATTGATCGGTTTAACAATTGATCATTGAAACTGCTATTTCGATATCTAAAGTTTGATCGAATTAGCATATTTGCAAGAATTGGTTATAGAGATTGATCTTCTGCTGCTTCTGGTTATTCAATTTGAGTTTCTTCTTGGTTCATATTGAGTTTGTTGTGTTTTTGTGCTAAATCTGTTGAAACTTGATTGAATTGGTTTGAATCTGAGAATGACTACTCCATCTAATGACCCTCACAATACTGGCTCCTCAACCAAGCCTCCGATGCTGGTTAGGAGTGAGTATAACATATGGCAACGAAGAATGCTCCATCACCTGTCTGTTACCAGTTCAGGTTGTTGGACATCTGTGGTTCACGGTCCACACAAGCCTATGGTGAACAATCCGGAGACCAACCAAATGGTTCCGAAGAAGAAGGAGCAATACTCAGATGAAGATCGTAAACTGTTTGAGATTGATGCTAAAGCCCATGGAATTCTGGCCATGGCACTGCCTAATGAAATCTATTCTGGGCTTATGCATCATGAAACTGCTCATGACCTCTGGAATGCTTTGAAGGAACAATTCGGAGGAACTGATGAGGTCTTAGCAAACAACAGAGAAATCCTCGCCCAACAATATGAGACATTCTCTCATAGGAAGGGTGAGACACTGACTCAACAGTTTGAGCGTTTCTCCTGCTTGATCTCTGAGCTGAAAATGGTCAAGCATGAGTATACTAACAGCCAGATGAACAACAGATTCCTCAGATCACTGCCTGAGAGATGGGACACATACACCATTGTCCTACGCTCCAGTGCAAATCTGGATAGCCTATCTCTCACCCAACTCCATGGAAACTGCTTACATTTGAAAGAGAGATAGAGTAGAAAAGGAAACTGGCATCATCAGGAAAGCTCACTGATGACTTTGTACCAGAGAACACTGCCTTGGTCGGTCATGAGTCAGAATATGCTGGATCAGAAAGCCATTATGATGAGCATATAGATTTCTCTTCAAACAGTTCTGATCATGCATTTGTTGGTGTTGACAGTCATTCTGGGTGTAATAGTGATAATTTATGCTTTATCATGGATGATTTGAAGGGTATTGCTGATGATGATTTAGAAGAGATGGATATTTTGAGCCAAATGGCCTTGATCAATATCAGATCTCAAAAGTTCTACAAAGAACTGGTAGGAAATTTCCAGGACTCTCTGGCAAAACCAAAGTTGGTTTTGACAAGAGTAAGTTGAGGTGTCACAAATGCCACAGGCTTGGGCACTTTGCAAGAGAGTGTAGATCAACTGGATCTAACTCCTCTGCACCCTTTGTGACCTTTCCAAGCAATAGTTCACAAAACAAAGGCAACATCCTGCTAGTTCTGGTCATCACTCACAACCTCAATCTCCTGCATATTTTGTCCCTCAGGGTCCAATGCCATATCCATATCCCTGCTATTACATGCCACAGCCAAATCCAGTTCAAGTTCCTATAGCACAACAACCTCAAGCCCTACCTGAGCCTCAACCATCTCCATCACAATCTCAACCTCATCACAGCTTCTTCAGACCAGGAGTTGTTGACTGGAGCAGCTTACCAGATGATCTTTCTGGTTTCAATGAGCAATTATTTGCTGGTGCTGGTCAACATGGTGGTGAACATCCTTTTGGAATCTTGCTCTCATGGCCCTGGAGTCTACTGAGGGTTCCTGCTCCAATGCATCATCTTCACAGGTAACCCAGGTATCTTCTGAGGCTAAAGCCAAGTTATGTTCTGAATCATGCATAGCTGCCTTTGTCTTTATTAGAGAGGCAAATGTAGCTTTAATCAATCAAAATCTTGAGCTTGAGAAAACTATTTCCAAAAGAAAAGCTGAGTATGAGTCTGCTCTTAATGACAAAGATGATGAGATTTACAAGCTTAAATGCCAACTTAATGATGAAAAGGCTAAGGTAGAGGTCATACTTGAGAACAACAGAAGTCTCAAAGAGACACTTGCAGCTACCCAAGTTGAGTGTGACCGCTGGGTAACATCCTGCAAGGGATTTGAAATGCTTCTCAGCAAGCAAACAGCTTCAAATGTGAAGTTTGGAATAGGTTACAATCATACTGCACCACCTACTGATTTTACTTCAAAATCAATAGTAAAATCTGAAGGTGAAAGTAATTTCCAAACCACATCATCATGTGATTCATCCTCAAATGATAATACAAAATTAGAGGATGAAGTCAGTGTTAAGATCTCAGCAAATCAATTGCCTGATGGTTTAAATGCTGATAAACACATGAAGCTGAGCAATTCAGATGTTGTCCCTCAAAGTACTCCAAGTACTGAAGGGCAAGTCACAACATCTGAAAAGCATTTCAAATCTGCTGAAATAACAGGATTAACAACTGCTGAGGAATCTATCATACGGTCTTTCAGGACGGATAGAGAACAGCTGAAGAACAAGTCTTCAGTTGTTACCGATCCTTCAGTCTTAACACAAGTACTGAAAGGAGGAAAGTACTGAAGATCACACCTTCAGTAGTTTCCACTTCAGCAGTTGATCAATCCAAGATGAAGAATAAGCCATGTGAAATATGTGGTAAATTCAATCATCTATCTGATGAATGCGGTACAAAAAGGGTTCCAAACTCAACAGAGATAAGCTCATTAAAGAAGAGATTAATAAAATGAAAAATGAGTTTGAGACCAAGTTTGTACCACAGTCATCTCAAACTGATAAACCCAAGGCCTCACCAAAATCCAAAAGGAAGGATGGGGTTTATCAGAAAACAGCTGATAGTGTTCCTCATGATAAACATCAGACTAAGTCTGTGAATTTCAAGAAGGAGGAAATGGTGGGTCACAGGAACTCATCAAAAACAAGTACTGATGTGTCAAATGAGCTGAAGGCTTTAGCAACAAATCAGACACAACTTGTTATGATGGTTCAGCATTTGTTGGGGAGAGTTAACCAACTAGATGCACCTGTGATCAAACCACTGAAAAGGAAATCCAAGCCCAAATCTAAGAAATCCATTTCAGCACCATCTCCACCTTCATCAGCTGTTAATCATGAGAAACAAGTTATGGTTAAATCTGTTGATGAAAACAGACCCAAAACCAAAAAGGTTTGGGTCTCTAAAGCTAACTAGTTTCTTATGATAAATGCAGGGTTCTTCAGCATGCCAAAGAAGCATCTGGTATGTAGACAGTGGAGGATCTATGCATATGACTGGGAGCAGTTCTCTTCTTAATGATTACTCTCAAGGAAAGAAGGGATTTGTCTCATTTGGAAATGATGCTAAGGGTTACATCATCGGGAAAGGATTTGTGTCAAATGGAGAAATCAGATTTGATGATGTTAACCATGTGGAGAATCTCAAGTATAATCTACTGAGTGTCAGTCAGATGTGTGATAAAGGGCATGTTGCACTTTTCACAAGCCAGAACTGCCGGATTCTGTCTTCCAAAGTTCTGAGGCTGATTGACAAGGTATTGGATGAACATACTCTCCTGAAGGCCAACAGGATAGGAAGAGTATATGCCTTGGATTTGTCAAAGAAGATTGATTTAAAAGGTCATCCTTGCCTGTTCTCCAAGGCCTCTCCTCAGGAATCTAAACTGTGGCATAGAAGGCTGGGTCATGTTAATCTCAAAAACATGAATCAGCTGATCCACAATAGTTTAGTGAGAGGTCTACCAATAAAGGAGTTCCACTGTGATGAAACCTGCACTGCTTGTTTAAAAGGAAAACAACACAAAGTTTCATTCCCTCCTATAGAAGAACCAAAGTCCACTGCCTGCTTGCAATTACTGCACATGGATCTCTTTGGTCCTGTGAGAGTAATGAGCATGGCAAAGAAGAAATACTGTCTGGTAATTGTGGATGATTACTCCAGATTTGTATGGACCTTCTTCTTGCATTCAAAGGATGAGGCTGCTCAGACAATTATTAACTTTGTGTTGTAAGTTGAGAAGCAGTATTCCCTATCAGTCAAGTGTATAAGAAGTGATAATGGAACTGAATTTAGAAACCATACACTTGATGATTTCTACCTTTCAAAAGGAATCAAGAGGCAGTATAGCATCCCAAGGACTCCAGAACAAAATGGAGTAGTGGAGAGAAAGAACAGGACCCTAATTGAAGCTGCAAGGTCCATGTTGGCTGACTCTGGTTTGCCACTGACCTTTTGGGCTGAAGCTGTCAACACAGCATGCTATGTGCAAAATAGAGCTTTAGTGAATCAGAGGTTGATGAAGACTCCTTATGAAGTTCTACATCATTTGGCTCCTCTAATTTCATTCTTCAGAGCATTTGGGTGTCCTTGTTACATTCTCAACACAAAGGATCAACTCCAAAAGTTTGATTCTAAGGTGGATGCAGGGTATTTTGTTGGGTATTCATCCACTTGCAAGGCTTACAGAGTGTTCAACTGCAGAACAAAGATGGTTGAAGAAACCTTGCATGTGAAGTTTAATGAATCTCCTAAGGACAAAATCCCACAAAACCCTGTGGAGTTGTTTGATCTGGACATACTGCAATATGTTCCTTATCAGCCTCCAGCTGTTGCAGATCATGTGAATTCATCACCTTCTGCAGCTAGTCATCCATCTGGTGGTACTGATGTTGATGATGATCCCAGTACTCACCTATTCAAGTTTAGTGATCAACTGCCTGAGTCTACTAAACTTGATGTTCCTGTAGCTTCAGTAGCACCATCCACAACAAATGCTGATGAGATTTCTGAATCCTCTACTTCATTTGACTTGCCATCTAATACTTGGTTTCAAGAATCTGGATCAACATCTGTTGCTGCTGAGCGTGCTACAAACACTTGCACAGATCTCATAGTGTACCAAGAGCTGAAGAATCACCCAATGTCTCAAATCATTGGTGATATCAATGCTGGTGTCTCAACTAGAAGTCAAGTGTCCAACTTCTGCTTCTATGCTCTCTTCATCAGTCAGCAAGAGCCAAAGAACTATCATATTGCATTAAGAGACAATGGATGGGTTGATGCCATGCAGCTTGAGCTTCTTCAGTTCAAAAAGCAGCAAGTGCGGGAACTGGTTCCTCTACCCCCAGGTAAGTGTGCAATAGGCACTAAATGGGTGTTTAGGAATAAAACAGATGAAAATGGGCAAATTGTCAAGAACAAGGCCAGACTGGTTGTCCAGGGGTTTTCACAAGAAGAAAGTATTGATTATGATGAAACCTTTGCCCCTGTAGCCAGACTGGAGGCAATTAGATTGTTCTTAGCCTATGCTGCATTCCACAATCTTAAAGTTTTTCAAATGGATGTCAAAAGTGCATTTTTATATGGTAAAATAAAAGAAGAGGTTTATGTGTGTCAACCACCAGGTTTTGAGGATAATAAACATCCTGATTGGGTTTATAAACTTGATAAGGCTCTTTATGGGTTGAAACAAGCTCCTAGAGCCTGGTATGAAACACTGTCAAATTTTCTTCTTCAAAATAATTTCACTAGAGGCTCCATAGATAAAACTTTGTTCATTAAGAAAGTGGGTCAGCATAAGCTCCTTGTTCAAATTTATGTTGATGATATTATTTTTGCATCCTCTGATCCACAGTTGTGTGATGCATTTACAAAGTTGATGCAACAAAAATTCGAAATGAGGCATCCTCTCAACAGGATCCTTTTGTTTGATTTGCAAACCTAGAAAGAACTGTAATTCTTTGAGACTTCTGTGGTTCTCAAGTATGACCTCTACCTTAACCTTTTCATCATTAAGTTGGCATTTAAGCTTGTAAATCTCATCATCTTTGTCATTAAGAGCAGACTCATACTCAGCTTTTCTTTTGGAAATAGTTTTCTCAAGCTCAAGATTTTGATTGATTAAAGCTACATTTGCCTCTCTAATAGAGACAAAGGCAGCTATGCATGATTCAGAACATAACTTGGCTTTAGCCTCAGAAGATACCTGGGTTACCTGTGAAGATGATGCATTGGAGCAGGAACCCTCAGTAGACTCCAGGGCCATGAGAGCAAGATTCCCAAAAGGATGTTCACCACCATGTTGACCAGCACCAGCAAATAATTTCTCATTGAAACCAGAAAGATCATCTGGTAAGCTGCTCCAGTCAACAACTCCTGGTGTGAAGAAGCTGTGATGAGGTTGAGATTGTGATGGAGATGGTTGAGGCTCAGGGGTTGTTGTGCTATAGGAACTTGAACTGGATTTGGCTGTGGCATGTAATAGCAGGGATATGGATATGGCATTGGACCCTGAGGGACAAAATATGAAGGAGATTGAGGTTGTGAGTGATGACCAGAACTAGCAGGATGTTGCCCTTTGTTTTGTGAACTATTGCTTGGAAAGGTCACAAAGGGTGCAGAGGAGTTAGATCCAGTTGATCTACACTCTCTTGTAAAGTGCCCAAGCCTGTGGCATTTGTGACACCTCAACTTACTCTTGTCAAAACCAACTTTGGTTTTGCCAGAGAGTCCTGGAAATTTCCTACCAGTTCTCTTGTAGAACTTTTGAGATCTGATATTGATCAAGGCTATTTGGCTCAAAATATCCATCTCTTCTAAATCATCATCAGCAATACCCTTCAAATCATCCATGATAAAGCATAAATTATCACTATTACACCCAGAATGACTGTCAACACCAACAAATGCATGATCAGAACTGTTTGAAGAGAAATCTATATGCTCATCATAATGGCTTTCTGATCCAGCATATTCTGACTCATGACCAACCAAGGCAGTGTTCTCTGGTACAAAGTCATCAGTGAGCTTTCCTGATGATGCCAGTTTCCTTTTCTACTCTATCTCTCTTTCAAATGTAAGCAGTTTCCATGGAGTTGGGTGAGAGATAGGCTATCCAGATTTGCACTGGAGCGTAGGACAATGGTGTATGTGTCCCATCTCTCAGGCAGTGATCTGAGGAATCTGTTGTTCATCTAGCTGTTAGTATACTCATGCTTGACCATTTTCAGCTCAGAGATCAAGCAGGAGAAACGCTCAAACTGTTGAGTCAGTGTCTCACCCTTCCTATGAGAGAATGTCTCATATTGTTGGGCGAGGATTTCTCTGTTGTTTGCTAAGACCTCATCAGTTCCTCCGAATTGTTCCTTCAAAGCATTCCAGAGGTCATGAGCAGTTTCATGATGCATAAGCCCAGAATAGATTTCATTAGGCAGTGCCATGGCCAGAATTCCATGGGCTTTAGCATCAATCTCAAACAGTTTACGATCTTCATCTGAGTATTGCTCCTTCTTCTTCGGAACCATTTGGTTGGTCTCCGGATTGTTCACCATAGGCTTGTGTGGACCGTGAACCACAGATGTCCAACAACCTGAACTGTTAACAGACAGGTGATGGAGCATTCTTCGTTGCCATATGTTATACTCACTCCTAACCAGCATCGGAGGCTTGGTTGAGGAGCCAGTATTGTGAGGGTCATTAGATGGAGTAGTCATTCTCAGATTCAAACCAATTCAATCAAGTTTCAACAGATTTAGCACAAAAACACAACAAACTCAATATGAACCAAGAAGAAACTCAAATTGAATAACCAGAAGCAGCAGAAGATCAATCTCTATAACCAATTCTTGCAAATATGCTAATTCGATCAAACTTTAGATATCGAAATAGCAGTTTCAATGATCAATTGTTAAACCGATCAATGATTAACCAGCTCTGATACCATTTGACAGGATCGGCGATCTAAGTTTGATCAATTAGAGTTGAATTGCAGCGGAATTAGAACAAGAATTAGACAAATATAGCAAGAACACAATAGATATTCAATGGAACAGTACACGGTTATAGAGAAAGAGGGTTTTCTGCAAAAGGGATAATATCATTCATGCACAAATGCTTCGGTATGTCAGCCGCTAAGCTTCGCAGGTTACAATTAGGTCAACATTCCTTATATAAAGGATTGTGACGTCTGCTGATGTCACTTGATAGTGACATTTAACAGAATTATTACAAACAACTGAAAGTAAGCAAACTACTGAGAATGTTCACAACAACTGAGAACATCTCAGAGTATGCTAAGTACAAGATGAAACTAAAACTACTGAAACTACAAGTACTGATTACAAGAAACATAAAACTACTGATTACAAAAGAACTGAAAGGAAAATATAACTACTGAAAGGAAACCATCACAACTACTGAAGAGGTCTTCTTCAGCTGTTGTGACAACATCTGAAACTTGGTCTTCAGTCTTTGTCTTCATCTTTTGTCTTCAGACTTTGTCTTCAGCTTTTGTCTTCAGACTTTGTCTTCAGTTCTTTAACTTCAGACTTTGTCTTCAGTTCTTTAACTTCAGACTTTGTCTTCAGACCTTGTTATCAGTTGATGTCTTCAGCTGTTGCAGACTACTTCAGTTGTTGTAATGTCTGTGGGACTTAAAGGTTTTTCTGATCAGGCTCATTGGTTCTTTTGGTCCAACAAACAGTGCCTTGGCCCAATGGTTTAAGCATGGTGTGGTGTGGCAAGTGACCCGGGTTCGAACCCGAGTCCCTGCCTTTATTTTTTTTTAAAAGGTTTTTATTAATTTTTAAATTACAGAAAATATTTAAATATTATTTTTAGTTATATAAAATCATTTTTAATCAGAAATAAAATAAAATTAATTTCTTTTAAATTTTCTTAGAAATTCAATTAATAAATCCTTATTTTTTTATTTTAAAATTATAAAAATTGTTATAAAAAAAAATAAAAAAATTAATTTTCAAGAAATTCAATTTGATAAATTCTTCATTTTAATTTATTTATAAAATATATTTACAAATTCAATTATATATATTTAAAAGTAAATAAATATATATGTGTACTTATTTAAATTATGCATCTATTGTGAATAGTTTTAATCAATTAAATCTACAAATTTACTATGTTAACAAATAGTAAATAATAATTCCTTGATAATAAAAGTTAACTTTTATTCTATCACAAAATTCTTATTTAATCATTTAAATATTAAAACGTATCTATTTTAGAATTTAAAATCGTGGACTAAGCGATATAAAAATAATATCGTTATAATATTACATTGCTATCCAAAAAAAAATCCCAAATTTAAATCGTGAATTTTCGCGTACCGTTAACATTATAATAATCGTTGTTAACTTATGACGTCGTTCATTTAGGTTGAACCTTATCAAATCGTCGGCGTTTAATACAAGACTTCTTATATATTCATCTTTATAAGTCATGTGAGTTTTCCATACCCCATTTTATATTATTTCACACTTTTGGGGTGAAACATATTAACCTTATTATAAACACACTTGTAAATACGTTTTCTACTCTTGTAACACTTGTGCAATTCATCTTATCTTGTCATGGTTATTTGGACTCTTGTAATTATCATGTGATAACACTTGTAAGATACAATCATTAACTATTGCTAGCATAGCGACGTCATAGATCTATGGGCCTGACAAGCCTATTTGGTGTTAAAGCAGAGGTATTGCCGGCTCCTAGTGACGTATTCTTGATCACTATAGGAACCAAGTACACTTAGCTAATCGTATAACTATGTTGTGGCCATATTTGTCGAGATTTGATTGTTACATTTGGTTATCCATTTATTATTACATTATTCTATAACCTATGACATGAATTGCCAACTTATTGTTTATATAAGTTAACTTATGATGTTTTCTATTGCTAGATACACTTGTAAGATACAATCATTAACTATTGCTAGCCTAGCGACATCATAGATCTATGGGCCTGACAAGCCTATTTGGTGTTAAAGCCGAGGTATTGCCGGCTCCTAGTGACGTATTCTTGATCACTATGGGAACCAAGTACACTTAGCTAATCGTATAACTATGTTGTGGCCATATTTGTCGAGGTTTGATTGTTACATTTGGTTATCCATTAATTATTACATTATTCTATAACCTATGACATGAATTGCCAACTTATTGTTTATATATATATATATATATGTATGTTAAATCTATGGGAAACTCACCAACATTATATGTTGACATTATTTTTAACATGTTTCAGAAAATGAATCCGCTTAATTGCTCATGAAGACTTGAACACATCTAGGATTGGACCTAGAGAATAATAAAAATGACATATTTTGTCACATGATGTTTTTTGAATTCTTGTTATATTGGTTGTTTGAAACTTATGCTTTACATTTATGTATGTTCATGAAACTTGGAATTTAATAATATTTACACCTTTGAAATAGTGTTGAGTGGCATGAACAATCTTAACCCTCACATCTCAACGTTTCAGCCGTTAAGGTTGGGGTGTGACAGATTGGTATCAGAGCCCATAACTATAGGGATGTAGGTTATTAGAAATGGTGGCCTAGACTATGGTTAACCTAGGGACCCCTTTTGATTGACCAATGGATAAATGGGATCTAAGTTCTTGAGTAGGCTTGGTGCCTTGCAGTGTGGATCAACTGCCATGGGTTAGCTACCATGATAAACGTTTGCTGGCAGGGGTTCGGCATCCGTTGCCAACCAACAATGTAGGCTCTTGTTTTGTGCAATCCTAGTTAATAAAAGAGAAAGATAAAGAAAGAAAGATAATGAATCTCTTACTGATTGATTATGTATATGATGAATGATCACCAAGTGAAGTTTGCAAAAAAATATTTTTCTATATTATTAAACTAGGACTCACTCAGCAACGCTAACTTTTTATACGCATATCAGTTGGCAGGTGAGGATGTTGTTGAGGATGGCACGGGGCTGAAGCTACTTGGTGAATAGAGACTGGCATCCGTTTATGCAATTATGATATTTTTGTCTTGTAATGCAACTAAATATTTTTTTGTAACTCTAAACAACAATGTATTATTTGAAAAAAGTAATCATTAATGCAAAAAATGGTTTTCGGTTAAATTATTCCGCTGCGATTGTTTTCTTATAATAATGTGATTTAAGGTGTTTATAATAATGAATGATGCTATGAATGACCAACTGTGTGGTCTCCAGGGACGGGGCCTTACAAGTTGGTATCAGAGCCAAAGTTTAAGAGAATTGGGTCATTCTTTTTTTCAAAACCTAAACTTAAACTGAAAACGGGACCTAATGGAAGGATGCCAACCCAAGTAGAAACGTGCCATCAGGTATTTTTCATAAAGTTAACTGGTATTACGTGCATGTGTTATTTGAGTTATGTGCTCTTAGTATATTAGAATACTGATGTAGTCAGGATAGGAAATGCTTGGGGGATGAAGAGTAAAGTAAGTGGCTAATCACAACTGGCCATTGTAATTAGGGACTTACTGTACTTGACATAATCTGAGCTATTACCTTGAATGATTGTAATTAGGGATCTTACTGTACTTGACATAATCTGAGCTATTACCTTGAATGACCTTGTTAGTGTTGAATCTTATAGGAGGTAGATCTTATGGCGGGTAGGAAATCAGGGAAGACGACCCGAGGTGGTGCTCGTGGTAGGTGTACTACCAGGCCACGTGTCACCCGGAGCAAAGCTAAGGCTCCGAGACAGTTCATGAGGACACGGATCTTCATAGCCACCAAGAGGGTGAAGGATCAGGCACCCTCAAGTCTACGGTAAAGGAAGCTATTGCTGACGAAGTCTACAACGTCATGCAAAACGTGTTACCTTCAGTGGTGACAGAGGTGCTGAGGGCTGTAAAGGATGGTGAAAAGACCAAGGATACGGGGGAGAAGGAGAAAGTTGATGAAGAGCCATCTAGTCTCAAGGTGGTAATTCATGATGATGATAGCGAGGAGGAGAAGGAGACCGCTAAGGGGTGCACCTATGGGGCGTTTCAGAAGTGCAAACCCCCGACCTTTGATGGCAACGGCAATGCTACGACTGCTCACCGTTGGGTTTGAGAAATGTACGTAGTCCTGGATATTAGTGATGTCGGGAGGATCAGAAGGTGAAGTATGCCTCCATTCTTTCGTTGACTCGGCATTGTGTTGTGGGACAATATGTGCAAGCCGAAGGAAAGGATCTATAGCAGGATGGGATACAAGTTTTGCAAGACTTGTGCCGGATATGGTACTCCGGAGTCCAAGAAGATTAAGAGGTACACGTAGGGTTTGCCCGTGGACATTAGGAGGAACCTGATAGCCGCTAGACCAAGCACGTTTAGGTCGGTCGTGTAGATTTGGCTGGAAGATTGTATGATGAGAGGGACCCGTGCCAATTCAGAGGAAGGTGGAGAGGAGTTGGAACAAGAACGGTCATGGGAAAGGTCAGGAGTGACAACTATGGGATCGGGGAGAAGAAGATGAGATTGATGATCATCGCCTAGAACCTATTAAGGGGAATGACCGGAGGGAATGTAGGAAGTGTGGGAAGAGCCACGCGGCGAATGCAAAGTGGGGACGGATAGGTGCTTCAAAGGCGGGGGCGAGGGCCATTATGCTAAAGAGTATAGGATACTGAGATGTTATAACTATGGTGAAGAGGGCCATCTGAGTAGGGATTGCAGGAAGCCAAGGGCTGAGAACTCCAGTGTGAAAAAGGGGATCGGGAAAGAGAAGGAAGGGCAGAGGGCCAAGACAAGAGCATTCAACCTGACCTGGGAAGAAGTCAGAGTGGACCCTGAAGTAGTTTCAGGTATGTTTCTAGTAAACCAAATGTATGCTTCTATGCTCTTTGATTCGTTGCTAGTAGGAGTTTTGTATCTGCCACCTTTTTTCGTGTGGTGCATGGTAAGAGTAAAAAGATAGATGTGCCCTTTCATGTAGAGACAGCGATAAGAAAGTCTACCATGGTGACTGATATGATAGACGATTTCCTCAAGAATTGGACGGCCACAAGTTCCCTGCTAGATTGTACGTGATGGCCCTAGAGGTTTTGATGTGTGTTAGGAATGGATTGGTTGGCGACTACGAAGCGAATATCATGTGTCAAATAAGATGATTCGTTTGACTGCACCTATGGTAGTTGTGGTTACGGTTCATGGAGACAAGGAATACACCGCTCCACGAGTGATATCAATGATCACGGCAGAGAAGTTTATGAGGTGAGGGTGTGGTGCTTACCTGGCTTATGTGAAGGATGTGGATGCCATTACGACTCAGTTGTCAGACGTGCCGGTGTTATGCGATTTCCCCGATATGTTTCCCGAAGACCTACCAAGGGTCCCACCCGACAGAGAGATCGAGTTTCGAATTGACAATACCAGGAGCGCAACCCGTAGCAAGGCACCATACCGGTTGGCTCCGTCCGAACTCAAGGAGCTGGTGACCGCAACTACCAACCTCTTGGATAAAGGCTTCATCGGCCTAGTATCTCACCATGGGGTGCTCCGGTCCTATTCGTGAAAAAGAAGAACGGTAGTATGATATGGATTGTATCGACTATCGTGAGTTGAACAAGTTGACCGTGAAGAACCGGTATCCGTTACCAAGAATTGATTACTTGTTTGATCAGCTCCAGGGAGCTAGTTGGTTCTCCAGGATAGACCTTCGATCAGGGTACCATCAACTGAAGGTAAAGGAGCAGGATATCCCTAAGACAGCTTTTCGCACGTGTTATGGGCACTACGAGTTTCTCGTGATGTCCTTCGGTTTAACCAACGCGCCAGCTGCCTTTATGGACCGTATGAATTGGGTTATGCCGACCGATGCTAGACAGATCAGTGATTGTATTTATTGACGATATTCTGATCTACTCAAAGAGTGAAGAGGAGCACGCCTGTCATCTCAAGGAGGTACTAGAGACACTCAGGAACGAGAAGTTGTATGCAAAGTTCTCTAAGTGTGCGTTTTCGCTATGAGAGGTTCAGTTTCTTGGCCACATGGTTATGCCTGAAGGGATAATGGTGGATCCAGCAAAAGTCGAAGCTATAATGCAATGGGAACCCCCAAGGACATCGTCCAAAATCCATAGTTTCCTGGGTTTGGCAGGCTACTATAGGAGATTTATCCAAGACTTCTCCAAAATAGCTTCACTGTTGACGAATTTGACCCGTAAGGATGTGAAGTTAGAATGGGGTTCCGAGCAGGAGAGTGCGTTTCAAGATTTGAAGACGAGGTTAGCCCAAGCCCCGATTTTGACAATGCCTGAAGGGAGTGACGACTTGGTGGTATAGTCAGATGCCTCGTACTTAGGTTTAGGCTGCTTGTTAATGAAACGAGGGAAGTTTATAGCCTATGCGTCATGACAATTGAAGATCCATAAGGCTAACTATCCTATTCATGAATTGGAGTTGACAGCTGTGGTCTTCGCATTGAAGATTTAGAGGCACTACCTGTACGGGACGAAGTGCACCATTTTCACTGACCATAAAAGCTTGAAGTACTTCTTCGAGCAAAAGGATCTTAACATGAGACAAAGAAGATGGTTAGAGTTGATCAAGGATTACGACTGTGAAATCCACTATCATCCATGTAAGGCGAATGTGGTAGCTGATGCCCTCAGTCGAAAGGAGAGGCCGGAACCGATTCGGGTGAAGGCTTGCCAGCTGGTTGTGACGCCGGATGTTATGGGTCAAATCAGGGAATTCCAAGATGAGGCATTAAAGGATGATAGGATCAACTCTGAACGAATTAAGGGGCAGGCGACGGATTTAGGGGAGAACACCCTTGGCGTTAAAACCCGTTTTGGGCAGATGTTGATTCCTCGTTATGGGGAGCTGAGGGGAAGGATCATGGATGAGGCTTACAAAACATGGTATTCCATCCATCCTGGTGCTACAAAAATGTATCATGATCTGAAGAAGGATTATTGGTGGCTAGGGATGAAGCGTGACATGGTGGAGTACGTGAGTAAGTGCCTGGCCTGTTTACAAGTGAAGGCGGAACATCAGAAACCATATGGGAAGATCCAACCCTTGGATATACCCGAATGGAAGTGGGAACACATCACTACGGACTTCATCACAAAGTTGCCTCGCTCTGCGAGAGGATGTGATACCATTTGGGTGATCGTAGACCGCCTGACGAAGAGTGAACACTTTTTCCAATCCGAGAGACTTACTCATCGGAAAGGTTGGTGGAGCTGTTCATCAAGGAGATCGTAACTCGTCATGGCTTGCCGGTGTCTATTGTTTCTGATAGGGACACCCGATTCACGTCCAAGTTCTGGAAGAAATTTCATGATGCGATGGGGACGAGGTCACACACTAGCACAGCTTATCACCCTCAGATAGACGGTCAATCAGAACGAACCATTCAGACCTTGGAGGATATGCTCCGGGCATGCATTATTGACTTTGGTGGAAGTTGGGATGAACACCTACTGTTGGCAGAGTTCTCCTACAACAATAGTTATCATGCCAGTATAGGGATGCCACCATTTGAAATGTTGTATGGGAGAAGATCCAGAACCCCGATGTGTTTGGGTGACATCGGACAGAAAGAGTTGAGAAGCATCGAGATCATTGAAGCCACGTCGAAGAAGTTGGAAAAGATCAAGGCCTTCATGAAGGCAGCAAAGGACCGGCAAAAGTCCTACGCTGATAAAAGAAGGAGGCCAATTGAATTCCAAGTGGAAGATAGGGTGATGTTGAAGGTATCTCCTTGGAAAGGGATTATCAAGTTCCGCAAGCGAGGAAAGTTGAGCCCTAGGTATATTGGGCCATTCAAAATCATTGCCAGAGTTGGTGAAGTGGCATACAGGCTAGAACTTCCCAATGAGCTACATGGAATTCATCCTACGTTCCATGTATCTCACTTACGAAAGTGCTTGGCAGAAGGTGACGTTTTGTTCCTCTTACGGACATTGTGGTTGATGAAAGGTTGAATTATGTGGAACAACCAGTGGCTATATTGGATCGGAAGCAGAAACTTAAAGTAATAAAGTGATTGGCCAAGTAAAAGTGCAATGGAAACAACATAAGGGATCAGAAGCCACTTGGGAGTCAGAGGAAGAAATGAAACGGGACTACCCAGATCTCTTTAAGGAATGACAGGTTTCAAGGTCGAAACCTATATAAGGGGGGTAGACTTGTAACACCCGAAAAATTTAAAGAAAAGAAAAGTAAAGAAGAAAAAGATAAATAGTCCAAAAGCAAGGGGTTAAAAGTGTGCAAGAGTCAAAGTTTCCCATAATGGGTGTCAAAAGGTGGTAAGGCCGCCCATAACTCTCTCTCTCTCATGCACAATTCGGCTAAAGACTTGGAAAAGAAAACCCCATCCGGTTTTAGAGAGAGAAAGCTCAAGTTCTTCGAAAAGGTGAGATTTCCAGAAGTTTTCTTCTCGATTTTCTGCTGGGTTGGAGCTTATGAACCTATTTTTATGTGTTCCCTGGTGTTGGTTGTTTGTTTTATGTGTTTAGGTGCTAGTTATACTTGTTAGTTCTCGGGTTTGTGGTGTTTCACTCGAAGGCTGCTAAGAGGTGAGTCCTAGACCCCCTCTTTTACTTGTTTTACTACTTGTTTGGGGCTGATATGCATAGTAACTGATGTTTTATAAATTTTCAATGACTTTTCCATGAAAATATGACCTTCTATGTTTGTCCCATGTTTTGAATGTTTTCTGTGATGATTGGGTCTGGTTGTTGTCTTGTTTAAGCATATAACATGTTAGATCTATGCTAAGTTCAGGTTAGGATGATGTTTGGGACTGGAAAACTTCATAAGTTGCATCGCAGGTACTGGACAAAGTGTCCACTGTGGATGTTGGTCATCCTCTGTGGACACTTGGTTGTAAACAAAGTGTCCGCTGTGGATGTTGGTCATCCGCTGTGGACCCTGTCCGTTGTGGACATTGTGTGTTCGCTGTGGACACTTAGAAATGTAGAACGTCCTCTGTGGACTTACATGTCCATTGTGGACACTTAAGAGGTTTTAGGCTATCCGCTATGGACTTTATTCTTCCGCTATGAATCCCTTAACCATCCGCTGTGACACACTTAGTGTTTTACTCATCTGTTGTGGACTTTGGTTGTCCGCTGTGGACCTTGGCTATCCGCTGTGGACCTTGGCTGTCCGCTGTAGACTTAGGTTGTCCGCTGTGGATACTTAGTACTTTAAGCCATCCGCTGTATATGCTACTCATGTGCCGTGAACACTTAGGATTTTCTGAAATTTTGGGAATAGAGTTTAAGTGTTAAGAACTTATGTTTAATGGGAGTTTATGCTTGTTCTATGTTTCTAATGTTTTATTTACCTTCATATGAGCTGCGTGCTATGAATAATTATTACTGTTTCATGATATGTGATTTTAAGGTAATAATATTATAAAAGTATTATTCATAATAAGTGGACACAAAGGAATAAAAGAAGGACAGTGGAACTTAATGAATGTTACTCCCGGGCCCTGATAAAAGGTGAAAAGCCTTGCAAGCTTTTCCAAGTTTTGGTTCACGACCCCGGTTGATGTTGGCTCAACTGATGTGTGGCTATTCAGCCCAAGTAAGGCACATCTGGAGTCTAATCCTTGTGATTGACCAATGGATAAATGGGATCTAAGTTCATCAGCAGGCTTGGTGCCTTGCAGTGTGGATCAACTGCCATGGGTTAGCTACCATGATAAACGTTTGCTGGCAGGGTTTGGCATCTGTTGCCAACCAACAATGTAGGCTCTTGCTTTGTGCAATCCTAGTTAATGAAAGAGAAAGATAAAGAAAGAAAGATAATGAATCTCTTAATGATTGATTATGTATAATGATGAATTATCACCAAGTGAAGTTTACAAAAGAATATTTTTCTATATTATTAAACTAGGACTCACTCAGCAACGCTGACTTTTATATGCATATCAGTTGGCAGGTGAGGATGTTGCTGAGGATGGTACGGGGTTGAAGCTACTTGGTGAATAGAGACTGGCATCCATTTATGCAATTTTGATATTTTTGTCTTGTAATGCAACTTAATATTCTTTTGTAACTCTAAACAATGATGTATTATTTGGCAAAAGTAATCATTAATGCAAGAAATGGTTTTCGGTTAAATTATTCCGCTGTGATTGTTTTCTTATAATAATGTGATTTAAGGTGTTTATAATAATGAATGATGCTATGAATGACCAACTGTGGGGTCTCCAGGGACGAGGCCTCACACATAGTGAGAAAATTCATGAGTGCACTTTCTCATGAGTGGACTTTCTACTATGTCTCAATCAAGAGAACTGTGAATCTCAACACTCTCAACATGACTGAACTATATTGAATCCTTGATGGATACCGTATGGAGATGGAAACTCAGAAAGGCCATCAGATGATCAGACCCTCAAACCTTCCTGTTAGCAATGCTTTACATGTTGCTGAAGGTTCAAGAACTCCCCAGCCCCAGTTGTAGCTGAACTACCCCTAACAGCCATCATCCTCTTCTGGGTCATACGTCACATTCCTTGAGACACCCAAGTCTCAACAGGCTCAACAAAATCCTTTCCAGGATAGTTGTGCTTTTGTTTCAGTGAGTGAGCAATCTGGAGATTTTCAATTCTGCTTTGATGATCTAGAGTGTTTTAGCCCAGATGATGTTGAGTATATGGACATTGTCCAGCAAATGGCTCTTCTGACCTATAAAGCAAAGAAGTTCTTTAAAAGAACTCAAAGGCAATTCCCTCAGAACCCAACCAACAGCAAATTTGGGTTTGACAAGTCAAAGGCCAAGTGCTACAACTGCAACCAGCTTGGTCACTTTGCAAGGGAATGCAAAGCTCCTAGATCTAATCCTGGAGCAGCTCAAGCCTCCCAACATCCTTCTACCCCAAAAGCTACAGCCAAACCTACTGAACAACAGACTGCAGCTATTGCTCAAGAAGTTGATTAGAGCTTCATGGTGTAAGATGTTACTCCTTCTCAAGCTCTCATGGATGGAACTGAAGACAGTAAGGTATATGAACATCTCTGTAATCCAGCTTGTATTGCTAAGGTTAAGTTGTGTCAGGACTACAACATGGAGATTAAATCTGATATTGAGACCTTAAACATATTATAATTTGATTTTAAGAGAGCAGAATCTGACTACAAACCCAAAATTGAAGAGTTAGAGAAAACTGTGTCCTCTTTAAAACATGAACATTCCAACTACAGGGCTCAAATAAAAGATTTAATATCCAAGTTGACTGAGGCTCAAGCCCAGCTAGTAATAGTTGAGGCTAAAGCAAAGAAGTATGCCATTCAAGAGCATAACTTCAACACCATCATTGCATCATCCTCCCACTCAAAGGTGTTACCAAAACAAAAGTGGGTTGGTAACCAATGAAATTGCTCCACCATACTCTTATGTGTCTGTTAGATAGCCAAGATATGGTAATGATGAGCAAGATGTTCCAACTACTGACCCACTACCCAATGAACAGAAGAATGATGCAATAATGGTGACCACCACGGGGAAGGATAAGGTAGAAAACCTCATCCCCACAGTTGCTGATCAACCCTTAACCACCAAATCCAGAAAGAACAAAATCAGGGTAGCAAGAAAAACTGCCAAAAAGGTGATTGAGACTAAGTTAAAGATAGACCCAAGGCAAAAGGGTGTATTCATCTCAGCTGAACTCCAAGTAGTTGGAAGTTCTGATTCAGGAAAAGAGTGTAGTACCAGCACTCCTATCCAGCTAAAGGATCAGAAATTGAAGGGGAAGGTTGTTGAAGAAGAAAAGAAGTGCAAGAAACAACAGCCCTCATGCCCCATCAAGAATAACATTAAGTGCATAATCTGTGGTCTGCATAACCACATGGCTAAATATTGTTATTACAATCCAGCAAGCACACATTATGCAACCAATGCTAAGAAAGAGGGAGTCAAGGATGGTTTAACATTTGGACCTTACCATATGGTCCAAGTGTTAAGGAAAGGAAAGCTTGTTTCCGAAGCCAAGTTACTTTCGGAAGAAACTCATTCTTCCGAAAGGAAAATAGCTTCGGAAGACAAGCTAAAGAACAAACAAAGGAACAAAAAGAATCCTTTGAAACTTTCCAAGAAGAAAACTGCTTCGGAAGAAAAGGTGGTGAAAACTTCTTTCGAAAAGAAAGAAGCCTCAGAAGCAAGTCATGTTGCTCAAGCCTCATCAGGCTCATCTACACCGATCAACCAGAGGATGGAATGGAAGATCAGAAAAGATGCTGCAGCCCAATCCTCTTCTTCACTAACCATAATTGAACCACCATGTATACATTTTGGTTCAATTATATCATCTACATTGGAAGAGCCCAAGACTAGCAACGCTTGGGTTTCTAATGGTAACTAATCTTTTCACCTTATGTGCAGGGACATCCACATGACAAGAATGAAAATATATGGATTATGAACAGTGGATGCTCCAGGCACATGACAGGGATTAGATCTCTCCTACAATAATTTGAAAATTTTAATAGAGGTCTTGTTTAGTTTGGAGGTGAAGCTGGAGGACACATTTCTGGTAAAGGTAGTGTATCCAATGGTAAGTTAAAATTTGATAAAGTAAACTTTGTCAAACAGCTTGAACACAATATCTTAAGTGTTTCTTAATTTTGTGATCAAAAGTACCAAATGCTTTTCACAGAACCTGAGTGCATTATCCTCAAACTCGGGATGACAATTCCTCATGAATTGGTGCTTCTTGATCTCCTAGGAAAGGGGATATGTACAAGCTAGATATGAACAATGCTTCCCTACTGTGTGAAGTATCATGCTTTCTTTTCAAAGCTAATGGTGATGAGTCAACTCTTTGGCATAAAAGAATGTTCCATGTTAATTTTAAAACCATGAATAAATTGGTTAAAAATAATTTGGTACATGGTATGCCTAAAAAGGAGTTTTTCTGTAAAGATAATTATGTTGCTTGTCTGAAAGGGAATCAATACAAGGTAACTCACAAATCCAAAAAGGTTAACTCCATCACCACCCTATTACACTTATTGCATATGGATCTTTTTGGTCCCACAAGTATAATGAGTATTGGAAGGAAATCATATTGCCTTGTTATTGTTAATGATTTTATAAGATTTACATGAGTTTTCTTTTTAAGAACTAAAGATGAAACTGCTAAAATTTTAAAATCTTTTATTCTTAAAATTGAAAATCAGAAGAATCACAAGGTAAAAATCATTAGAAGTGATCAAGGGACTGAGTTTAAGAATCAAGTTCTTGACTCATTCTGTAACTCAAAAGGGATTGCTAGACAATACAGTGCTCCTAGAACTCCTCAACAAAATGGTGTTGCTGAGAGGAGGAACCGAACACTTATTGAGGCTACAAGAACTATGTTAGCTGATTCAAAGTTGCCTCTAACTTTCTGGACAGAGGCATTCAGCACTGCATGTTATGTGCAGAACAGGGTTCTTATTGTTAAGCCCCATGGAAAGACCCCATATGAGTTATGGAACAAGAGGCCACCGTTCATTGGCTTTCTTAGGTCCTTTGACTGCAGGTGCACCATACTAACACAATAGACTATTTAGCAAAATTTGTTGAAAAGTCGGATGATGCTATCTTTGTTGGATATTCCTCAACCTCTATTGCTTATAGAGTGTATAACATTAAAAATCAACAATTTGAGGAATCATCCAACATTGTTGTCAATGAGCACACTCCTTGTGTTAAGGGAAATGGTCCTGATTATATCTTCAATTTAGAATTGTTTCCAAACTATTCTAAACCATCTTGTGAGAATGTTTCAGCTGGAACAGGAACTCAATATGACCCCTATGAAGATCAACTGTTTGAGTTACCCAGACCTATTCCTAGTTCTCCAAGAAGAATTGAAGATCAATCTCCTTCAACTGGAAGTCCTGAAAACATGAATATCTCAGGAAACAATAGAGCATCAACAAGTTGTCAGCCAACTAAGCCTAATAACTCAACAGCTGACAACTCCAGCATTTAACACCAAGCTGATGAAGACAGTGATCTAGAGGAACATACAAGTGTTGATACTATTTCACAACAAAATACCATTGATGTTGTCACACATTCATTCAATCAGTCCTCATTGAATGAGTGTGAGACATCAGCTGGTCATGGGGTTTAAAATCCTGAGCAAAACTTCTTAAACCTGGATCTATCTAGCAACTAGATGTGATTCCTAGGCTCAGGATACACAACACTCATCCAGCTGAGAAAATCATTGGGGATGTCTCAGAAGGTGTGAGAATAAGAAGTCAGACCTACAATAGGAATGTCTGCAGGTACTCATGCTTTCTCTCTCAAATAGAACCCAAGAAGGTGGAAGAAGCCTACAAGGACAATAATTGGGTTGAAGCAATGCAAGAGGAGTTGCTTCAGTTCAAGAGGCAAAAGGTATGGAACTTGTGTCCATTGCCACCTGGCCAAGTCCCCATTAGCACTAAGTGGGTGTTCAAAAACAAAAGTGACGACAAAGGTTTGATCATCAAGAACAAATCAAGACTTGTTGTTCAAGGATACACACAGGAGGAAGGCATAGATTACACTGATGTCTTTGCGCCTGTTGTAAGACTTGAGACTGTGCGAATCTACCTTGCTTTTGCATCATACATGAACTTCACAGACTATCAACTTGATGTCAAATGTGCATTTTTGTATGGGGATATTGATAGAGAAGTCTATGTGTGCCAAACACCTGGATTTGAAGACCCACAGAACCCTAACTATGTGTGCAAACTGGATAAAGCTCTTTATAGGTTGCATCAGGCACCTAGGCTATGGTATGAGACACTGTCTTAGTTCCTTCTGAAGAATGGCTACACCAGAGGCACCATAGACAAGACATTGTTCATAAAGAAGTCTGGGAAGGACATGTTGCTTGTTCAAGTCTATGTCGATGACATCATATTTGGATCCTCAAATGACCAAATATGTAAAGACTTTAAAGGCATCATGAGAAAGAAGTTTGAGATGAGTTCCATGGGAAATATGGAATTCTTCCTTGGAATTCAAGTGAAGCAAATGGAAGAAGGGTTCTTCATTAGTCAATCTAAGTATGTCAAGGATATCTTAGAGAGAATTGAGATGAAAGATTGTAAGCCAGCCAAGACACCTATACCCAGAAATCATAATCTTTGTCTTGATTCTGAGGAGGAGGATACTGATCAGCATCAGTACAGGGCAATTATTGGGTCTCTGATGTATCTCACTGGAAGTAGACCTGATATCATGTTTGCAACTTGCATCTGTGCAAGATATCAGGCTGCTCCAAAGGTGTCTCACCTAATTGCTGCCAAGACAATCCTTAGATACCTCAAAGGAGCTCCCAAATTGGGTCTCTAGTATCCCAAGAATAGGGATTTTAACCTTTATGGTTACATGGACAATGATTATAGTGGCTGTAACATCAACAAGAAATCAAAATCAGGAGGATGTCAATTTCTTGGTGGAAGGATCATCTCCTGGCAATGCAAGAAGCAATCATGTGTATCCACATCTACTGCTGAAGCTGAGTATATTGCTGCTGCAAGCTGCTGTGCTCAATTGCTTTAGATTCAGAATCAGATGCTGGATTATGGTTTCAACTTCATGGAGACCCCTATCCACATAGACAACAAGAGTGCCATATCTATCACAAAAAATCCAGTCAAGCACTCCAAGACAAAGCATATTTAGACATCAGGTACCTTTTCATTTGAGATATTCATGAGAAAAATCTAATCAAACTAGTCAAAGTCAATTCAAATGAACAATATGCTAATTTGTTCACCAAATCCTTTGATGAACAATATTTAAATACTTAACCACAGCTATTGGGATGATTACCATTGACTAGTCTATCTCTTTTAAAGAAAACCTTTTAAAATGTGTCTTGTCTATGTTGTCTATATACAATCTAAGCCCTGTTACAAAAAGGTTTTCTTCAAAAATTTTCTAAGTATGAATTCTTCCAAAGAGAAATTTACCCTCGAAAGAGATCTTTATCTATCTTCCAAAGGCAAATTCCTCTGCATAAGTATTCTCTTCCAAAAAATTTTTAGCCTCGAAAGAAAATTTGATCATTGATCAAATCCACTTCCGAAGCTTACTAACTTCTTTTCTCTGAAGAAGCCCTTACTTTCGGAACCAAACTTGTCTTTGAGACATAGTTTGCCTTCGGAAGTAAAAGTGGCTTCGGAAGACAATACTGAGAAACACAAGTGTTTTCTCTCAGAAGCAATTTTACCTTCTGAAGAAAACTTATACTGTGTAACGGAAATCTTTGGGCCCCACTCTGTAAAAAGTAAGATTTTATTGATGATTGTCGGAATATTTTAAATGCTTTATCTTGCCGCCCTTGTCAAATCGAAACCTAAACTATCCTTTCACCTTATTGGTTTGGCTTTTTACCCCTCATTTAAAAACTTCCGACTCTCTTTCTTTACTTTCTTTACCACTGCAAAAGCCCCAAATTTCCATTATCCTTTTCACTCACTCTCAAATTCCTTCAATCAAACAGTACTCCCTTAACAATGGCCTTGAATCCTCAACATAACCAGGTCGCCATCCTTGATTCTTCAAAGGATGTTGATTTTGCCCCTATTGTCGAATTTCTGTCACAATCGACATACTTCACTACCCTCACTGTTAACCTCACCATCTACTCAAACCATATGGCTGAATTTTGGGCCAATGGTCGAAGCGAGACGATTAACGATGAAAGGGTCATCAGATCGATGATCTACGGGCAGGAGATCACAATAACTGAATCAACCATCAGGGAGCATTTGGAGCTTCATGATGAGGGTGCCCCTACTGAATTCCCCAAATCTGAGTTGGAGGATACCTACACTCAGATGGGATATGGAGACGATGTGAGCAAGTCTATGGTCTATAAGTTTAACTTCTCCTACAATTGGAAGTTCTTGCTGCACATCGTCCAGCACTGCCTATCCAACAAGTCCGGGATTTTCACAAGTTTATCAGAGTCATTTTATTCTTATAAAATGAAAAACATAGTGGAATTAGAATGAAAAACTTGTTACAGTTAATATATATAAACCAATTATATATCTGCTAAAAACCCATAATGGATCGTTATATCAAAAACATACTTAAAAACAACCATAGGGTGTTTAGAATTCTACCTCTCAAATAGGTCAGAGGAAGATAATCTTTGAACAGTAGCTTCCAAAGTAGGAGGCCTCAAGCTTGTCTAACCCAAGCTTCCAACAAAACACCAGGTTGCTAGGATTTTCACTTGAACGAGTTTCTGTTCACTGTTCTCTTCGACCGATCGAGAGAGAACCAACAGGAACATCGATGTGCACCTTTTGTGTGTGTTGTAAGTTATCAGAGAGAGTGGTTGAATGCAATCATATATCGCATGTCCTATGAACCTAAATTTCAGAGAGAGAGAAAAATGGGCGGGACCCAGCCCCTTAACCCATCCGTATTTCTCTAACATTCACCCGCATTAGAAAATGCGGATGAACAACCTCCTACCATATTTGTAAATGCGGATGAAGAAATTTCATCCGCATTTCCCAAATGTACATCCGCATTTGTAAATGCGGATGAGTAGTTCCATCAGCATTTCTACAAATGCACATCCGTATTTGTTAATGCGGACAAACAGTTCATCAGCATTTCCCAAATGCATATCCGCATTAGTAAATGTGGACGATCAGTTTCATCAGCATTTCCTTAAATGCTCATCCGCATTAGTAAATGTGGATGCTTATCTGCATTAGTAAATGTGGATGAAGAAATTCCTTCAGCATTTCCACAAATGCACACCGCATTAGTAAATGCGGATGAGGAATATTCATCCGCATTTCCTCAAAAGCATATCCGCATTAGTAAATGCAGATGAATAATAAAGAAATACGAACAAAAAGACTTGTATTGTTGTTCAACCATTTGAATAACAATACAAAATATTCTCTCTCTAGAATAAATTATCCATATAATTTATTCACAACACGAGTGCAAAAATTTAGAAACTTAATTCTAAATATTTTAAGTGTCAATATTTATTTACATGATCATATCATAAAATAAATATTGTAGGTGTTTGTCTAGCTTGTTATTGGGTATGACCCGACTTGGATCATAACGTACTAGCCACATCAATTCAATATGTGTCTTGGGAAGACTGTTCCCAACAATCTCCCACTTGCACAAGATACATAGAGAATTGATGCAAGTAGTAAATACCGCCTAACAACAGTTTACTACCGCTAATATGCATGACGAAGTGCCATTCAATAACATCATCTTCCTCAAGTCCCTTACTTGAAAATGATTTAGGTGAATCTATCATTTATCCTTTTGTTATAGATGTCATGTTAAATCCAGAGACACAGAATGATCATTCTCTGTTGATTTAACTTTATCTGGCATTAGACATCATACTCTCAGTGAATAAGAGGAACAAATCCCATCTTGACTACATATGTTTCTCACAATCACCTTGTATCACACCTGAAACTAGCCTTATGTATTGTCCATATTTCAGAACAACAAAGAACTAGATCAAAGTATAATATTTGGTGAATATCGAAACTCCCCTGAGTAGCCAAAAAGGGACAGTCACATCGTTGGCTCAACTACTATTGCAGAGGAGCCACTAGGTGCTGATCAAGGTCCCGGGTCACTAGATAAAACTTCTCTATCCAGTATTGATCTATTAATCCAACCTGACGAGGACATTATATTCCATCCGAGCCATGATGTTGATCTACCACACCACTCTCAAGATCAACTGAGCCCAGGGAACCTCTGATATCTAGCCCACATCAGCTGAACCTAACTGAGATGAGTCCAACCAGTGTGGAGGTGACTCATGTAGGCTCAGCTGCCACTACTGAGAGTGTTTCACTAGCCTCTCAGAATAGTGGTAACATTAGTGAGATTAAGTCTACAATAACCTTGCTAATTGATGCCTCTGAAAGAGACATCAGTAAGCAAGGGTATCTAGGGTGCCAAGAAACCAATACTGGTGGTGATGATGAACATACTAGTTATGTTATCTCATCTCCGAATGATTCTTCAAAAGAAGATGAGGGTAGTCTGAAACTCACTATCAGAGACTTGCTTTCTAAAGTCTCAAACCTTGAATTAAAGGTTAAGACTTTAGAGGACAGGTCTGCCACTCAGCAACTTGAGATTGAACATCTCAAGGCTCAATTAGCTGAGAAACAGACTGAGAAGTCTGTTAGACATGTACCAATTCAAGTTTCTTTAAGTTCTTCCTCCAGCTCATCTACTTCTCAAGATGATGCTACCAAAAAGGGGGAGAATGTATAGAAACAAAGACATGTGGAACCCAGCACTGCCATCACTACTTCCCTTGATGCCATCTCTTCTTTCTTTCCCACGTAGCAACATCCTGCAACCATCTTTCCTCAACCCCTCCTATTACAATTCAAGTGGACCCAAGGATGCTTATTGACCTTAACAGATTCTTAACCAAATTTTTGATAAGCTCCTCCCTTGAACAATTCTCCCCTAATGTTGCCATAGCCTATTTTGGAGCTGAAGAGCTACAAAGGCTAAGTGCACCACCTACCTCTGAGGAGGAAGTTAGTTAACCTAAGGTCTCTATTGAACCTGAGATTAACTTCGAAGGGGAAATACAGACTGAATGCCCAGCAACCAACTTAGAAGGGACAGGTAGTGTAGTTCCAATAACTTCCAAAGCATAAATCCAAGCTGCAGAAGGAATAATTGAACTATCTTCCTTGTCCGATGACCTGTTCATCACAGAGGCCATTCTTGACCTGGCCTCTGAGGTCAATAGTGAACACTTCCTTACAACTCCCATCTCCCAAGCACCACAAGTTCAAACCCCCTCTCCCCAACTTGAAACCTCTAAGCATGAGTCTCCAAAGGTTAAATCTTCCTCTGATCCTAAGGGGAAGAGGAAGCTCACTACTGAAGAGCTTTTAGAGGAAGAAAGGCTGGAGAAGCTAGAAAAGAAAGTAAGAATTAATACTAGGAAGTTGTTGGCTGCAAGCAGCAAAGCAGCAGCAGCCGCCCAAGAGAGTATCAACAACTAGAGGAGAGTGGAGGTCATAGATAGGCTCATCAGCCCGGGAGTAGACAATAAAGATATCCTTCTACTCTTACTTTATGAGCTTGTAAAGCTGGAGAAGGCAACCTTGCTGCAAAAAGAAAAGGATGAAGCAGCAAGGTTGGCCATAGAGGAAGAAGAGGGGAGAAAGAAGAAGGAGGCAATGGAGAAGGAGAGGATGGAGAGAATAGCCTTTTTATATACTAGAGGCTATTCTCAGAAGGAGCTAGCACCTCATGATTATGATACGATCTTGTTCCTTTTTCATAAAGAGCAAGATCAAATCAACAAAGAAAGGAGGAAGGCTGCCAGGGAGAAGCTGAAGGAGAGGAAGAAGATGGAGGAAGAGACAAAGATTACAGCTACCAAGAGTGAAGGTGATAAGGACTGGATGAAAATCTACCTTAAAGCCCATGGATTCACTGGCAGGCAGGTGGTCCTATGTACCTAAAGACCCTACAGCGACATGTCAGCGACATCAAGGCTGGCATTCGCTTAGGAAGAAGGCAGGAGGTACTCCAAAGGAAGAGTGTTCAGTGGATGGCACCCAAACCAACTCCCAAACCCAAACTAGCACCCAAACCACAACCTATGCCTACACCTTTTCCCCTCCCATTAAAACTGAGCCAACCACTGAACCTTACACCCCTGAACCCACACCATCAGCCATACCTACACCTTCACCCACTGCCTCTTAACAACCTCCACCACCATATATCCTTAAACCCAAAACACAACCCCAAACCCAATCACTACCCAAACCATCTTCTGAACCATCTAAACCTCTGACCTTAGAAGAATTCAAGGAGATTAAAAGGAAGCTCATCAACTACACAATCCTGAGTGACATATCTTGTGAGGAAGAGTCCATAAAGCTGAAATACATTGATGGCTCTTCCTGTTCCCTCATAAGAGATGAATTCCTTGATCTACCAAGGGGAACACCGAACCAAGCTCTCTAACTTCTTGAAACCAACTCAGACGTACTTAATGAAGAAGAGAAGAAGTTGAGAAGGAGATTGGTGACTCTGCTGGACACAAGAAAAGGGACAAGATACAAACCAATCCCCTCAATCCTAGAAGCCAAATTGTCCAGTGGAGGTTCGATGAAGCTACATACAGCTTTGCTGTTGAAAGGGAGAATGGTCAAGTGAACAGACTTGATACATCTGCTCTACTACACTCCAGCAGTTTGACATTGCTGAGTTAGCAGAGAGACCATTCTCCAATCCCTCCAACTCTCAGATGGCTGCTCATATCAGGAATCATCTAAGCAGTCTTCATGTTGAAGAGCTTACAAAGAAAGCCAAGACTGAAGAAGAGTAGAAAAAAAGAGCAAAGGAAGAAGAAGAATATGCAACCAGAAAAGGAAGAACATTCCTGCAGATGGTTGAAGGTCCAACTTTGGATCCTATATGTAGATGGGAATACTACTATTCCCGTCAACTAACTCTCTTTAGAGGGATGCAACAAAGGGTACAAATCATCGAGAGCAACAGATTGGATCTATTATCTACGGATGATCTGTACAAGCTCCTCCCCACTACATCAGAGAAGAACAAAGAGACAAACAAATATCTACTCTTCCTGGTGTTGAAGACATTAAGGAATAGAAGGGAGTGAAGTTTGGGTAGCATCAGCTTAGGGGGAGTTTGTTGGATCATATGTGGCTGGTGCAGCCAAAACAACACTTAGAAGATTTTGATGTACAATTGAAGTGGTCTTCCGAAGAAAAAGTTGCTCTTCCGAAGACAAGTCAAAGATCTTCCGAAGCTCGAGGTTAAAGAACTTCCAAAGTGAGAACTCAGTCTTTCGAGACTAAGTAGTTCTCCTTCTGAAGTATACAACTTAGAAGATCCTAAAGACAAAGTCTTCCGAAGAATAAAGTCCTAAAGACTTGCAAAAGACTCAAAAGAAGTTGATTCTTCCAAAGTATAAATGGCCTCGGAAGAACTTATTCTTCCGAAGCCATTTAGCTTCGGAAGAACCAACTATGAACCAGTGGACATAAGTATGGTCTGTCTGATATCCGCTATAACCTCTGATATACTGCATGGGCTTTCCCATGCCCATGTAGTTGACCATTTTAATCCACTGTTCACCTATTATCAGTTAGTACAGCTGCCACTTTTAGTTGGTGACAAAAAGGTAAGTCATGGACCTGTCATGACTACCTAATCTAGGAAGTAATTAATCTTAGATACTTTACTTCTAGCAATGTAGTATTTGTCTAGTTGTAGATTCCAGCTGGTTATTCAAGTATAACCGGTTGTAGATAGTAGTATATATAGTTTCTTATTGTAACTTTGTAACTATGCTTGTAAGAGTCTTGTAACTACTGAGTTGAGAAGTAATATATACAAGCATCTTGAAAAACTATTCTTGTGTTTATTTGTTTTCATTAACTTATTATATTACTTGTGAACTTAGTTAGAGATTTTGCTTTATCAAACCGAGTGAGATTAAGTGAGCTTGTGAGATAAACTTGTGTTGTGAAACCAACACCGATCCTGTAGTTATGCTATTAGTCTATGTTGATGATATAATCGTTACAGGTAATAAAGTTGAAGAAATCAGCAAAAGTAAAAATTTCTTTAAAATACAGTTTTTAATCAAAGATTTAGGAGAGTTAAAGTACTTTTTAGCAATTAAGATTGTAAAAAATTATTCAAATTTAGTTTTGTCGCCAACAACAGTACTACATTGAGCTTTTAAAAGAATTTATTTTGAGTTGTTGTAAACCAGTCAAGACGCGGATCGAACAAAATTACATATTTCAACTGATTGTTCAAAAAATATTTGCCCTGTTAGATGATATAACTTGTTTCAATAAATGATTGGAAAACTTTGTTTTGTCTCACACGATACATGATATCTTACACAATTCAATATTTAAGTCAAATTATGCATGAGCCTGCTCAATTCCATCTTCAAGATTCTTTAAGGCTATTAAGGTACCTAAGAAAGTCACCAGGAAAGGAATGATAATAGAAAAAACCAAATTTTGCATCTGTTTGTTTTTTTTTTGTTTTTTCTGATTCTGATTGGGCAAAGTGTGTAATTCGTTAGTCTCATGGAAAAGCAAGAAACAAGGTATGGTTTCGCGTTCCACTACTGAAGCCGAGTATAAGGCTATGTGCTCGGCTACGTGTGAGGTTATTGTATATAAATCTATTAAGAGAATTACATGTATGTTGAAATTCCATTAAAACTTTTTTGTGACAATTCTGTTGCAATTTTGACTTCAGCAAATCTAGTTTTTCACGATTAAACAAAGCATTTGAAATTAACCCTTTTTTTCTTGCAAGAAAAAGTATCTGTTGGTTTGATTAAAATTTTGGTATTGTGTCAAAGGAGAAACTAGCAGATGTCTTTACAAAACGACTTTTAGTCAATACTCATGAGGAAATGTGTAAATTAAATATGTTTGATGTTTTTGCTGTTGAATTAAGGGGATGTTAAAATAATGATAATTAAACAGCAAAATTATTTTTCCTTTTAGTTTTTTATAGTTATGATATTGGTTTTTTTTTTTTTTTGCTTTTGCATATTGCTGGGTTGTGGTTTGTGGTCAGGTGATAAGCATTGCTTTTGGGCTTGATTGTTGTTAGGTTTCTTATTATTAAAGGTGTTGCTGGGCTATAGTTCTTGGGTATATGTCAAGACCCGTTTCCTCTCTGAAATACACTCGGGTCATCGGTTGGTTTTGGAGCATTTTAGTTTTTTTATTTTTGAGCATCTTAGTTTTTTTATTTTTGGAGCTTATATATGTGTGAGATAGAGTTGTGTTTTTGCATTCATTTTTCACTTTTCAGATTTTACAAATTCTATCTCTAGTTCTCTGCTCCTCTTTTGTTTGTTATCCTCTTGTTCAAGGTAGGGTTTTATCTGTAATGAATCTTGCTTAGTTTCGATCTGTAGAAGTGTATCTGCCCGTTAGCCATCGTGTTGTTAGTCTATGAGTTTGTGAAGAAGTTCTAATTGTCTATGTTCAGTTCATACCGAGATTAGATTTGTATCTGGTTTATGGTTCATAACTAAATTATAGATCATGCGTGCAATGAGAACTAAAAACACAAGAGTAATTTTACCGTCAATCGTGAGCAAATTCACTTTCCACAAAGAAAGCCTACTATGAAAAAGATCAATAATCTTTTTTTCAACCCTTAATAGAAGCAATGTTACCACCCACATGCATACTGAAATAAATTAACGGTATTTTATTGACTCAACATCCCGCAACCTAAGAAAATGTTTCAATCTCTTGAAAATCATCCCAAGTCGAAAAGAGTAGACTTTGACAAATTGATTGCAGGACCGGGTAAGGGTACTTAACACTTAGTTTCATACTGAGGAGAGATCTTAGATCACTTAACAATTCAAATAGGGAATTGGTAATTTAAAACAGATGATACTAAGAACACAAGTAAATTAAAGAGACAGAACTAAGAACATTACAAAAACACAGATTGGTTTTCAAGGATGTTGTAACACAAGATCTTAGATCACTTTTACAAGTGTTACAAATCATACATAAATTACAAGGACCTGAGACACTTTTATACTACAACCTACAACCGTCACTTACATGTAAAGACAGTTAGGATTTGACTAATCTAGACAAAAAGATCAATCTAAAGTCAAAAGGCAGATTGCCTTTTGACTAGTGACTATGACATGCCATAGCTCACTGACTTTTCCTAATACAAAAAGTCTACATGAACAAGTAAGGTAAGTTACAGACAAAGACCATTCCTACTTTTTGATAAAGCATGAAAGTTTCACCAACTTGTGTAAAGTAGGTGAACCACCAAAGCAGGCAGCGGAAAGTGTGTCAGATTTATCAAAAGTTGATTCAAAGAAAGCATATTTTCTCTGTCCTCTGAAGAAATCAGTCTTCACAGCTTCCGAAGACTTTGTCTCTGAAGCTTCGAAAGATTTCATCTTGGCTTTGGAAGATGCTGGTCTTTGGCTTCGAAAGATTTCACACTTAGAATTTTTTCTGTTTGAGTGTGAAACTTCCGAAGTAACTCCTTCTGAACTGTTAGCTTCTGAAGATCTTACACTTAGACACATTTGAGAGTGTAAGACTTCCAAGCTAGTTCATCTTTGTTCCTTAGTACATGCATGAAGACTGGTTTGTCTGGCTTGTTGGTTGCATCACTCATAATCTTCAGAGCTTTGGATTAGTTGAACCAAAGATGATGTCATCTATATTCTTTGAACTAGCAGTGTGTATTCCTTGTTTCTTTGATGAAGAGAGTCCCATCATAGTACCTCTTTTGTATCCATGATGATAGAGGTATGTTGATAGTGTCTCATACCACTTTCTTGGAGCTTGATGCAGTCCATATAGACTTATCAAGCTTGCAACATACCATGATGACTGGGTCTGCCAACCAGGTGGTGTTTGATGTACCTTCTTCATCAATCACCCCGTTATAGAAAAGCACATTTCACATCAAGCTGGTAGACTTGAAATCCTTGGATGCAGCATAGCCAGAACTATTCTTACAGCTTCAAGTCTTGCCGAGCAAAGACATCAGTGTTATCAAATCCCTTCTTCTTGAAGTGTATCCTTGACAACCAGTCTGCCTGTTCTTGATGATAGTTCTCTTCATCCTATCTTGTTCCTGAATAACCCATTGGTACCATGCAGTCTTCCTTTGAGGAAGAGGCATAAGTTCCATACCTCTATCTTCTGATTTGAAGCAGCTCATCTGCATAGCTTCAATCCAACTCCATCCTTCAAACTCCTCATCACTGTCTTCGCTCTATCTGGGATAAAGGGAAAAAAAACAAAAAACAGAAAAAAAAAAAAATGGTAGACAAACATTCGTCATGAATTTTGTCCCCTCTTGTTCTTACCCCTGAGTCACATTTCCAATGATGTTTGTGGTGGGATGGACTTGTGGATCCAAAGTGGAGGGATCACAGCAAGTTGGTTGGAAGATCTAATTAAGAAATTCTGATCTGGCACTGAGGTGTCTCCACCCACATCAACACACGTTATCAAGAGAAACTTTGATCCAATGAGTATGGACATCATTCATGTTGTCTTCAATGGAGTGGTTTCAGCATCAAGAACATTCTTGATCACTGTCACCACCTCCGTTCCTCCTGCATTAGAAGTTTCTGTTAGGATCAGTGATCTAAGTTTGATCAATTAGAGTTGAATCACAGCGGAACGGAATTAGAGCAATTAAGCAAATAGCAAGAACACAATAATATTCAATGGAACAGTACACGGTTATATAGAAATAGGGTTTTCTGCAAAGAGATAATAACATTCATGCACACATGCTTCGGTGTGGCGGCTGCTAGGTTTTCCTAAGCTGCACCGATTACAATTAGGTCAGCATTCCTTATATATAGGAATGTGACGTCTGCTGATGTCACTTGATAGTGACATCTAACAGAATTATTACAAACTACTGAAAGTAAGCAAACTACTGAGAATGTTCACAACAACTGAGAACATCTCAGATTATCTAAGTACAAGACGAAGAAACATAAAACTACTGAAACTACAAGTACAGAAAGAAACTACAACTACTGAAAGGAAACCATCACAACTACTGAAGAGGTCTTCTTCAGCTGTTGTGACAATCATCTGAAACTTGGTCTTCAGTCTTTGTCTTCAGCTTTTGTCTTCAGACTTTGTCTTCAGCTCTTTCACTTCAGACTTTGTCTTCAGCTTTCACTCAGACTTTGTCTCAGCTCTTCACTTCAGACTTTGTCTTCAGCTCTTTCAACTTTGTCTCAGCTTCACTTCAGACTTTGTCTTCAGCTCTTTCACTTCAGACTTTGTCTTCAGCTCTTTCACTTCAGACTTTGTCTTCAGACCTTGTTATCAGCTGATGTCTTCAGCTGTTGCAGACTACTTCAGTTGTTGTAATGTCCGTGGGACTTAAAGGTTTTTCTGATCAGGCTCATTGGTTCTTTTGGTCCAACAAACTCCCCCTGAACCAATGCAGCCAAAACCTTTAAGCTTATTGAGGTCCCACTTATTCTTGGCAGAAATACTCTCTTGATCAGCTTTAGAGATATCGGATAAGCACAGGCCAGGGAACAGGTTTCAGTAGATGTGAATGTCAAAGGATGGAAGGGAACTCTGTCTTGGGGAACTGGACACAGAGCCGTTATCCCAACCATGAAACCTACTTCCCATTGATGAGTCTATAAGACTCTCTGACGTAGGCCTCAAGGAGAACAACTTGTTCCTCCTTAGTGAGTTCTTCTGCTTCTCCTTCGAAGAAGAACTCTGGGCCATAGTACTCTGATAAGTACTTTATCGTCTTTCCATTTTTCAACTCAACAGTTGTTATCTCTCTGTAAGCAAATTCATCTGGGTGAGTCCCTTCTAATAACAACTGGAGTTCATTTTTCTTGATCTCTTCAAGCCTCTTGTATAACAACCCCTTCTTGACCATTTTGTTCTCCATTAGAGTTTGAGGGGTCATCTTTGACTTGTAGGCTCTCTTGAAGTCTTCAAGTATTTCCCAGGGTGAGACTACAATGGCCAACATAATAGCAGCATCTATGGTCTTTCTCACTTGGCCATTGTATCTACTTGGTATGGATTTCTTATGAATTCTAGAACTAACCCTGGGGTCTGGCCAAATCCTTACTCTCTCCTTTTGATATTGAAAGGTATACCTGAGAGCATACAGCCTTTGAGCATGTTTCTGCTTGTATAGATGATGATGAGACTGAGAAACTCTTTGTCAATCATCTTCAAAAGTTGCTCATCGTGCTGTTTCTGCTGTTCTTCTTCTTCAATCTTAACTTTCACCATTTGCCTCTGAAAGTCTGGTGTGATCATTTGTTGACTTCTGGGCTCAGGTAATTTTAGAACAGCAGAGATTGGCAGACTATCTTCTTCATCATCTTCTTCTTCTTCTTCTTCCATCCTCAACACCCTTCTCCTCCTTCTGGGTGCATCACTGGATGTGGTTTGAGGTGGTTTTTGGGGTAAGGGAGTTGGTTTTGAGGGTTGAGTTGATTTGGAGAGTTGTGGGGTTGGTTGTTTTTGAGAGGGAGTTTGGGAAGGCTGATCTAGCATTTTTATGGTGAGTTTGGCTTTGGAAAGCTTGGCCATATCAGTTCTCTTCCCAGCACCTGCTTCATCTAAGGCTTCTATAATCAACCCCTTGTTGAATGCTTCAGAAGCACAGATTCTGGTGGTTATTGCCAGAATACTGTCTCTGGTCCATGATTTAATCTCAATTAATGATCTTCCCAAGTATTTTGCAATAAACCTGATCATTATCTCCAACCTCTCCCTTTCCATCACACTATAACTGGCCCATCTTTCTTGTATCTCATTAATCTCCAGCCTTCTGATCTCAGTGTCTAATGTGGCTGTATCAAAGCCCTGTCTGAAGAGTTGATCTATTATTTTGTCCATTGATCTGCTGTGAGCTTCATCAGCTTCTTTAATCAGATCTTCCAATGATTTCTCTTCATCAGGCTTTTGAGTTTCAGCACTTTTCTTTCTCTTGTATGTGATCAGCTGTTTTTCCTGTTCTTTTTCTTGTTGTTTATCCTCTTCCACTCTCTTTCTCTTTCCTTCTTTCACTGCCTTAGACTCCCCCTTTTTGGGTGCATTGGGTTCAGGGGTTTGAATGGCAGAAAGCTTCTTTGCACAGCATCATCAACAAGTGTTTTTAGATTTGAGGAGATCCTCTCATCAATGGCTTTATGCACAATCTCATTGATGATGGGAGTGATGAGAGGTAAGGAAGTTTGAAATGTAGCAACCATCTGCTCAGAGGGGTTCTGTCCCTGAGAGGTGGTGCCAAAACAGTGGCTGGTGGCTCAGTTGAGTGTAGTGGCGGAGTGTTTGGGAACCTTCAGATGAAGGTGCCATCTGTGGGTTTATTGGGGCAGATGGACTTTGATCCTGAGACATTTTGGCAAGCAGTTCTTTGAGTCTGCTCACCTCAGCCTCAAGGATTGTGTTATGGGCTAAGACATCATAGAAAAAGCCCAGGTCATCATCAGTTTTGCTGAATCACCTGACCTCCTGATTGAATCAGGATGTACATGCCCTGAGTGTAGATCAGTTGTAGCATGTGCCCCTTGTTCTTGGTTCTGGGGACTTCCTGCCTCAGGACTGAGTCCTTCATCGGCAGTTGCCTCTGGTGAGGTCTTAGAGATGTTACCAACTTCATCCTGTTCATTTGCTGAATCAGTAGAAGTGGCAGCCTCACCAGATGTTCTAACCTCCTCCTCTACACGGGGAGATTGAACATTATAACCCCTGTGCTGTGGGTTATCAGCAGCATTTTGGTCCTCTTCCTCAGATGTTCTCCCCCATTGTAATTGGTGTCTGGGGAGGAAGAGGAATGCAGCTGACTCAACACTTGTGCAACAATAAATGTTGGGCTTTGAGGGGCGGTTGCATTTGGAGATAGGGTTGAAGCAGATTGCACCCGGGGTGACTGGTGCTCTTCAATGGTAACCTTCTCAATTGAGATAGGTTCCAGCATTGTGGTATCCCCAATTTTGGTTGCATCAGGATCCTGTTGAGAGGATGCCTGAGCGGCTAGGGTTGGTGGAGTCTTGGACACTACTGGGGGGTTAGAACCAGTAAGTGTTTCCTGTATTGGTGTTACAGGGGCATCCTCAGGGGACTCCTCCCTGAGTAGCCTTTTTGGGCTTTTTGGTTTTGGGTTTGGTGGGGACTTTGGATCTGGAAGTGGAGGCTGTGGGTTCCCGCTGCTTGGGTTTTAGCAGCCGGGCAGCCCCTTTCATTGTAGGGTCAGAGTTGTGCCTGGAGTATACTTCAGGCAATACAGCCGGCAGGGACTCCAAGGCCAACAAGGCCGTCTGATTTTAGCTGTGTAAAAATTATGGCCATGAGAAACCTGGGATATAATATCCATCTGTTTGCCACAGGTTTCAAGCCAGATCCTTTAGTTCCATAAACACTATCTCAGAAAAATTTAAAGTTTGTCGTTCAAAGATAGAGTATAATACCTGTTGCCATCGGGAAGACATTTGATCCCATGAGGAGGTTTTTGGTGCAAGGCAGACATTCACCATGTGGAATATAAGACGTTCAGCATCATGGAAGTGCTTCTTCAGAATGGTGGTAGCACTTAAGTCTCCTTCATACCCGTTTTGATGAAAGACATATCGGTTGTGCCTTTCGGGTATTCTGTGACACAGGTGGCATCATGTAGATCTAGGGTTTGTCGAATGATGTCCGTAGTGATGACCACCTGTTTCTGGTTGACCAACGACTGGAGAGTGATTTGGCTATCATTCTCACTAGTTTGCACAGAGACGTTGGTCCAGAACTGGCTTAGGGAATCGGGGTATATGGTAGGATTCAGAAGAAACGCGGTTCGGTACTGGGAATCTACCATAAGATCGATGGCGTTATCAAATTTGTTCCAGAAGGCCGATTTCGAGAGGTAGGCAACACAGTTGTGTCTGGGTTTGAGTTTCATGGTCGCCATTGTTGAGAGAGAAAGGACGGAAAACGGCTAATGAAACGTCTGAAAGTAGGTTAGGTATTTATAGGGTAAGAAAAGGCTGATATAAAACGACTGAAAGTGTTGGTGCTGTCATCAGTTGTTTGAAAACAACTGAAGACCTGGTTTTAACTTTCAGAAGTTGTAACAACTGAAGACTTGGTATTAGTCATCAGTAGTTGTGAAACTACTGAAGACATGGTTTTGGCTTCAGGTGTTGTAACAACTGAAGACTTGGTGTTAGTCATCAGTAGTTGTGAAACTACTGAAGACATGGTTTTGGCTTCAGTTGTAAGTGAAGCAGCTGTTGTAGAAACAACTGAAGAGAAAATTTTCTCATCAGCTGTTGTCGTCAATTCTTAGCTCATCAGCTGTTTCATTCTGACCTCAACACTTCATCAGACTTTGTCTGAGTTTCAGATGTTTCATAGGTCATCAGTACTTATCTGTTATTCTGACATCAGCAGTTGTAACTACAGCAGTAGTTGTAACCACATCAGTTCTTTTCAACAGATGAGTACTTCAGTACTTTTAAGTAATTTAGTCTTCAGTAGTTATGAAAACTACTGAGGATAAAAGAACTGCAGTACTTATTTGTGACAGTAGTATACGAATGCTCATCAGTACTTGTTGACTGAGATCATCAGTAGTTGTCACTTATTCTAGCTGCAGCATACCAAGCCTAACACTAGGTTTTGGAAAGTTGAACTGTCCAAAGGCTTAGTAAATATGTCTGCAAGCTCATCAGCACTAGGAACAAACTTTGGATCAATCAGACCTTTTTCAAAACAATCCCTAATAAAATGGTGTCTGATCTCAATATGTTTGGTCCTAGAGTGCTGGACTGGATTCTTGACAATACAAAGAGCTGAAGCACTATCCATTAGTAATGGAGTCTTAGTCTCTGTAATGCCATAATCCAGTAATTGATTCTGAAGCCAGAGTACCTGAGATGTACAACTTGCAGCAGCAATGTACTCGGCTTCAGCAGTGGATGTAGCAACAGATGTTTGTTTCTTACTCTGCCAAGAAACCAAACAGTTGCCTAGGAATTGACATCCACCAGAAGTTGATTTTCTAGTTAATTTACACCCTGCATAGTCACTATCAGAAAAAGCAACTAATTTGCAAGAGTGCCCAGTGGAATACCAAAGACCTAGAGATTGAGTACCTTGCAGATATCTAAAGATCCTCTTGACTGCAATCAAATGGACTCTTTAGGAGCAGCCTGAAATCTAGCACAAACACAAGTTGCAAACATAATATCTGGTCTAGAAGCTGTTAAGTACATCAAGGACCCAATCATACATCTGTAAAGTGTTTCATCAACAGCTTTACCTTTCTGATCTGCATCCAGTTGTGTGGTGCTGCACATGGGAGTAGAACAGGGCTTACAGTGTTGTAAATCAAACTTTGCCAAAAGACTTTTTGTGTATTTTGACTGATGAATGAAAGTTCCATCAGCCTTTTGTTTGATTTGCAAACCTAGAAAGAACTGTAATTCTCCCATGGCACTCATTTCGAATTTTTGTTGCATCAACTTTGTAAATGCATCACACAACTGTGGATCAGAGGAAGCAAAAATAATATCATCAACATAAATTTGAACAAGGAGCTTATGCTGACCCACTTTCTTAATGAACAAAGTTTTATCTATGGAGCCTCTAGTGAAATTATTCTGAAGAAGAAAATTTGACAGTGTTTCATACCAGGCTCTAGGAGCTTGTTTCAACCCATAAAGAGCCTTATCAAGTTTATACACCCAATCAGGATGTTTATTATCCTCAAAACCTGGTGGTTGACACACATAAACCTCTTCTTTTATTTTACCATATAAAAATGCACTTTTGACATCCATTTGAAAAACTTTAAGATTGTGGAATGCAGCATAGGCTAAGAACAATCTAATTGCCTCCAGTCTGGCTACAGGGGCAAAGGTTTCATCATAATCAATACCTTCTTCTTGTGAAAACCCCTGGACAACCAGTCTGGCCTTGTTCTTGACAATTTGCCCATTTTCATCTGTTTTATTCCTAAACACCCATTTAGTGCCTATTGCACACTTACCTGGGGGTAGAGGAACCAGTTCCCACACTTGCTGCTTTTTGAACTGAAGAAGCTCAAGCTGCATGGCATCAACCCATCCATTGTCTCTTAATGCAATATGATAGTTCTTTGGCTCTTGCTGACTGATGAAAAGAGCATAGAAGCAGAAGTTGGACAATTGACTTCTAGTTGAGACACCAGCATTGATATCACCAATGATTTGAGACGTTGGGTGATTCTTCAGCTCTTGATACACTATGAGATCTGTGCAAGTGTTTGTAGCACGCTCAGCAGCAACAGATGTTGATCCAGATTCTTGAAACCAAGTGTTAGATGGCAATCAAATGAAGTAGAGGATTCAGAAATCTCATCAGCATTTGTTGTGGATGGTGCTACTGAAGCTACAGGAACATCAAGTTGAGTAGACTCAGGCAGTTGATCACTAAACTTGAATAGGTGAGTACTGGGATCATCATGAACATCAGTACCACCAGATGGATGACTAGCTGCAGAAGGTGATGAATTCACATGATCTGCAACAGCTGGGAGGCTGATAAGGAACATATTGCAGTATGTCCAGATCAAACAACTCCACAGGGTTTTGTGGGATTTTGTCCTTAGGAGATTCATTGAACTTCACATGCAAGGTTTCTTCAACCATCTTTGTTCTACAGTTGAACACTCTGTAAGCCTTGCAAGTGGATGAGTACCCAACAAAATACCCTGCATCCACCTTAGAATCAAACTTTTGGAGTTGATCCTTTGTGTTGAGAATGTAACAAGGACACCCAAATGCTCTGAAGAATGAAATTAGAGGAGCCAAATGATGTAGAACTTCATAAGGAGTCTTCATCAACCTCTGATTCACTAAAGCTCTATTTTGCACATAGCATGCTGTGTTGACAGCTTCAGCCCAAAAGGTCAGTGGCAAACCAGAGTCAGCCAACATGGACCTTGCAGCTTCAATTAGGGTCCTGTTCTTTCTCTCCACTACTCCATTTTGTTCTGGAGTCCTTGGGATGCTATACTGCCTCTTGATTCCTTTTGAAAGGTAGAAATCATCAAGTGTATGGTTTCTAAATTCAGTTCCATTATCACTTCTTATACACTTGACTGATAGGGAATACTGCTTCTCAACATACAACACAAAGTTAATAATTGTCTGAGCAGCCTCATCCTTTGAATGCAAGAAGAAGGTCCATACAAATCTGGAGTAATCATCCACAATTACCAGACAGTATTTCTTCTTTGCCATGCTCATTACTCTCACAGGACCAAAGAGATCCATGTGCAGTAATTGCAAGCAGGCAGTGGACTTTGGTTCTTCTATAGGAGGGAATGAGACTTTGTGTTGTTTTCCTTTTAAACAAGCAGTGCAGGTTTCATCACAGAGGAACTCCTTTATTGGTAGACCTCTTACTAAACTATTGTGGATCAGCTGATTCATGTTTTTGAGATTAACATGACCCAGCCTTCTATGCCACAGTTTAGATTCCTGAGGAGAGGCCTTGGAGAACAGGCAAGGATGACCTTTTAAATCAATCTTCTTTGACAAATCCAAGGCATATACTCTTCCTATCCTGTTGGCCTTCAGGAGAGTATGTTCATCCAATACCTTGTCAATCAGCCTCAGAACTTTGGAAGACAGAATCCGGCAGTTCTGGCTTGTGAAAAGTGCAACATGCCCTTTATCACACATCTGACTGACACTCAGTAGATTATACTTGAGATTCTCCACATGGTTAACATCATCAAATCTGATTTCTCCATTTGACACAAATCCTTTCCCGATGATGTAACCCTTAGCATCATTTCCAAATGAGACAAATCCCTTCTTTCCTTGAGAGTAGTCATTAAGAAGAGAACTGCTCCCAGTCATATGCATAGATCCTCCACTGTCTACATACCAGATGCTTCTTTGGCATGCTGAAGAACCCTGCATTTATCATAAGAAACTAGTTAGCTTTAGAGACCCAAACCTTTTTGGTTTTGGGTCTGTTTTCATCAACAGATTTAACCATAACTTGTTTCTCATGATTAACAGCTGATGAAGGTGGAGATGGTGCTGAAATGGAATTCTTAGATTTGGGCTTGGATTTCCTTTTCAGTGGTTTGATCACAGGTGCATCTAGTTGGTTAACTCTCCCCAACAAATGCTGAACCATCATAACAAGTTGTGTCTGATTTGTTGCTAAAGCCTTCAGCTCATTTGACACATCAGTACTTGTTTTTGATGAGTTCCTGTGACCCACCATTTCCTCCTTCTTGAAATTCACAGACTTCGTCTGATGTTTATCATGAGGAACACTATCAGCTGTTTTCTGATAAACCCCATCCTTCTTTTTGGATTTTGGTGAGGCCTTGGGTTTATCAGTTTGAGATGACTGTGGTACAAACTTGGTTTCAAACTCATTTTTCATTTTATTTATCTCTTCTTTAATGAGCTTATCTCTGTTGAGTTTGGAACCCTTTTTGTACCAGCATTCATCAGATAGATGATTGAATTTACCACATATTTCACATGGCTTATTCTTCATCTTGGATTGATCAACTGCTGAAGTGGAAACTACTGAAGGTGTGATCTTCAGTACTTTCCTCCTTTCAGTACTTGTGTTAAGTACTGAAGGATCGGTAACAACTGAAGACTTGTTCTTCAGCTGTTCTCTATCCGTCCTGAAAGACCGTATGATAGATTCCTCAGCAGTTGTTAATCCTTTTATTTCATCAGATTTGAAATGCTTTTCAGATGTTGTGACTTGCCCTTCAGTACTTGGAGTACTTTGAGGACAACATCTGAATTTCTCAGCTTCATGTGTTTATCAGCATTTAAACCATCAGGCAATTGATTTGCTGAGATCTTAACACTGACTTCATCCTCTAATTTTGTATTATCATTTGAGGATGAATCACATGATGATGTGGTTTGGAAATTACTTTCACCTTCAGATTTTACTATTGATTTTGAAGTAAAATCAGTAGGTGGTGCAGTATGATTGTAACCTATTCCAAACTTCACATTTGAAGCTGTTTGCTTGCTGAGAAGCATTTCAAATCCCTTGCAGGATGTTACCCATCGGTCACACTCAACTTGGGTAGCTGCAAGTGTCTCTTTGAGACTTCTGTGGTTCTCGAGTATGACCTCTACCTTAGCCTTTTCATCATTAAGTTGGCATTTAAGCTTGTAAATCTCATCATCTTTGTCATTAAGTGCAGACACATACTCATCTTTTCTTTTGGAAATAGTTTTCTCAAGCTCAAGATTTTGATTGATTAAAGCTACATTTGCCTCTCTAATAGAGACAAAGGCAGCTATGCATGATTCAGAACATAACTTGGCTTTAGCCTCAGAAGATACCTGGGTTACCTGTGAAGATGAAGCATCTGAGCAGGAACCCTCAGTAGACTCCAGGGCCATGAGAGCAAGATTCCCAAAAGGATGTTCACCACCATGTTGACCAGCACCAGCAGATAATTGCTCATTGAAACCAGAAAGATCATCTGGTAAGCTGCTCCAGTCAACAACTCCTGGTGTGAAGAAGCTGTGATGAGGTTGAGATTGTGATGGAGATGGTTGAGGCTCAGGTAGGGCTTGAGGTTGTTGTGCTATAGGGACATGAACTGGATTTGGCTGTGGCATGTAATAGCAGGGATAAGGATATGGCATTGAACCCTGAGGGACAAAGTATGCAGGAGATTGAGGTTGTGAGTGATGACCAGAACTAGCAGGATGTTGCCCTTTGTTTTGTGAACTATTGCTTGGAAAGGTCACAAAGGGTGCAGAGGAGTTAGATCCAGTTGATCTACACTCTCTTGCAAAGTGCCCAAGCCTGTGGCATTTGTGACACCTCAACTTACTCTTGTCAAAACCAACTTTGGTTTTGCCAGAGAGTCCTGGAAATTTCCTACCAGTTCTCTTGTAGAACTTTTGAGATCTGATATTGATCAGGGCCATTTGGCTCAAAATATCCATCTCTTCTAAATCATCATCAGCAATACCTTGCAAATCATCCATAAAAAGCATAAATTATCACTATTACACCCAGAATGACTGTCAACACCAACAAATGCATGATCAGAACTGTTTGAAGAGAATCTATATGCTCATCATAATGACTTTCTGATCCAGCATATTCTGACTCATGACCGACCAAGGCAGTGTTACCTGGTACAAAGTCATCAGAGAGCTTTCCTGATGATGCCAGTTTCCTTTTCTGCTCTATCTCTCTTTCAAATGTAAGCAGTTTCCCATGGAGTTGGGTGAGAGATAGGCTATCCAGATTTGCACTGGAGCGTAGGACAATGGTGTATGTGTCCCATCTCTCAGGCAGTGATCTGAGGAATCTGTTGTTCATCTGGCTGTTAGTATACTCATGCTTGACCATTTTCAGTCAGAGATCAAGCAGGAGAAACGCTCAAACTGTTGCAGTGTCTCACCCTTCCTATGAGAGAATGTCTCATATTGTTGGGCGAGGATTTCTCTGTTGTTTGCTAAGACCTCATCAGTTCCTCCGAATTGTTCCTTCAAAGCATTCCAGAGGTCATGAGCAGTTTCATGATGCATAAGCCCAGAATAGATTTCATTCGGCAGTGCCATGGCCAGAATTCCATGGGCTTTAGCATCAATCTCAAACAGTTTACGATCTTCATCTGAGTATTGCTCCTTCTTCTTCGGAACCATTTGATTGGTCTCCGGATTGTTCACCATAGGCTTGTGTGGACCGTGAACCACAGATGTCCAACAACCTGAACTGTTAACAGACAGGTGATGGAGCATTCTTCGTTGCCATATGTTATACTCACTCCTAACCAGCATGAGGCTTGTTGAGGAGCCAGTATTGTGAGGATCATTAGATGGAGTAGTCATTCTCAGATTCAAACCAAATCAATCAAGTTTCAAAAGATTTAGCACAAAAACACAACAAACTCAATAAGAACCAAGAAGAAACTCAATTAAATAACCAGAAGCAGCAGAAAATCAATTTATAACCAATTCTTGCACATATGCTAATTCGATCAAACTATAGATATCAAAATAGCAGTTTCAATGATCAATTGTTAAACCGATCAATGATTACCCGCTCTGATACCATTTGTTAGGATCAGTGATCTAAGTTTGATCAATTAGAGTTGAATCACAGCGGAATTAGAGCAAGAATTAAGCAAATATAGCAAGAACACAATAAATATTCAATGGAACAGTACACGGTTATATAGAAAGGGGTTTCTGCAAAGAGATAATAACATTCATGCACATGCTTCGGTGTGGCGGCTGCTAGGTTTTCCTAAGCTGCACCGATTACAATTAGGTCAGCATTCCTTATATAAAGGAATGTGACGTCTGCTGATGTCACTTGATAGTGACATCTAACAGAATTATTACAAACTACTGAAAGTAAGCAAACTACTGAGAATGTTCACAACAACTGAGAACATCTCAGATTATTCTAAGTACACGAAGAAACAAAAACTACTGAAACTACAAGTAGAAAAGAAACTACAACTACTGAAAGGAAACCATCACAACTACTGAAGAGGTCTTCTTCAGCTGTTGTGACAATCATCTGAAACTTGGTCTTCAGTCTTTGTCTTCAGCTTTTGTCTTCAGACTTTGTCTTCAGCTCTTTCACTTCAGACTTTGTCTTCAGCTCTTTCACTTCAGACTTTGTCTTCAGCTCTTTCACTTCAGACTTTGTCTTCAGCTCTTTCACTTCAGACTTTGTCTTCAGCTCTTTCACTTCACTTTGTCTTCAGCTCTTTCACTTCAGACTGTTGTCTTCAGCTCTTTCATTCAGCTTTGTCTTAGACCCTTGTTATCAGCTGATTCTTCACTGTTCGACACTTCAGTTGTTTTAATGTCCTTGGGCCTTCAAGGTTTTTCTGATCAGGCTTCATTGGTTCTTTTGGTCCAACAAG